>OX387605.1:4578077-5044217 GCA_947568835.1 Protonemura montana | reverse complement strand
TTTATTGCCGGCCGATGTAGCAGATCGCCTTGAACGCGTTTGATTGATGTCATGAATGATTGGAGACCACCTCAACACCGACAGATACCACGTGTTAATTAAATAAATGATGGTTTAAAATATTCATAATAATAAGGCAATATCCAAAGGGTAATTACATCTTTTGTAAATTAACTCTTGGACTGTTAGAAAAATACTTGAATACTGCTTTGCAACCTTCGTGCAAGCTCTATGAAGTCATTACTTGTGTAACGTCTTAATGTTCTGTGAGAGAGTTGCATGATAATGGATTGGAACGTTGCGTCGCTTGATGGGACCTTGCATACGTGTAATATTTGGACAATCTAACTTATCACAAGACAGCCATAACCACAAAGAAAGTGTACATTTCGATTTCGACAGAGTTTGTTGTTTTTCGCTAATGCACGCGTATTAAATGTGAATGATCACTTTGCGTCTTTCGGTAATAAATAGCCTTCACGCACGTACGTTGTTAATTAATCAAAATTACGTTCGGCCTCAAGATTAACGAGTTTCCTTCCATCCGTTAGCATGGGGCTCTTCATGCGCACCGCTTCATTTGACTAAGGCATGCAAGATATCGCCGAAAGAGAGACAATATGATGCAAATAGCCCATCCGATCCGATCGAAGTGCGTATAGATGTATGGAACGCTTCCAAGTTACAAGTTCAAGACCCAATTATGAGCATTCATCACTTGCTTTGTTCGCCTTGTGTTCCCGATACCACCGCGTGGCATCGGCTTTATTTTGGCATTGATCTATCGATGAATTAAAACCGCTGGTAATTATCATATTCCACCCATGAACATGTTTACTGTATGTTTTCTAGTCGCTCCAATTTTCCATCTGCTTGCCTAAAATATTAAAAGTCCTAGAAGCACAAAAAACATTTTTTATCAAAAAGTTATATATGCTAGTTCTTTGAATTTTTGACCTTGGATTTTTGGTTGCGTGTATTTAGGGTGCCTAGACAAGGTTGGTTGGTTATTTTGATTTCGTCGAAAAGTCACAGCTCCTTCCATCCATGATGAAGTAACAGGCATATGTTGCGAAACTTCAGAAAAATGTGTTGTTTTACTTGCATTAAAAATACAGTTGTCATTTTTTCTCAGCAGAACTGGGCCGTCGGTTCTCCAATATCGGCCGATAACAAGGGCAGCTTTAATATCTCAATGCACCGATTCAAGTAATTATTAATTCCGTACACAACTCGATCGCCTTATTCTTGGCAGGCTCCGTAATACCGTGCTGCTGATAGTGAGTTAAGACTGACTTCGCGGGGTGGCTACGTCGTACGCACTGCGTGAAGGGTAGTGGAATGGGTGGGCTGAGGGGGAGAGGTGACTTGCGAGAGATTTGTTACATCGAAGTAGAGGGTCATGTTCTCTGGCCAAATTCCAGTCCCTGGCTGGCAAGATGAAGAATGTGTGAGTAGTGGGTTGCATAACTCAGGCACAAGAAGGCAAAGCGAGATTCCATCTGTGTTTCTGGCGCGCGTGTGTGCGTGTGTGCGTGTGTGCGTGCGTTTTCTTACGAGTAGCGACCGTTGTAATGTCGGAAATGCTGTGACAAAAGTTGAAAGTTGACGTTGGCAGGCGTTGACGTTGTTTGAGAGGTGGCAGCGAGGTTCATGGAGATAGAAGATGATGGACCTGTAGATTTGAACGCTGAGAGTGTGTCAATGCTGGGACGTCAACGACGATGAGAGTGACTAGGAGGAAAACCACCCTTGAGCACCTAATGATGTTTAGTTTTCAAACGTATACATCTTGGGAGTGCGTGTTCTTGATTTTTAATGAGGCACCCACTTTTGTGTTCAATCAACGGGATCGTCGTTGCAAAACACGTAGAATTAGAATGTGTTGACAACATTTCAGAGGCTTGGGGAAAAAACGTGCAACGCTAAATGAAAGTAGGTAGAAAAAATAAATATACTTTTCGAGACGAATCTGACAGAGACACTGTTTACGGTCGTTTTCTCCGTAAAAAACTCTTGCCTTTAATTTTGATGAAATTACTCCACGAAAAAGTGATCGACGATTGAATCTCAAGCTCTCTCTATGAAGGAACGACTGTATCCTCGCTGTAGCCGTCCACTGCTGGCGTCGTCGCCGTCGCCGTCTTTGCCTTGCGAAGCGCTGTCGAGCAGAATACTTGCCCTCGGATTCTAGAAAACGTGAATTATAAGGTGAAATGAACCTGTCATTTTCATTCGCTCTCTCGGAAAGAACAGAGTTTTCCTCGGGGAATTTTTCGTTGTAATAAAATGAGATATTAGAGTAGCTATTATGAAAATGTCGTTATGAATCCCATATATATACATATATATATTTATATGCATAAATAAGTTGTCATTAAAAGATGAGTTCAAATGAGGACTTTCTTTCTTTTTCTGCTCTTTGAGGTTTAAATGAGAAAAATACACGGACTGCCATTCAACAGTGTAACACAAATGTAACGAGAATAAAGCGTAATGTAAGAAGACGCGAGGACGACAATTGAAATATATTTTATTGAACCAGTCAGGATGTTGAAATACATGACAGCTAAATGTATTATGCACAGCTTCGTTTCGAAGACAGGCAAGTGAATCGCTGTCGCAGTCTCCGTAGTTTATTTCCAAATAACGAGTTAGTATCGCCTGCAATTGCTTCACCCTGGGCAGCGACAACGGTCTGTCGAAGCCGCCGCTGTTTCTCATGTATCCTTTGAGCAGTCACTTGCTTGGCGAGGGACCACTTCTCAAGAGGCGCGCTGGCTGTCACCAACGCGGCAGAACCTGCGGCGGAAAACCCGCGCACCAAGCGGCCAATTATGCGCAGAACAGGAGAATAATTCAATTTATTCGAGTCTTTCATGTAGAAAATAGTAAATATACCAACTTAGTATTTACAACTGTTAGACGAAAGTAGTTGTCGAGTATCTCCCACCGAAAGAATCAGTCATTGAGGTATACGGAAACCATTTTCCATTGTGCAACGCACCGATTTGACGTCCCTGACAAACATCTCGTCGCTCTGTCAAATAATAATAAATGCGATTTCCATGATATGTTTGACAATATCCAAGTAGTTCTTCACCTGAAGTTCGCTCGCACCTGTACTCTTGGCCCAGCTCTTGAAAGCTGAAGAACATTTTCGAGAATATGTGTTTTATTAATATGTGCTAGGTCAAGAAGTGAGAGACCTTGGAGCCAACAGTTTACCAGCTGTCGCACCAATAATATCCTGACGAGAACAAGTGACTTTAATTTCCTATTTCTGTTTGAAGGTTGGTCCGCGCAAAAACAATCAGGCTACGCGTTAAGTGCTGAATGTAGGAACACTTACGTGAAGGTTATAATACTTCTTATAGACAAAGCGCTACTGTCACAGTCATTACATATTTTTACAGAGGTCTGTTTTTACAAGCTAACTAACATACCTGCATGGAATATCATAAATTGAGTTAGGTAAAAAAACGTACATTTCAGGAAACTTGCGAATTTGGGCGCCAGCCTTTATACATTTTGTGAATACGCACACATAATGTTCACAGCAATTACCCAGCGCAAGTACGTTCGGCGTAAGCGCACATAAATTGCACCATTTAATACTTAGTACACTCATGAAAGTAATAACTTCTACTAGTTGACTCTTAAATCCACTGAATCGATTTGATTCCGTTTACTAAGTTATATAGCCATGCACTATAAGATCTAGTGATAAGCCGCACATTTTAACATGCAGAATGCACTCAGGAGCAACAGAGATTTCCAGCGATTTCCAATTATCCCATTGATTTACGCGATTCAATAACTCGTTTCGCTGCATTGAGTCGGGAATGAAATGAAAGTGCAAATTGCGCGCACCTGTTCAGTGGATACTGCTACATATGATTGTGTTTTGCATCTCTCGAGGAAAGGGAATTGCAATGGGCTTGGCCCGTCGTTTCCACGTGGTCCTTTCACGACTCCTGAGGCCACCACGCAAAAACCATTTGGTTGTCACATTACTTTGTACTTGCCAATGTATATACATAGTTCATTAAATAAATTAGCATCCCACAAAATATTGTTGAATATTGTTGTATAGCTAGGAGCGAGAATAATGTAGCTAAAACCTACGCAAAATGGAATCAAAATTATTTTATGATTCACTTAGTTTTTACCTTTTATCACAAATAATGTTGACACATTATGTAGATGCGTAAATCAAACATACATTTCTCCTTTTTGGCGTCTCATCAGAAGACAGGCTCTAACGTCAAATCCGAAATGCACCCTGGATTGCCTTGTGGAAACTCTCCCGAGAACGTTTCAATATTCTCACATTTTCCAAACATAAAATGTACTTTTTAAAAATTAACATCTTCGAAATGATTTGTTGGTCGTGGTAGCACTTTGCGAAATATATTGGCAGCAACATGCTTTCTGTGCGGTATTCACATTTTCTGTTTTACAAATTTACATTAGTATAAAATATTTTTCTCTTTCATCATGCGCATGTTAAATTGAACAGGTTTTTTATGAGTGAAAAAAAAAACTAAACATATAACTTGATAGTCTGCCATTCCGTCTAGCATAAAGTAAGAAATAAATTAATAAGTTTATGTCACAACAAAACATTTGTAGGCTAAAAGCAAACAGAAAAGCTGACTCTTAGGTTTCCCTTTCTTCTAGCATGATTGAAGTTGATAATAGCACACTGGGTGTATAAAGAGTTGGTGCTTGCACTGCAGGCACAATGGTAACTACTCGCAGACCATTGTGCCTTGCACAGGATAAGCTGTTGTTCATCTCGATTCTCAAGCAGCTTACGCTGGAAGCTTTGTGCCAACGTGCTTTACGCACAATTCGCATCCGCGTCTCGCTAAGCGTTGACGCAATTTCTAAGCAGGGGTAGGAATAAGGACACCGTGAGCACATTATGTTCAGGCACAATTGGTGAAGCCTTGGGAAAAATTAAATGTGCCTTGCAAGCTTTTCGAAGCGTAGCTACTTGACTCTTCGTTAGCAGAGTTTCCGTTACCTGAACGCTAGTCTACATTTGAAAAGAAAATTTACTCGAGGGTGATTTTCCAGTGGCTTTTTTATCTTTAACTCCCATTGAAAGAAGACCTCATGGTTGAGATGCCATAGTTTCAAGTTAACGGACTGTTAGTCTCTTAAACCGCGCGTCAATACGTGCTTTTAGGTGTTCTCTTGCACAATAGAGAATGTAATAGACCATGGATTGGTATGTTATTGCGTGTCTCTATCGCCGTTTACCAAACAGTAAATAAATCAAGCGATTCTTTCGCCGAAGACAAGCGACCCATAATCAATATGTCATAGAATCGAACAAAAATAGCAAACATTAGCATGTAACGAACGAAACGAATCGATTCTAATCATGAGATCAATTCAAGGATACAACGAACTGATTTATTTAAATGATATGCAACAGCCGTGTGAAAGAATATGCACTCGAAACGTCTCCTCCGAACCACATGTAATTTTAATTCATCGCCTCTTTATCCATTATGACATTCAATAATCATAGAGGTCCTACCTACATTTTTAATGCTACTTGATAATGAATCCTTTTCCCTTAAGTAGACCTATAAATCTCCACTCCTTTTTGATAACTAAACTCGTGCTAAAAGCCGTTAAAGAGGCAATAGTGTCCACTCTGAGTGTTGTCAGCCGAAGGCGTCAGCGTGTTTCGGTTTGTTGGATCTGGGTCTCAGTAACATATATAGGCACTCCCTAACCACAAGTTACCACCGTGCTCACTTGCCGGTGTCAGACTCAAGGTGCATTGTGATTACCATGCGCGGGGCAAGTCTGAACGCAAAATGAGTGAGAAATGTTAGCCTTGGCAGGAAATCAGTTCGCAGACGACTCGGTGCTCGGGCATGAGGGTGGGAAACGGTGCGGATTTTTCCTTGCTCTTTGTCTAGAGTTACGATGGGAAATGGATATTATAGGTGGAGGTATACGCTTACAATATACCTTGAGGTAATTGTGAAGCCGAGTAATAAAGTTGGTAGACCACCTACCTTTGTACGCAATAAGATACATTTCCTGTAATTTCTTCTTTTCTGCGGTCAAATCACGAGAGTTTGTTTTTTGTGTTTTGCCAGGATGATGCTGAAAACAGAAACAATGCAAAGAAATTGTTGGTTTCGTCGGTGCTCTGCAAATCCAGTCACAATTTGCAGTCTCCGATTCCCTTTGTCAGTGTTTTAAACATTTTTAACCCGTTTTGAATCTCCGTGTAGAGGTGTATTCGATTGTAACGACGGGTCTTTTCATGCGCCTCAGGGTGTTAATGAAAGAAAGCTGACAAGTCAAAGCTTTAATCACAGCTTGGATGGATTAAAGTCGATAAAGTTTCATCGCATTACTCGCCTGGAGCGCCACTTTGGCGCAAACAATAGATCCAATAACTGACAACTTACGGCCACAATCAGGATGTTTAATGGGGGAAACGATTTTATTCCGGTCCCTCCTTCGGCAGACGAATTGTCCTGTTCCGCTCTACGCAATCACTTCAGATAATTTGTGTTGACAATTCGAGTATTCCACCTCGACAACGCCCGCGGGTCTGAAACACTTCGACGCACTTCCTTTATAAATCATCCCCTAATTAGTCGTCGGAGTTTTCACTTTTCGATCAATTAGTGACGATGCAAGAGGGTATAAGAGGTACACGTGGTTGGTAAGCCCCTCAGTTCTGTCCCATACATTTACCGGGCATATTAAATCGCGAAGGTTTAATTTGTAGCTAAGGATCCAATCTATCGTTAAAAATAGAAAATTCAGGAAAAATTTATTTAAAATTATTTATGTTTGAGACTGAATTTAAGAGACATTGCCTACAATTATAAATTATGTTAAAACCCTGTCCGGGCATTACAAGTACCTAATATCTAACCTCATTAGCGATTTAAACTTGCTCGCCGTGCAACGCATGCTGAGCCTTTCCTTCCACATTGTTGTTGCAGATTTGGAATTGTGCGGCGACGGCGACGGTGACGCCGGCGTCGTGATAGGTGGGATCACTTAGCCGCGAACTGGATCTACCTGTTTGGTGCGGCGCGGTTTCAAAGGCAGGCGCGGCGGCGGTGACGCGATCGGTGAGTGTAGCCGGTCAGAACAGGTAAACACGCACACACGTGTGCATGTTTGTGTAGTGCTGCTCTGTGTCGAAACAATTACTGCCAGTGGTGGCGTTAGCACTTTGGTCGGAGTGTTCCCAGTTCTGGTGGAGAGTTCAACGCTAGAAAGATTTTTAATTAGCTTCGCAGTCTGGTTGACACCGCGTAGATCTGGGGAAGCAACTCGAATTTGGTCTATTCTCGCTAAAGATGATGGTCGTTCACGAGTAAAACTTCTTCTGGAATACTGGTGTTCCTAAAGTTTTTCTCAAGGAAACTCTGGCATCACTCTTGCAAACAAACCATAGTTTGAGATGAGTGGTTAAACCAATGGTGTTTATGATTCCCCATCTCGAGGAAGGTCAAATGACGTCCTGGGTCTCGAAAGGACTTACGAGGACAACCAGAGCAGCTCTTCTTGTGTGTCTGTCGCCGCCACTGGCTCGCCTTAGGAGGTGTACTTTGCGCGAGTTATGTGCCCAGCTCGACTCTGTCATAAATCCCGATGAAGGATCACCGAAAGCCGGACTGCGATGGTCTTCAGGTTTTGCATGATCCGAGGACAAATTTGAGATAAGACGCGGACATGACTCTAAATGTCTTGTACAAATTGTGTGCAAGTCCTTTGCTGATGGCTCGCCTTTCGAATTCGCACGCTTATGTCATTCTTACGAATTGCGCTCGCATAGAAATTGGAAATTCGACTCAGTGCACAAGGCGAACTGCTTCCTTTAAAATGCCGAGTACAATTTACAGATTCACACTGTGCTGTGAATTCGGACAGCGGTCCCCGCTAGCAAGCAATAATTTTAAATTTAAAGACACCGGAAATACATTTCACGATGCACGGACAAACGTTAGAAATGTTCTCAATTTTAAAAGATGGCGTTTGTTGTTATTTCCCAGCTACGCCGCATGCAGGGCAACAAATTTAAATAATATATTTATTTATATGCGTGGTACTCCACGTTTTTCATCTTTTTAACGCTGGCTTCCTGCTTGGGGCGTCCATTGTAAGTAAAAATTGAGCGAGCACGTATTTTGCTGGTGTTGATGTGAGAACACTTGCCAGACAACGGCCAAACGAGTTACTGTTGTTTTCAACACTTTTCTTTCCTGTGACTGCTTCCTATGAGCCGAAGTTTCCGTGTCTCGCTGCAAATAAAAGTATTTTGGTTTACATCTTAGGGTCGTCCGCCCTGAAATACTAAAATGCAACATAAAATGCATGGGATTTTTCACGAATACATATAAAATAATAGTTAGAAGAGGTCCAATGCCGGCGATGTGGTGCGATGTAGAGGAACCCCCTTGCGATGCTCGATCATTTTACTAGCAGCTTCGAAGGGTACAAGATGTCCTATCGTAAACTGACAAGTGGGGATGACATATATTTTATTGGCCATGCCATAAAAGCGCCATTCTCTTGAAGCAAACAAATCTGAATAGTTTATTTTGCAATCACTACATTTTATGTTACTATCATCATTCAAATGCTAGGATTTGATTGGAATTATTCAGCTTCTTTTTCTTAGGGTCAGTTCGATAGTTGATACAGAGATGATTTGCGATGATTTTTTTTCTGGCAATGGATTGAAATTTGATAATCAAGGTGAGGCCATCACCGACCGGGGCACCGCCTTTTTAGTCTGCCACGGCTGGAGAAAATATCTAGCTATTCAACCTACAAGATACCATGCCGCCACAATTGCTACACTAATCATGTCAGGTCGTCCGTTCTTCTTCAAGATTTCAGAATAAGAAGAATTAGAGTTACTTTTGTACGCCATTGATTGCATTCTCGCCTGGCACTTGCAGGGGTCACATTAATTTCATCAAGTCAATTTAATACTGTACCAATTTGAAATGGTAAAATGTAGGTTTCCTTCTGTTGGCTTTTCGTTAATAATTGCAAAGAAGGTCAATAAAAACACACAAACACACACACAAAATCAATCATCCTGTGATTGTGCCAACATTACTTCAAACAATTTTGATTGAGATCATTAATTTCTAATACACACAAGCTTTGTTTGATCGACCTTGTATCGAATTGATCACGTGAAAATAATAATGTTCGTCCAATCATCGACATATCTAAAAGTGATTTATCCGATTCAATTGCGACGTTGCTACTGGATTTGTCTCGCCAGCTTCGAGCATGCGTCGAACAATGCATCGATATCTAATTGATCGAGATGCACTACTTGCACATGCGCGTCGTGACGTGAGCAGATCCAAGAACAAGAGGATCGCACCAGTGGCGACAGCGATTTGGTCTGGGGACTGACTTCGAGTTCGGGGCACCGGAAATTTCTGTGTTTAAATGTTCGTGCATATTTGTAGTTAGTTAATACAAGAACCGTCAGTCAAAACGGCCGACTTTGTGGCAAGAAGGCAAGTGGGTAAAATTTAAAAAATGTCTAATGGCAAGAACACAGAATAATGTGTACAAGCAAGCAATATTTGCACAGTAATTTGGTAAAGTGCTCTAGCTTCATTTGTCAGAAGCAGATTTGCGCCCGCATATGAGATTTCTGCCAGAAATATGTAAATTTAACCATTTTCGATAACGATCATTGCGACAATAATTGCGATAAAACTTGCATAACCGAGAATCAGAACAATGAAATCCACTTAATGTCGTTATTTTTCGAACACTCACCGTCCAATCCACCCACCCACCCACCCACCCTTAATCACCAGCAAGGTCTTCACGCTCTAAATCTACATGGCCAAACCGCCACTATTCCAGCTCGATGGGCGACGTGTCGACATCTTAGTTGGCGTCTTGTCTAATTGGCGTTGCCTCGACGACGATGCATTGAGACGTTATTCGTCAGGCCGAGCTTCTCTCGAAGACACCTGTTCCACCTGCGTGCACTTGTTCAGCTTATCGGCTTGTTCCATTCGTTGGTTGCTCTAGCAACTTGGCTGACACCTCCGCGCGGTTGCTGTGGTGATCTCGCGAGAGTGGGCTCATGGAGGACACGTAAATGGCTAATTGAAGTTGGCACAGGTAAATCTGCTTGTACGTCGAGAGCAGGCGGGTTTAGAGCGCTGACAATATCAACTGGCAATTGGAATTGTCTCATCTGGAGCCTTGTCAATGAAGCCTACATCTCTCCATATCGATGCGGCGTGAATTCAACTGTTGGTGATTTCGACAAGCCAATGGAACGAATTGAACATTGCGCGATTCTTTTGATTGAGAAACGTTGTGAGTTCGCACTGATTGATTGATTTGTGGTTTGATTTTTTACGACGCACTGTTTTGACAACAGGTCATGTTGCATCGGCGTATGGTGCGTTGGCGAATCACTGGGTAATGATGGGAATGATGATGCATGTATTCAAAATAGAAGGGAGAATTGGAAACCCCGTGCTGTCACCTGTTCTCCTCCTGTCGAAGAGTATCATTGGGAACACCGCGGCTTTACGTCCCTTCCGAGGGACAGTCCCATTCCCTGGTTCCTTCCAAAATCCATGCTGACGAGAGATTGATAAGCAAAGTGGTTGATGATTTAGTACCAACTTCAATCCCTCCGACATCTCTCCCGAACTGGTCATGTACATGATGGTCACCCACCCCAATACTAGCCCCAGCGTTGTGTTGCTTAACTTTGGAGATCGAGCCAACAGATTTTTCATTGCGAGGATGCGGAAAAAAGACGCGACGTATAGGTTTTTTTTTCCTAATGATGGGCAGTTGTTGACATGTAGTCATATGGTCGCGAAGTGCACGTGGATTTCTTGGACTGCAGTTCTGGCTCGCTGCCGAAATGACGACTTGAACCAGAAGTCAACGGGAAAGCTTTTCAAGGGCACAGCTTCCGACACTGCCTGTAATTACATGTGAGATATTTCCTATTCAGAAATACATTCAATACTTATCTGATTGGAAGCTGAATGGAATGGGCTGCCTCAGAATGCATTTTGAATATGAAATCATGTAAATTATTTCGAAATAGAGTGTTAGAAATAAGTTAGTTTTAAGTATTATGAATCACTGTAGGATATGCCACCGAATTTGTAAAAATTCTAAGCATGTAATAAAGTTCCATTCGTTCATTTCAGTTCACGAGTATTTACGGGTTCAGTTGTTGGTTGTGCATTGCCATTTATTGGCTACCATTTGCATTGGCATTCATTGGTGTTTTCTGAAACCACATGCTTTTATTATTGTTCTTATTTGCAAATGTGTTTAATTAAGTTTGGATAGTGTAAACAAGAGTTTGTTTGCCTTTTGAAGAGTACACAATTTCACCCGTTTTGTGTGTATTCCAAGCCTGGCGTGGTCGCTGCTCCAGGTTCGCTGGCCACGACGTTAATTAACCAGAAAGCCCGTAGCTGTGTTCGATCTTATTTCAGATTGTATTGAATTAATTCACGCCGCGGCCAAGCCCGGCTAGAATGGGCTTGTGCAGAGAGAAAGAGAGAAAGAGGCGGCAGAAAAACAAAATCCACACTGCCAAAAATAATAATTACTTTTTTTTTTCGTTCTCGCGTGGCATTTTTCAGACGTGGCGGCCTGTCCTTTTTATTGTGCTTTTATTTGTGCCTCGTGTTAATTAAATTGAGATAACTGATATTCTATTTCGCATCGAAAATCGCACGCGCGTCTACAGCGGGTTCAGGACACAACCATTGCGTTATGATGGCACAGCAGCCCCTATTCAAATTTTTGGATTCTAATTCACCCTTCCCCACCCTGGCTATAGAATAATTGTGAACCCGAGAGACATAACATGTGATCACGCATAAATAATTGATAGGCGAAATGTGTTACATACAGTCAGTGAGGCGAATTTTGTTCCCGTGAGTGGTGGACATATGTGCTCTTCTTTACGTTGAACATGTTAGCTATAAATAATTCCGTTTATATTAATTGAGATGTGTCATACGCTGTACCAAAGGTCGATACGTCTGCTTCGGGTGACAGTTGCTGGCGTTCGGTTGGTGCAGTCTTCGTTTAGCTATCGAAAGGCAAAACGTATAGGTACTGATTGGTAATAACATATGGTAACACACATAGCGGAATTCAGCTAACGGACAAGTGGTCGCTTTGACAGCCGCAAAGTGATCAAAGCGAAAATAACACACACAAAGATACTTTTCCGTGATTATTGTCTAACAATTGAAACTTAGTGAAAGTCACGTGGAATTCTTGTTGTTTTTTTGGCCGGGCCAATTGTTTTCATAGGAGTGTGTATGTGGTAAAGCGGTTTATTAGTATTTATGACAAGACAGAAAAAAAATTATACACTTTCAAAACATCGAACGTCTGTTGTATTTGTTTCTGATTGATCTATCGACACCTTTTACCATTGCATTACAATTCTAATTGCGCTGGCTTGCCCTGCAGGCTCTGATGTCAACGGCAAATGCTTGCCGGAAGAAATGCGCATTATATAATATTTTTATAATTGGTTGAAATCCTTTCCATGTCGCGTAACTTTGCGTCTCACACGTAGCCGGTAATTTCTTCTCCGCCAGATTGATTAGCCACAGGTGGTACGGTGAATTAGGTGTTAATGGTGCAATTTCTTAATCGAAGTTTAATTCGATGGCCGCCGCCTGGTGTGAGTGTCCTGACAGATTGGCTCCTTAGAAGACAGGACGAGTAACATGCATGGAATGCAGAGACGAGATGGTCGAAAAATCTCGATTGCAACTGCTGGGGCAACCGTGTAACGTAGCACTGGCTCTTCCTCATAAACGCTAAAATATATCAAAATAATTCTTCAATCACAATGGCCGGTCAGTATATCTCGTGGATTAAAGCCCCATGTTCCATGTATATGGAGGTCCAGAGCCATTCTGGAAGTTTTGGCAAAAATATATTTTTCACTCCACCTAAAATCTTTGCAAACATCAAGCAGATGTCCCAACAATTGACGCCAACGTACACGATCATTAACACTTCATGTACAATGCACAAATCAGAGCCCAAATTTCCCCGCAGTACCCCGGGCGCAAAAAAAAAAACGCAGACCGCAGCGCCATGGGTCCTTGTGCGGCGCAAACCGTTATTCCCGTTTAGGTGGGAACGAAATAGAAAGTGGCCCGTGTCATCCGTGCGGTGCTAACACAGGCTAGACCACAACGGGCCGATAATCGCGTTCCGCCGTTTACCATTCAGGCGCTCTCCGACGGGGCACGGCGTCGCGAGATCGACGCTCGCCAAACGCCGTCGATCAAAACAATCAGAAAAACAATTGACTCGCGAGCTGATGTGCGGACGTGTTGGGCTCGTCGGAGAGAACAGTCGTAGAAAACGATTTTATTACTTTCACCTATTTTCTGGTCATTATACACCATTGTTTCGGCTTGTTCCTTTTTCGTTCGTCAACCCTAAATCGTTTTTAATAATCACGACCAAAACACGTCAAGATCAATTATTGTTTTCGTTTTTCAATGTGTTTTGTGTGTCGTTAGGGAGTTCGACTTGGAACTTTCGAAACGGCTCGCAGGTATATAGTTGCTGTTTCCTTCTTTGGTCGCTCGCCGAAGTTGAATACGCCATTAGCATATAAAGCTGTCTAACAAGACGATCTGCCATATAAGTGAGGACAGGACAACTTATACACACGCATATACACACACATGACAAGGGACATTACGGATCGTTAACACAAAATTAATATTAATTGAAATGATTAGTGGCATGCTTTGTTTTGCTCTGTATGCCCTTAAAAATAGAAAACCGCTTCTTATAGTTTTGAATAATTCGCCAATAAAACTCAAATAACGACTTTTCACACTGGCACACGCGAATACTGATTTCCTTCACTTTCAGACCTAGTATTGCTCCACTTTGAAATGTTTTCACATTTACTCTACCTCTTATGCGTTGTAAACACAGCTTTTCCAATCTGATGCAAGGTTTTGTAAATTCGTTCCAATTTAGATAAGCCTGTTCTGTTGGACCACCGAGCTCGCATGGCTGCGTCCTCCAATATTGCAGAGAGAAATAGATTCTTCCCCTTTCAGTGCATTCGCAATAGCAATCTTCGATGCTCATCTGCCTGTTCCTGGGCAAGGGGGGTGAGTCGGAGGCAATAGGGGGGAGGGGGTGGCTTACTATAGGGTGGTGCGTTGTTGAGGGTTGATTGGTTATATCGCGGGGATAACATATTATAGAAAACCACAGCAAAAAGATCTCATCCCCCTTCTTTAAATACGTTAATGTAATCCATTAATCAAGCTGCAGCAGCATCATTGTCATTGGCAATCGATGCGCAATGCGACTGGTTCTTCAAGCTGCACACGATAATCTAAAGCACTTCGCAGTGACTGATATAAGATTATAATTTCGACCCTAGCTGGCGAAATACAAACAAGATTACTTCCCGCAACTTCGTTCCCCGAGTTATATTGTGCAGACTTTCGAGCGAGCTCGATTCTGCAATGCACAAGCAATTCATTGCAATTGCCGCTGCTGCTGCTGCTGCTGCTGCTGCATGGAGCAGTGATGTATGCATGAAATGGTGATTGCTGCTTCAATTCCGCGGGCTCCAACTCGATTCAACGATCAGACAGAATAGTGGATGATGCAAATTGCTGGCACTTGCAGATCTATCACTATATAGGCGTGAAGAGAGAGAGATAGATTCTTTCCAATAGACGTGTTAGGCCAGAAATTTGATGACGTACTTTAATTTCGAAATATACATTTTTTTATATTTATGGCATAAATTTGAAGCATCACTAACATTACTCATACATAGCCAATAATTCACATTAAAATGATCATCATTGTTATTGCCTTGAAGACTTATAAAGGCACACGAGTCATGTCTTTGTTACATTCATGCTTTGTCATTCTGTTTTATTGTGCGGAATACAAACCGTCTTCGCAGCTTCCTCGATTCGATTCGTTCCGCGTCTAAAATTAAAACGTCAATGACGTTTGGCGAGAGCAAGGGTAACACACTTAATTAATTTGCTGGCCCATAAATTGTCGTGTCCAAGATTGTGTCGAATGAGTACCTAAAAGATCACACTCTGAAGGTTACTAAAAAGAATAAATCTCTCACCGACTGACGAGTACAAATTGTAGTCGTCAGAAAAAGCAGGTCAGCCGGTCCGCCGAGATAGACGCGTTCAATCATATTCGTCTGGCACGATTCATTTGTCACATCCCTCCACGAAACGACCAGGTGACCAAACTGGCGCATACGTCCATACTCCAGACATTCTCGGAACCACTCAAGCCCATACATTTCTCTCCCAGATGATTTGGGATGATTCTAGATCGCTTGACCCGCGCTCCCATCGAAGGCAATACAGGTCCAAGCCGAGCCAGGATAATGCACGTGGACTCCAGGTGAATGGAGCCGGGATGCTGGCATCTCATGCAGGAAATGAGATTCCTGCTGAAATCAATCAAGCAGATCACACGCGAGGCTGGTTGCAGTTGGTTGGGAGGGATCCAGGCGGGTGGCTAGACGACGATGCAGCGCGAAATTGGGACGTGGCCTCTGTGCTTGATGCCGGCCCAAATGTAGTTGACATGAAATTTAGCGCACCAATTCTTTCCATTTCAACTGAGAGACCCCCCGGCTAGGAGAGAAACAAAAAACAAAAAAAAAATAGCTAAACGGGTTTAAAATTTCCAGACGAACGGATAGCACATCGTTTTCATTTCGGTGGGGGGACAGGGGGGGCATCGCTTCCATTTTCCCGGTTCCTACCCCGTCCACCTCATCCCAACTCTCACCCCCCATGACCGTAAATAAATTAGTAGTTTCAGTTCGGCTTTGGCTATCGCGAACATATATACGAAAACGGGATCAAGGGAACTGTTAACTTTTTCATTCGAAACGTTGATGAAATTTCCCACCACCACGCAAAACGTGTGGAGAGTGAAATTTTCTGATAGCATCCCTACGCATCAGGTGTAATTTACGGCGAGGTTGCTACCAGGGTATTTACCAGTGACATGCACTGGGACGGGTTGGGACACCCCGTATATTCAATGAAACTTGAGAGTGTTGTTTAAATCATGTCATTGAAGCAGGAAAATTGATAAATTACAGCAACTTGAATCCACTCTATTTCAGAATTTGTCTACACATTTTCTTCATATTTTAACGAGCGGCATTCGTTTGAAATTAAAAAAAAAAGTGAAAATTAAATTCGCGATCAAATAATAAAAACACCATTACTTAACGTGGGGCTTCTACCACCCCCCGCACATGAGGAAATTCTGCACGGATGACGGAATCCACCCAAATTTTTGGCCGCCGTCGCCGCAGCCTCAGACGCGTCCGCACCGTTACTATTATATTTATAACAATCCACGCTGTTATGCATGACTTTTGTCTCCCGCGAGTGTGTGTATGTGTATGTGTCAGTGTGCGAAAACTTGCCCGCACCAAGATTTATGTCATTTGAGTCCCACTGCGACTTATGCAAATGTCTGCAGGACTCGTGGAGCGGCATGGCGTGGCATGGTCACCCACCACCAGCCCCCCACCCCACAGTCCTGACAATTACACAATATAATGCAGACACACTGTCTCGCGCATTTCAGCCGAGATTTGGTGGCCGGCCGGCCCCGGACCGGCATTAAATGCATTGGATGACAATGGCTTGCCTTTGCTTTGCATAATTACCATTACAATATGCGTACGCAGAGCCGGTATAATGCACACGCGCGAAATGCATGGACCATGTGGTTTAAATATCTGTACGCCTTACGCTGGTTATCCCTAATACAAACATAATTAACGTCTTCCGTATAAATTATTCTTAGAGAGTGACGTCATATATGTGTGGTGCAGCCCTTAATGGGTGTGTTTTTGGTGCGTGTGTAGTTGGTATGCTAAGCCTACGATGCTATTTATTTGTCGCCCAGGGATTGCTGCATTGTCCTACGTCACTCCGCAGCAAGAGTATTGTTGGAGTGTGATTCGAGTGGACACAATGTTATCATTGGTCATTGGGTTATATGGGCTGGCATGGCATCAACAACCACAGATAAAACCATTGTTAAATGACAAGGACGATAAATTATCCGAGGTGGGGTGGTGAGGTGGACTCTGCACATATACGTGCAATGGGGGGGAAAAGTATTAGCTATCGAAATGAACGACTTGGGAGCGATTTCCTCCTGGCGAATTGCATCAAATTAAATAGGAAACTATAAAACCACAAAACAACACCGCAGCAAAACGATTTGCCAGCGAGGCTTAACGTTTGTTGTCTGCACCAAAACTGCACGAGGGATGCATTTTTTAAATCGTCCTGCATTTTCCTCTGCGAATATTATAAAATGCATTTTAATTTGATATCGCTGACGTGAACGGAATGCACCGATATCAGGCAGCAGTATCACATTAACTATTAGCGGTATAGTCAAGCGCGTACACATGGTGGATCGCGTCACGTAATGACCTGTGACGTTCACCGATGCACGATGCATGTACATACCTATTATTTAATTAGTACGATCGCCGTATAGCCCATGCCCCGTCCGAGTGCATTATCCGCCAATTTCAGCCACCAACCCACCCCCTAATCCTTCGCTTGTCACCTGTATCTGACATGTGATGGCGAAGGACATGACAGGTCATTGCATGGGCACTGCTGCTTCGGTCCACAGCTTGTACAGAAACCACAAGCTGAGAGAGGGTTGCCATCGGTGGTCTACTCTAATCCTCTCAAGCAAATGCAAGGCAAACAACTCTAATTACGAGTCAACAACACATATGTTGTTCAAAACATTTAGATGTTTGCATGTTTTATGTATCAAAGTAAATACGTTCCGGACCGGCGCGAAACCGGAGAAAGAACCAAAAAAAATCACAACTTGCCAAATTGAGAATATTTTTGAGGAAGTGCCACGCGTTCGCGATCTTGGCGACTTACGAATGCCACCGACGACATGACCTGCATGTATGAAATTAATTTACAAAGTTTAAATTGAATTTTATATTTGCACTATTTTGCATCCCATACCATAGTGGCTTGTATGCAAGGAATATATTATTATTGCTAGGGCACAATAATGCATGCACTTTCTGATGATGACTTATGAAAACTATATAAAGTTTGTCCGCCTTTGAGAGAGAGCAAAGTTTAATAAATGATAAGCATGTTCCGAGGCAAGCGTAATACATCAAGTTTTATAGGATCGTATTTCGCTTGCCGTGAATAGATGGGCAAAATAGAACGAAGGGCACAGGACTTTACTCGGGTACCCTTCATAGAAGTCATGGACTTTGCACAAATTTATACACAACTGTCTCGTTCACTTTTTAGGCGAACACTCAAACATTTGTCAATCAGAAAAAAAAAAGATGGAGACATATTTTAGGGTTCATGCATTTACGAGGGGGTGGGGGGGGGGGCGCATACTGCGAACTAAATTCTATACGAAGTACGAACCATTCATTACATTTGTGGTTCTATATAGGAAAATGTCTTGGCATAAGATTCGTATCGTTTTCTTAGCTACGTACAATACATATGAAAGCAGCTTATCAGAAAACACAGATCTCGTGTATCTCTGCAAGGTCTGGGCCTCGTCGATTTGAGCGTCGAGCAGAGTAGGCTGGTTGGAGAGCGTCGCAGAATACGTCGCGATAAAGCGACGCCAAAACGACGTCGGCCTGGAACTAAGTTATTCTGTTTCGCATTCGAAAATGTGTCTGCAGGCCAAGAATGTGTCTTAAACGTACGGCCATTATCTCGACACATAAGAAATGAAACAAAGGGTTGATACGACGAGGCTTATACTTCGCGAACCAGGACCATTCTAGAGCTATTTTAGATCGGCCAGTTTTCAAAACGCATGACCCAAATACAGATGAGTCTAGCGCATTGCCAATTTCATCAAATTAAAAAAAAACATGAAAGAAAACTTCTTGTACGCTAGCAATTGCTACCATGTTGAGCATAATTATCTTGGAATCATCTGTGGTACTTAACAAATGGTGCAATTACTCGTCACTTTTAACCAGTATTCAGTTAAAATTAATCACAAATGCAGCATCTTATACAAACACTGGTTTTTTAATCTGTAGCCCTAGGCGATGCATAATCACGGCTCGTCGAAGCTCGAACCGCTTCAAATCAGGAATTTAATGTATTTATGCAACCGACCAAGCGGTGCCACTTTTTCCTCGCAATAATGCTAATCATGGCCATGGACAGCAACTATACCAATAGGTTTTTGCACCAGAGCCAGCTCTGAATAATTGAATGTCAATTAGTTAATTACTTTGATTGGAAACGTGCACCTGCAGTGATGGAGTGGCCAGAGAGCAATAATGCAGCCGCGATATGCATTGTGCAATTGTTACTGGCGTTAACTCTGAACACAATGCACTGTTCTTCTCGGTACATTATGTGACATCATTACATTTCATATGTTTCTATAAAGGTACGGAAAATAATGTCTATAAGCTATACACACCCGTGTTGCAGTAATCATTCTTGATGCAGGACGGTTATTTCATCCGGCGGGCTGGAGAGATGTAAATTGTTTATACGATAGTGAAAAGAGGAGAGACTAGTTGCATAGAAATATGGTAAATGAACCAAGAAGTTGAGGCGTAAAGCAAGTGTAAAGACAGTAATTTGATTCTGTGCTGTACAGTCGACGTTTTATGTAGTTTTATTTGTATACTTACTTACATTTTTCCATGAAGAAATTGATGAAATTTTCTTCTATGAAGTGACACGAATGTAAATTACAGTCATGTACCTGCTTCCATGCAATTTTCCTGTAGCTTGCAGTGTTGTGGTGTGTGTGTGGTACTGGGGTACGACTCCTTAAGGGCAAATGGGCAGCGTGCAAGATGATCTCTGACCTTTTATTCTGAGGGACGGAATTATTGAAATGTAATTATGTGCAAGGAAAATCTTCTATTGTCAATGAAGCAACGTATACCAACAATTGCATTGCGGAAACGTTCACGCTAATGTAGTTTTAAATCGATCCGTGACATTTTTGCGTCGTGCATTGGAAAAATAAACATAATTGATTGCAATTTTGCATGTACTCCGTGCAGGGAACGACCAGGTAAATTTATTAGAGCTAAATCATATTTAAGAGCCTTTAAATGTGATTGAGTATTAAATGGGAAAGTTAACAATTGAAGCATGCTGTATGTATATAGAGTCATCAGCAGGCTAGACATTAATTTAAACTTTTTCAAGGAAGACGTTCATAATTAGGTAAGTTACGAAAAAAAAGTGAAACTGGAATTCCCTATTTATGCTTTTTTGGTTTCTGGTGTTGCTTTTCATTTGACTTTATATGAACAAGTGCCATATAATTACTTTCGAAAAGTGTTTAAAAACTGCAACCTTCTTAAAGTTCATCTCATCGTCTTGAAGTGCACACACATATCAGGAGAGATATGCAACAGATGACAAACCTTCATCAAAATAGATCACCAAGGCCCATCGTAAATTGTAACCTCCCAACGGGCAGATGCGATTGACATGCCGCGTCCGGGCAACTAAATCAATGCCGCGATGTGCATTTATCAATCTGCAAATTGTTATTACCACCCGGCCGGCAATCCCCATAGGCCTTTTCCAATGTCCACGTTCGCGTCCGTCCACCGCAGAAGAACCGGGTTCGTTTCCCGTGTCTGGCACTGGCAGATCCGTGCATGGCATCACGACATTACGCGCATGACCGCATAGCAAGTGCACTTACACAGTGCGCTATAGATACAGACACCCGAGCCCGGTGCACACAAAAATACCCGACATATCCCGACATTACGAAACCCGTGTGGTTTAAACTAATAGCAACTCGTTGTATTTATTAATCGTAATGGAAATATACGGCTGGCGACATTCTCGACTGAGGCTTTTCCGTTGAGAATCGTGATTCGGATTTGTGATCAGGTGCTCCGGATTGTGTAGAAATGTAATATAAAAGTGCGCTCAAAGGTATGTGGCACGTGCTTGTTGCAAGATAGCTAGCACCGAGTCCTGTCTAAGAGTCTGTGAAGTTCATGGAGCGAATGGATATTAGCGTTTTAATGGAACGAGTCAAAAGCGGAATATGGAGAGAGGGAGAAAGAGAGAAAAGTGCATTTATTTTACTTGTTTTTTTAAAAGAAACGGCCATTGGATAAGTCCATTTGACTTAAAATGAACGTCAAAATGTACAAAGTTTCTCTTAGTAGAAAATGCAAAGCAACATCCATATGCAACGGCTTGTTTTGCAGCTACGAAGATTATTTTGTTTTTGATAGACACTGAAAACTGGTATTTGATTATCATCCAGAAGCAGCATCAGCACGATACCCTCTATATTAATTTCGCAGTTCACTTCCTTGCAAAACCTTCGAGAAGCCGTCCGCTTATTGGTATGTATCCCTAAAACGGTTCTCTTAAAATGGAGATGTGTATCATACGTAAGTACTCGTACGAAACTCATTCCACGGATCGGCTATCGAGCGTGAATTTGTTGCGGGGGGGACAGTTAGGAAATGAGGTACCACGCCTATATTGCTAGATAATCTAGTGTTTTGCGAACGCCGTCGAGTGGGCGCTCCCCGTACTAGGCGCTCTCTTCGATGGGCAGCGATGATGGCTGAGAGGTCCGCTAGCATCCGGTGACCTCGCTCATGGGTGCCACGCTGTCTGTGCGGCCTGCCGGCCGGTCGGGTTTCCACGAGGCCATCTTGTTCGCTAGCCCGTCCGTCTCCGAGCCTGCTCTGACTTTCATTCACAGGATCATTAAATTCTAATTCATTCATATTATCAGCCGGCTCTTAGTAACTAACAGGGGGTTATAGATGGCCTGAGTGTGGTTCTGGATGTTTAACAGTGGCGTGCCTACGTGGTTTAGAGGTCAACGCTGATGTGGTGCTTGATGCTTTGATTTACACATTTCAGTATTCGGGCACGATGCATTGGTAGCAAATTTTCACTTGAAAGTGCCCAATTTTCTATAAGTATGATCATGCCTTTGCTTCTGGAGCCTAGTTCGATGGGCGGTGTTCAGTCACGGGACCAATCTTTGGGGAAATGTCTGTATGTTCCTTCAAAATACATCCTGACAGACCAAACCATCTCATTCGGAAGCGAGAAGCATTTTGCTTTGGCTTGGAGCACGGAAAGCGTTAATTTATTAAGAAACACTCTTTCTTACACCGAGAATTGAATCCTCAGAAATGTTTCGTCGTTTTTTGACATGCATGTACCATGATTTTTTTCCCAAGCGAATGCCTTAGCGAAAATGTCGCCGACTTCTCTTGAAAGTCTTCTTGAGATTTGAAAGGCTTGCTCCAGCCTCGGTGCTTAGCGTTCGCCACTGCGTCAGGCTGTTTGTTCAGATTGAAACGTCCGATGGACAGGTGGATTTACTGGGATCGTTCGTCTATTGCATGATGCTGTGCGATGCTAGCCCGTGGACCGCGTTGCTGTTGCACTGGCTGCCTGTTGACTGGCAATCGGAACTAATCGCTTTCTTTGTCGATCGACACCGGATTTCGTCCGCCGTTTAAACATCTTCTTGCAACGGGCTTCTCTCGCCTATGATCTTGTAATTTGCGTCGATTTCTTTGCCGGACGTCGGCGATTTCGACAGCCAACTTTCATGCATCTATACGAACGTTTTTATCGCCAATGTTTTCCCTAAACTAAAAACTTCGGAAGTGTAATTCGTAAAATAATTAATTCCGTCCGTTCAAAATCACTGGAAGAATCTCTCGAGTAATTTTACCACAGACATCTTTATAAAGTAATTTCTCTTTAGAAATAGAAACTCCAGCAACATCGTCGTCAAAGTCTTAAAATAAACCCAAAGAGTTCAATTAGACTCTTTCGATGTGGCTCCATCGATTCATAATTTTACACCGTCCCGACCGCCAAGATTTAACCCTCCAAAAAAGTTCTGTGTTCAGCATTTTCTTTTGGTCAAGCCATTAATTCTTCTTGTCGCTGCGTATACACTGAAGACTTTTACATGTACGCCTCAATGAATTCCTTAGCCGGCGCCGATGTCGACGTCGATTCCAATAAGCGTCGCTTTTGGACGACAATATTCGCCTCCGAGCGCTGAGCGTCGCTTTTCACTTGCACGCAATAATCAGATAACTTCAAAGGAAACTCTCGATCGAAGTTCGAACGAAGAATTTATATGTAATTTTACAAAAGGCAGCCGCCGCTGTTCAGGACTTTGACGCCACAAAATGTGCGTGACAGTCGAACTCGACGCTCATTGGGGAACACGGGCAAGCGCTTCAAGGATTCTACGTGTCCTGACATTTCACCCACACTTTTTAGTTTTGCCTCATTTTGGGACGCTTATAAATTGCATCGACGTCTTTAGCTGCTAGACAACGTTGCGAGTCTTGCACTTATATACAGCGAGAATAAGGAAATGTATAGCAATTATTTCCGGGTCAATTATGCATGAATAATTTGGTATTTAAACATTTGTTTATTCCTTTACTTATGCGAAAGAAGTAAGTAGTATACAAGAAGATATGAAACATATATAATAAAAACATTTTTTACACCAAATATTCAATTCAATTCAATAATATATTTATTTCATTGTACAATATACATAGATATTAGGTACACACTCCTTAGTTCAAGGTATAGTCTAAAAAATACACTTGTGAGTATAGAAATTCGTCTGTTTTGTTAAATGTACAGGTTCCTTCGCTTTATATTATATTATCTACATTTTATACAGTCACATTTTTTCCTGTTCCTATATTCGTCTAAGTCGTAAAAACAGTTATCAATTAAAAAACGTTTCGTCATATTTTTAAAATTATCTCTATCACCCGACTTTTCCTTCAGACACCTCGGCAGGCTGTTGTAGAGGGCTGCCCCCGCGTATGAGGCGTTTTGTCTTGATATTTTTAGTTTTACATTTTCGGATGTCCTGATTTCTTTATTTCTTGTATTTTTATCGTGGACTTCTTGCGTCTTCGTGAAGGTTTCAGGGTTGTCGATTACAAATAACAGCACTTCTAATATGTATAGTGATGTCACCGTCAGGATGCTTAGTTCCTTGAAGATCTTCCTGCAGGAGTCCCGTTTCTTCATTCTTGCTATTGTTCGGACCGCTTGTTTCTGTGATACAAAAATGCTTCTCGCCTCTGTGCCACCACCCCAGCACAGTATGCCATATTGTATCAGTGATTGTACGTTCGCATGGAAAGCAACTTTCCGTGCCGGCAGATTCAGTTCCTTTGCTAGGATTTTTAAGCCAAAGCATGCTGTGTTCAGTCTCTTCTTAAGCTTCGCCGTATGCTCTTTCCATTTGAGGTCGTGGCTAATTTGTAAGCCGAGGAATGTGCTTGAACACACTATTTTCCTTGTGTTTCCTACTTCTTCGATCTTAGATTTCCCTCGTCCTTTAAAGACGATAATGTTTGTCTTGTCGTTGTTCAGCTTCATCTTATTTGGCCCGAACCATTCTTCAATATCAGATAAAGATCTTGCGATGTTTTCCACTAACATCTCTTCGTTTTTGGCAGTGACGAGGAGGCTCGTGTCATCCGCAAATAAGATCGTGTCGGCGAATTCATTGTTGATATTGTTAGGGAGGTCATTGATGTAGATACTGAATAATACTGGAGCGAGCAGTGACCCTTGCGGCAGTCCGGTAGATATCGGCTCCCAGTTCGACGCTATACTTCCGCTATGTGTGTTTATTTCCACTGCTTGCATCCTATCCGAGAGGTACGATTGTATCCACTCGCTAGCCTTACCTTGGATTCCGTAATGTTTTAGTTTTCCAATTAGTACTTGATGGTTTATTGTGTCGAAGGCCTTTGTAAGGTCGCACATTATCGCGCTTATTTGTGACTTTTTTTCTAGCGCCTTGGTGACTTGGTTCACCATTGCGTATATTGCCGTATTTGTGGAGAGTCCTTTTTGGAAGCCGTGTTGGCTCTTACATATTACGTTGTTTTCCGCCAGATATTTATTAATTCTTATTAGAAATATTTTTTCTTGCACCTTGGCGAAATTGGTGAGAAGCGATATTGGCCGGTAGTTCCCCATGTCGGTGCTTGCTCCTTTATTTTTGAAAATTGGCTTCACCACTGACCATTTCGCTAGTGAAGGGAACTCCCCTGTTGATAGCGAGTGGTTGCATATGTCTGCGAGCGGTCCGGCGATCTGGAATCGAACGCGTTTGATTATCTTGCATTGAATGTCATCCCATCCAGTTGATTTCTTTTCTTTAAGGTCTTTGATGATGTCAATTATTTCCCTTTCCGTGGTAGGTTCCAGTAGAATTGCATTCACTGGCCTCGGGAGGTTTTGTAGTTTCTGCAGACACTCTTCTACTTTGTTGGTGGAGTCTTTGTTCGTTCTTATCGCCACTGTCGTGAAGTACTCGTTAAACGCGTTCGCTATTTCCTTCCCATCTGTTATTGTTCTGTTTTCTGTAATTATTTTCATATCCCTACGGATATCTGTACGTTTCTTCCTCCCCAAGCATTCATGGATTAGATCCCACGAGGCCCTGCTTTTGTTGCTGGCCTTCTTGATGATTTTGTCGTTCCTGATTCTTTTGCTTCTTCGTACGAGGCGTTGCACTTTCCTTTTCAATCTTCGAAGTTCCTTTTCGTGTTTCTTGCCACCTGCTTTTCTAGTACGCATGTATGCTTCCCTCTTAGTTTTGCAGACTTCTTTTATTTCTTCTGTCATCCATGACTTTCCTCTCTGCTTTCTTGTCCTCGCTTTATAAGTTCTTTTTGGGAATTTTTCCTCATAAGCCGTAAGAAATACCTCAAGGAAATTGTTGAATTTTTCGTCGGTGGAGGTGCCCACCTTCACTCCTTGCCAATGCTGTTCCGCTAGATATTCCTCAAATCCTTTGATTCTATTTTCCGTTATTATCCTCCTCGTGTAGTTTGTGACGGTCTTGCTAATCGCTGTTTTCAGTGATATCGACTGCCCGTAGTGGTCGGATAGCCCGGTTTCGAGCGAGGTAGGCTTGCATTCCATCACAAAATTGGCTATCACAATGTCGATTGCTTTGCTCGTTGACCTAGTGACTCTTGTCGGAAAGTTTACGTTTTGGGTCATATTATGGGCTGATAGTACGTTTTCGAGCTTCCTTTTGTTCCTGTTTTCGCTCATGAAGTCAAAATTGAGGTCACCCAGAATTAACATTCTTTTGCTCTTGCTTTCCCTTTCTATGTTACTAATTAGTCGAGTAAATCGGTCGAGAAACCCCTTTACGTTATTTTCGTTTGGCGGCCGGTATATCGACATGATGATGGTTGGATCTGTCCCTTCCACTTCTATGCCGCATACTTCCATTATATTTTCTTTACCTGCCCGGACTACGTCTGGTCTGCTTTTATAGCTCCAGCTTCTCTCGGCCTTCACATAGATCGACGTCCCACCCCCATTGGAGTTTTCTCGCGCGAAGCAGGCTGCCAGTTCGTAGTCGTTGACTCTGACGAGGTTTTCGTGTTCCTTCTTTAGCCAGTGTTCTGAGATGCAGAGGATATCGACTGCGCCTGTTGTGTCCAGGAGTACCTCAAGTTCTTCAACCTTATTTTTGATGCTACATATGTTTTGGTGCATGATCCTCAGCTCTATTTCTGTTTCTTCAACCTTTCTTGAATTTCCCATTTTCCTCTTTTCTGTTTTTCCATCAGTCTTGTTCTTGTTAGTCTTTCTTCCAATTTCTAATGTTTTGTTTTTAACACTCCTGTTTTGGTGAGATTCTGTTGGACTTGCATTTTTTCCCTCGTGTTGGTTTGTTTTGCCTTTTTGCCCATAGCCCTCACCCACTCTTCTAAAAAAATATCGCTGTTAGACTTTTCTAGTGGGATATTTGTCCCATGATTGCTATCGGAAGTAACCGTTCTCTCGGTCCGTCCCTGACCTAGCCATTTCTCGATCGGAGTAATCATATAGATAGGTTTTTTAAGCACTGTTATTGGTAGGAAGTGGGTCAGTGTGTTAACAAGCGTGTCAGTGCCCTGTCGATTTAGTTGTACGCCATCCTTTGCTAAGTGGTGCCCGGACAATTTCTTATCCAGAAAATTCATCCTAATATTAGGGCTACACTTGTTTGTGGCAGAATTTACCGCGCTATGAATGCTTTGATTTGCCACTATAATTTTACTATTGATGCTCCAATCATAGTCTAGTCTTCGGGGGATGTTATTTATTATCAACTTACACTTTAAGCTGATTGGAAGTAGTCGGTGTATCTCTGCCGTGAAATTGGTGTCACTATTGATGTCATTTGTGCCCCCCATGATAATTATCCAGTCTTTTCCTTGTAATTTCTTTGCTTCTTCTATCGCTCTGTCCACAACTTGTCTCATCTTCGCATCAGATTTGTAGAGCACTTCCACTTCATAATTTTCATCTAGCTTCGATTCAAAAATGCTCTTTAAATATTTACCGTGGCTGTCCGCTATCATGATCACACGTGTTTTTTCATTGCTAGCAGTATTGGTATTGGTTTCATTGTCTGATGGTAGTTTTAATCCCTCGTCATTCTGTTTCCTGTATTCGTTTTTCTTTTCGTCGTCACTCGCTCCATCCTGATCCTCCACTGACCCTGTATCAGAGGTGTCAGTATCTCGGGTTTCTTTCCTAGTGTCTAGGGATTCTCCTCCGTATTCACTTCTCAGTGTTTTATCAGAATTTCTTGGGGATTCCATTTGTTCAACTATCTTGCGAACCTTGTGTGACGTATTTTGTGGCGTATTTTGTGACGTCATCTGTTTCTTTCTCGGCGGGCTTTTCCTGGCGAGTGTGCTTTTGTATGTGTCATATTGTCTTAATTTCAGCAACTTATTCTCTTCAACTAGACCTTGTATTTTTTCTTTAAGAAGCTGGTTTATCTCTACTAGATTCCTATTCCTTTTTTCTTGTTCTAGTAACAGTCTGTCTTTCAGATCTATGATTAGGCCTACCTCGTCAGCTGTTTGCTTCGTTGCGACGTGTTCATTCTTGTTTTCTGATCTTGCTGTCACTATTCTTTCGATTAATTCTTCTTTTTTGCCGTTTTTGTTTAGTCCCAGTGTACTTAACTCTTCCCTAAGCGAATGAATGAATGAATATTGGGGCTTAACGGCGCGTCAACCGGATGGTTATTTTGCGCCGGATAAAAGAAGGTTGTTCAATAAAAGATTGATAAAAGTTTACATCAAACCTATTACGTCAAGCTCTTGTAAGAATTTAAAAACATTGTCAATACGACGAGGGTCATCTGCTAATACTTTGTCAATAGTATTTTCTAATGAGTGACGTTGTCTAGCAACTCTATACTTTGTACAATCAATTAAAATGTGTCGGATGGATAAAATCTCGTTGCATGTATTGCAGCGCGGAGGCACCTTGTCAATAGTGAATAAGAAAGAGTGGGTTAAAAGAGTATGTCCGATACGGAGTCGGGTGAGAACGACCTCCTCACGCCTTTCAGATCTCTTTGATGACTCCCATGGTTCGACAGTAGCTTTAATTTCTTTTAATTTATTGTTTGTTTGTCTATCCCAGATATCTTGAAATCTTCGTTTGAAAGTTGACTTAAAGTAGACCTTCAAATCACTGTGGAAGATTCTTTGGTCAACCATTTCAGCATTGTGCAAGGCATTCTTGGCGGCTGCATCGGCCCTCTCGTTGCCCTTAATGCCAACGTGCCCAGGCACCCAACAGAACACTACTCTCACGTCCCGAGAAGAGAGGGTCGCTAGTAGGGAATGTACTTTTTGAACGAGGGTGTTGGGTGAGAAAATGTCATAAATTGCATCAATAGAGCTGAGTGAATCTGAAAAAATAAGAAAGTTGGGTTCATCTCTGCTTTCTATGTGTTGCAGAGCCTTCATAATGGCATACAATTCAGCAGTGAAAATGCTGCACTTGCTATTTAGTTTAAACCCGTATGCAATGTTGGGAGTTGTCGTAAAAGCACAACCAACATCATTGTTATTCTTTGATCCGTCCGTATAATATTGTATAAAATGTGGGTGATCGGCACAGATTTCAGCAAACCTGCGTCTGTACACGAGATCGCTGGTGCACTGTTTCCCTAAGGACGCTAGGCCGATAAGGCAAGAAGGCCTGGGAACACACCAAGGGGCGACCAGGCTGGATTCGACAGGGAACATCCTTGGAATCTTGAAAGTTATTTCGGTGAGAATACGACTTAGTCTAATACCTGCCGGCAAAGTTGAAAAGGGCTTAGCGTCATAAATTGGCTGGAATCTGGGCTGAAGTAGAGACAGGTACGTGGGATGTTTTTTCATTGCGATCAGTTTTGCAGCGTATGAAGTAAGAAGATATTCTCTCCTTAGCGTAAGTGGCGGCTCCCCGGAATCACAGTATAGACTTTCCACCCGGCTGGTTCGAAGAGCGCCGATGGCCAGCCGGATGCCTGTGTTGTGGATGGTGTTCAAAGTTCTTTTGTAGCTGTCACGGGCAGAATCGTAGACAGCACTGCCATAGTCAAGTTTAGAGCGTATGAGGGCACGATAAACACGCAACATAACCGTGCGGTCCGCTCCCCACCTTGTCCCTGTCAGGTACCTTAAGAGATTAAGAGATTTAAAACATTTAATACGCAGTTGGTTAAAATGTTCTTTAAAATTCAATTTCTGGTCAAAGACTAACCCCAGAAACTTGACACTTTTAACAACAGGGAGACAGTTCCCACGGAGATAGATTTCTGGGTCTGGGAAGAGGCCCCGTACCCGAGAGAAGTGGACACAGTTTGTCTTTGCTGCCGAAAATGTAAAGCCGGTGGCATCAGCCCACTTTACCAATCTGTTGACAGTTAATTGGATCTGCCTAGAGGTGGACGCTAGGTTCTTAGATGAACAGATTATTGCCAGGTCATCGACAAACAAGGAAGATGACACCGGGGAGTTAACACAGCTGGTAATTGTATTGATTGCAATCGCAAATAGCGTCACGCTGAGCACACTGCCCTGGGGCACGCCGTTCTCTTGTGAAAAAGTATCTGACAAAACATTGCCAACACGGACATTAAAAGTTCTATCAGTCATAAAATTTGTGATAAAAACAGGTAGTCGACCTTTAAAACCCCACGAATGTAGCGATTTTAAAATGTTGTGGCGCCAGGTGGTGTCGTAGGCTTTTTCCAGGTCGAAGAAGACAGCAATTGCATGCTGCTTGCATAGAAACGAGTCCTGGATAAAAGCCTCCATCCTGATAAGATGGTCCATCGTACTTCTGTTTTTCCGGAAACCACATTGTAAGTTAGAGAGTAGCTTTTTTGTCTCCAGCCACCAAACCAAACGATTGCTCACCATCCTCTCCATCACCTTACAAAGACAACTGGTCAGAGAGATAGGCCTGTAGCTGGCTGCCAGTAGCTTGTCTTTTCCAGGTTTGGGAATGGGAACTTGAATGGCATGTCGCCATTCGTCCGGAAAGACTTGCGATATCCAAATCATATTATATAATTCAAGCAAAGCCGAGCGAGCATCTGGTAAAAGGTGTTTTAAGAACTCGTTGTGGACCCTGTCGGCCCCCGGTGACGTGTTCTTCGATGTCCGAATGGCGTTTTCCAGCTCCCACTCACTAAACGGCATGTTGTAGCGTTCGGAGTTGGCAGAGGCAAACGACAATTGTCTACGCTCTGCCGTGCGCTTTATCTGTTGGAACGATGCCGAATAGTGGCGGGAACTGGAGACATCTGCAAAGTGTTTGCCAATGCAGTCTGCTATTTCTTTGGGGGCCGTAAACAGGTGTCCATCGTTCGTTATACCGGCGATTGAAATCGGCTTGTGCTTGCCTCTTATTTTGTTTACCCTGTGCCAAACCTTGGTGAGGGGGGTAAAGCAAGTGAGAGAGGATATATAATTGTTCCATGATTGGCGCTGGGATCTTCTAAAAACCTGTCGTGCCTTGGCACGGAGCTGTTTAAAAACTTGCAGGTTAAAATTTGTGGGTCGTTTGGTAAAAACTCTGAGAGCTCTTTTCCTCGCCCTGAGTGCCTTGTCACACTCGTCGTTCCACCATGGAACAGGAATGTGGCGTGGCTTCGTGGAGGTTTGTGGTATGGACTCCTCTGCGGCACTTATGATAATCTCTGAGATCCTTTTGACTTTAGAGTCGACATCCGTTTCCTGGTCAGAACAACTTAGTTTTGCCAGTGCAGCAAACCGCTTCCAGTTCGCCCGTTTTAAACTCCATTGAGCAGGACGAGAGGGGATCTGAAAGTCGGTTTGGAGCCTTAAGATGATCGGAAAGTGATCGCTTCCACAGAGGTCATCATGGACAGAGAAATTGAATAAATGTGCCACAGAGGGCGAACATATGTACAAGTCGATCGCCGTAAAATTACCATTAAAAGAGTTAAATCTGGTTTTTTGTCCATTATTTAAAAGAAACAAATCGTTGTCATTGATAAAACTCTCAAGCATACGACCCCGGCCGTCTGCCATTGTGTCGCCCCACAGGGGGCTATGTGCGTTAAAGTCACCCAACAGCACGTAGGGGTGGGGCAGTTGGGACACAAGGCTTTGAAGGTTCGGGGCCGTAGCTGGCGCCCACTCCGGAAGGTAAATGTTACAAAGAGTAACTGGTTGTGGTATGTGGACTCTGACTGCCACTGCCTGTAGAGGTGTTACCAGCTGCAGTGGATGTGCAGGGACGGAGTCTAACACTGCCGTCGCCACTCCACCAGCCGCTATATTTCGTGACAGATCATCGTGCCGAAAGAATGTGTAGCCACTTAACACAGGCGAGTCAGACGGTTTAAAATGTGTCTCTTGTAAAGAGAGACACAGGGGGCTAAAATTAGCTGTTAAAAGCTTCACCTCCTCTCGGTGGTGATGGTAACCATTGAGGTTCCACTGTATTAAAGCCATTTTTGTCGTTTTAAAATCTCTCTAAACCTAAGTAATGTATCACAGATATTATCACAGCCATCGAACCCATGTAAAATTAAGAATAAAATCACACAGGTAAAATAAGCGTATACTAATATCACAGTCACAATCACAAAGGCTATCACAGAAATCTTATCACAGTAAACTAGCACCAGAAGAGTTTCCTCTCTAAACCTAAGTAAAGTATCACAGAAAATATCACAGCTATCTAAAAACCTACATATAATTAAAAATAAAATCATATAGGTAAAAGAAGCGGAGATAAATATCACAGACACTATCACTAAGATTATCACAGAAAGTTTATCACAACGAAGTAGCACCAAAATATCTCTAAACCTAAGTAAAATATCATAGATAATATAACAGCGATCCAGAAACCTATATAAAATTAAAAATAAAATTATATAGATAAAAGGAGCGCTAACAAATATCACAGACATTATCACAAAGGCCATCAAGGATAATTAAGATGTCTACTTGGTTTCACCTCTTTGGTTTTTACTTTACATACATCAGTCTTTTGTCTCTTGCTAGGCACAGCAACTGTCGCTTCACCACCGCCTCCTTGCACCTGGGCGGCACCCTCAACCTCATCGCAGTCCATCGAGGACTCGTCCTCTTTAGACTTGGGGCTGGTCTCTTTGGATTCTAATTTCTTTGCATTTTGTGGCTTTTGTTTCAAATCATTAAGTTCATCTGCAATTTTCTTGTTTTGGTTTCTCAGCTCTTCGTTCTCCTTCCTTAGCAACTCTATTTGTTTCGTTTGATCTTCTATTTTCTTTGTCTGCTCTTCAAGCCTCCGCTTGTTCTCCTCCTGCCCAGAGAGAAGAAGGGACATCATGTCCATCAGATTCTTGAGTTCTGATGAACGCGGGGGATGTCTCTCCTCAGGACCGGGGACAGGAGGTGGAGCGGCGACTTGGGCAAAGGATCTTATGTTGGGCAGACTTGGACAGAGGAGACTGTACTTTCTCCTTGCCTCAGGGTAGGAGATATTTTCTAGGGTTTTAATTTCGCAAATTTTTTTTTCTTTTTTCCAGACGGGACACTCCCGGGACCAGGATGGGTGCGGAGCTTCGCAGTTCGCACAATGAGCGTCCTGGTCGCACGGGGCGTCTGGATGGGCGTCAGACCTGCCACACCTGTCGCACATCCGGCTCCGCCGACAAGACTGCTGGCCGTGGCCAAAGCGTTGGCAGTTAAGGCATCGAAGAGGATTCGGGATGCTGGGCTTTACTTCAACACGGATAAATCCGACAAAGATGAACCGGGGCAAAACGGTAGTGTTAAAAGTGAGTATGTGAAGAGGTGATGGTTCGGGAATATTGCTCTTCCGGGTAATGATCGACTTTATTTCAACGACTCTTTGGTTTTTTAACTCAGACAAGGCCTCCTCCTCGCCCATCTGAAGCAGGTCGTGGCTGAACACGACTCCTTTGCAGGAGTTCAGAGTTTTGTGGGCAAGGGTGGAGACCTTGAATGTTCCCAGAAGAGTTAGTTTAGTGAGTCTATCTGAAATTTCTTTTTTGTTTGTTTCCACAAGAAGGGTTCCGTCACGGAGGCGTTTGGTAGAGCGAAGCTCTCCCACGTCTGCAGACAGGAACCTCTCAATCTTGAATGGGCTCACGCCAGAGAAGGTGAGGTCTTTGTTGGAGTCTTGTCGGGTGATAATGAAAAACGAGTCAAAGGCATTAATAAAGTTAGCATTGTTCGATTGAACGTTATGAACGTTGATGGCCTTATCTAAGAGGCCTGGTAAATAGTTAGGGGGGGGGGAAGGGTTTTCTTTGGGGTTTTCCATACAGTTTGGAGAAAATTTCGTCGTCTGGAGCCCTGCCCACCACGGAGCCCAACCAGGGGGACGTTGAACTTCAACGCCGGGGTTGTCCGGACGATATAGTCAGTGGACACCAGTAGCCGCGAGTGACCGTAAATGATGGGACTCAGGTACGGCCATCACGCCACCGGTGCCCCCATCCTCATCCACGCGTGAAAGGTTAATGTTTCAGGCAAGCCGATTGACTGGGGGTGGATTAGCCCCCAGCCTCCTGTTTAAGGTGAAGCGGTAACTAAAGAAGTGTGTTGTTGCTACCCTCTATTTGTTCCACATTATGAACTAGAGAGGTAGCTCCTCAACCCCCAAGAAAAACTTTTCCACCCGTACAGGTGACCGCGCACGGCAAACACGCAGGCAAGTGTTCTGATCTGTACAGGGGGTCGGCCGAAAGAGAAGACAGAAGAATATAGGATAGTGAAGGTAAAGAGGTAAGGAAGCAGACTCGAGGACTCCCTGCACAGATCCAAGTCACCAGGGTACTGGAGCTTGCATCGACTCGACATTCAACCAAATCTGTTCCAGTTTCGTTGCCAGGTCGTCATAAGGGAGGGCGCCACACCGCTGTCGCAGAAGGCAGACGGGGGCTTCAGGAGGTGGCAAGGAATGAAACAAGAAGCGAGGCGAAGAGAAGATAGTGAAATGAAGAGAGGAGAGAAAAAGAGCGCACAGATCCTCCTAAGACCAAAGTCCGTGTCCCGCGACAGCGGCGCGGCCGGACCATTCTTTGTCTGGATCCTCGCCGGGAGCCTGTCCGGTATAGGAGACCTTATGGGGAGCGAAACCTCCCCACCGGCAGAGCCTCCCGGGTCATTGGATCACACAAACCCCCTCACCACGGTAAGGTGATAGTCCTCGAGGGGGCTTCCCTAAGCTCACCTACGGTTAACTTATTTAGTTTCACCGTCAAATCTAATAATTTTTGCTCCTCTGTCAGAGACTGTTTACACACGTCCGCCATCTTGTCCGCTTCTCAACAATCAACAATAAACATTGTTGATGGCGAAAAAGTAACATTTTATTGTTGTTAAGATGGCCAAATAAAAGGTACTTTATTACCCGAGAGATATTTTATTAATAGAGATCAACAGTAAAAAAAGTCTCAAGTCGTTCCATTCCATGCTGATTCAAACCGCCTTTACGTTGCAGCTACGGAAGCCAAAGCGATTGATTCTTTCACGTTCTTTGTTTCACCATCCGATGAACTTTGGCGGCTAATTAGGCGGACACCAATGAAGGCAGACGCGACGACCTGTTGCGCCTGTTCAGGTGGCGTCGCGACGACCTTTTCGTACTGTCCGGCGTCGACCAGCGTCGTTCCCGAACCCCGCGATAGGGTCGTGGGAGGGGCAGGGGGGGTGGGGCAATAAAGTCGGACGGCCGTGGAGGACCACAAATCACCGGGACAAATATAGACCAAGCATGGCACTAATAACAATACGGAACTGTTATTTACGACCAGTAGCGTGGCTATCGGAGCATATATATAGTATTAGTAATTACAGGCTTGAAGATAACCAAATGAGGGGGGTGAAACTTTGCACCCCTTGTGCGTTGTCACGTTGTGTCTGTTTTCTTTCAGCAGACGTATGTTGTCTAGGTATAGGGGTGCCGTGATTGGAAATTCGAGAAATAATTGTAGGGGTAACTTCGATTAACGTCTGCAGCGTACGATTTATATTTTGTATACAAAATTGTGATGAAATCCCAAACAACTGTCAAGCATTTAATATCCAGGCGATCAAAAAGTTTGCAAGTTGCTCTCTTGGTAGATTGGCGCGGCGTTCTCGCGTAAAAGTTTGTTCGTGAAGTTTCCTCGTTGCTAATTTCTACACAGAATCGTTCGTTATTGTATAGCAGGCCTATTAAAATTATCTAGATTTCGGCCGGAGCTTCCTTGCAAAGTTAATCTCCAAAATAATGATGCCGGCCACCGCCGCCGCGCCTTACGAACAGACTTAATGTGAAATCTTAGTTATCTGGATCTCATTAACGACTCCCGGATCATCCCCCTTTCCCACCCATCCAGTCGTCTCCCCGGCCATAACTTTATTAATCAAAGATTAAACATCTCGCTCGACGCGTGTGGGTAGCCGACGCAGTCGCCGTGCGGAAAACGTCTTCGCGCGCAGATCTCTCAGCTCTTGCATTCCAAATCCGCTCGCTTTAAAGCCATTTATTTACAGGTGGTCCAATTGATTTGTGCCTACGATTAAAGGATGCTGCTCGTTTCATGCTCCGTACCTATATACCTACACTACCTTATAATTAATAACCACTGTCCGGCGAGATAGCGATCTCAGATCTTAGATAATAATTCTAAAAGTGAAGTAAATTAATGAACAGACTCAGCTTTGTGAATGGAAAACAAAACAAAATGAAAAATATATGGTCTGAAATATAATTATTATTCGTTTAGTTAGCCATGCGTGGCCGGCGTCGCTCTCCCGAACGGGAATGAAAATAATGAGAATGTGATGTGCATCAGGAGCTGGTGCTGTTTAAAATCAAAGCAGAGCAAACTGCACGCGTAATTAGTATTCCTGTGTTGGTTTCTACGTGCGCGAGGCTAGCGCAGGCCAGCAGGCTCTGCAGAGAATCCAATAAGAGAAAAGTAATGCCCACGGGCAATACACCTGCTAATGATATTACATAGCCGCCGCCGCCGCCGCCGCCGCCGCCGCCGCCGCCGTTCTCTCTCACTATTGCAGTGAACCAGTATCACTATCAACCGAAGCGAAAACATTTTTGACTCTTTCGTGGCTTCAGTCATATGTTCGAATCGGACAATAGGCGTCGTTGCATGCTGTTGCTTTAACTATACCCATGTCTAATATCAAATGCTATCATGACGCCCGATTGGCTGTCGTACCAGTGTAATGTAGTCCAAGGTCTATCAAGCATCTACCTATAGTGACAGTGTGTGTTTGTGCCTATCTAATCGAGTATAATTAGAGGCAAATTCACGATTTATGTTTACCTTCTGAGATTTCACATTATTCGTGTTTGGCTTCAATAACTTTAATCGGTCGTACCAAAGAGGGGTTAAAACAATTTTACAGTGGAACAATTTTCATAGAAGCGTTTCGAGTAAATGTATACAACGTGGCAAATTATTACTGAATTCAAATGATAGTACTTAGTTTTAATGGTAATTGTTGCTGGTTTTGTTAAGTAATGTTAATGTGTGTGTGCGTTGGGAACGCATGGCCGTTCATTTATAGCAAGCAGCTTGGACGCTGCAAAAACAAGTACTATAAGCTGTAAGGTAACTGGAAGGCGAAAGCTTTGTGTCTGAGGGCAAGCAAAAACCATGCAGATAGGTCATGGGCTGAAAAAGTAACATTTCTGCAACAGAACAACTTGAAGCCATAAATTGAAATCGATCCAGAAGGGTAATAATTGAAATTACCAATAATTATCAGACTTTAAATCACTCTTGCAGCTTCAAGTGCAATTATTTACTATGTATAAGAATATATTATGATCCACATTATGTGTATGAATATGTATAGCCAATATACACGACCCCAGACATTAGTACTACTAATGACTCGTTAAACTGTTGGAACGCTTAGAACTCATTTCATTGCAAGAACAGTCAGAACGTGAACACACATTTACACTGCCAAAGTATTTATACAACAAACCGAATTTAATTAATTCAAATAATAATAATAATGATTGGCCGTTGTTTGGCGAATCTCATGATATCACGGCGACAAGAGCGTTTGTGCTTTTATTGGTTTATTGCCGCTAGAAAACATATACACGACCAAGTTTATGGCATCATGATGCGATCCAATGCACCTGAGCGAACCACGGCGCAGCCCCGCACCGAGCCAAAGGGCGTTAGTGGATGAATGTACGCTAACACACAGGCTCAGGAACTGGTCAGCTAGTCCGAAGAGCTAACTCATGTGCAAGTTTACTGCGCGGTATGGCTGGCTGGCTGGCTGGCTGGCTGGACGGTCGAAGCGGAGACCACAGAATACGTGATGCCCTCCAGATATCTGCTCTCAGAAATGAAAGCATGTGCACACGATACCGCGAGGATAACAAAAATATTATACCAATTGAAGATTAATGTGGTCGTGGATAAACAAGGGGGGGGGGGGGGGGGGGTGCCGGAGAGTGATGGTATAAAGCGCAAGATGAAAATGCATACACAGAAAAAAAAACGTCAAGAGCCACACATGCATTTCCCAAGCGAGAGAAAATGTCATATATTATTTTCCGGGCAAAACAAAAAACTAGCATGGATAACGCAAATAAAAGAGCACGTGGAGCGTTCTGTTGTTGTGTATCGGAATTGGCTTGGATATGTGGATGTGCAGACCGATGGTGGTGGAATTGGGTAGAATTGTTGGGTAGCGCCGAGCGCAGCCCCTGGTGCAATTTGTCTCACTCGTCTGCAGCGATCGGCACAACAAAGTGTCTACGAGACTCGCGAGAATTGCAGCTACAACGCCCCCACCCTGTCGAGTGAGCGCGTCGCGACGGCGACGACGCCGGTGTCGTCCAAGTGAAATTCAAACGGAAAGTGGAGAAAATAAGCAAAAACAAACATGGGATGCATTCACGAAATACCTTTGAAAACGTCGTCATCAATGTCGATATGTTTTGAGAGAGGGAGAGAGAGATGTGCATGGGAAGGAATACTTTTAGTGGAAGACTTTTTAAATATACATGGCGACGAAATGTCAGTTTGGTTGTCATAGTGACTGCTTTGCTATTGGAGCTTGTTGTGCCACCCTCTGTAGTAGTATCGAAAGCATTTGTCTGATGTGCCGTTTTAAAAAGATCTCTTTTATAATAGCGATATCGAACTCAGGAATAGAGTCACACACTGCATACCTCCTCGAATCGCTCTTTATAAACACTGTCGGTACGCGATGGCTTTTCCCGCTAGAATATCGATGGCCTGGCGTATTGGTTGAGTCAGATCGACGACAATGACGTCTAGGAATCCTATTGTTCGAAAGGAAACTAGTTAATTTTCTGGTGCATCGTCATTCGCTTGGCCATATAATCAATTCTGCATTTCCTCTCTCGCGGGAGATTAAACATTGTTATTATCTTCCCTCGGTACTCTGATAGGGTACACATGCACAACAAATGAGTTCAATGTTTTATCGGATTCGCTATTAAAAACAAGAAAACTGAGAAATTTTGAATTAAAATTATGTAAAATTAAACTTAAACAATGAGCACAATGGTTGTACTATGCCAGTAACTAAACATCATGTTTTATTCGCGATCTTTATTACTGGCATCCGGGGAAAAATCTCTTCATTGAATCTAAGACATGGACTGCCCACCTTTACCCTGAAGTACGAGACTGAATGGACGGACACAAGTCAAGAGAGCAATGCTACCTGCAGGGTTTATTCGAAAAACAAGTTTAATTGGGCATTGTTCAGACACTGTATCGTATTTCATGGTTTCAAACAATTGCTTACCTAATTCTGCGACCATGTGATCGGCTGTCATCGTGCTGCGCCATGGGATGTAGATATAATTGCCTTTGGGATGAGAACGGGAACGGATCCTGGGTCAAGGATCCTGGATCTCATGGGCGTCAAGATTTTTATCACTCGTGTCTATCGCTCTGGTGCAGATTAATATTTGAAATGCGTTATCTTGAGCTATCATTGGAAGGAACCGGAGGTGGCCGGTGGCCGTAGGTGGCAACTGATAGGATGTTGGCTTACAAACCCCTGAACTGGTAAAGGCGATTCTGAGAATGAGACACAAAACTGGAGCTGATATCACTTCCGAAATCAATAAAAATATATATTTTCCTTCTTCCAACAATGTTCACCATATCGTATTTCTTTTCAAAAAAATAAATTTCCATGAAATTCTTTTCGAAAAATAAATTTCTATGAAATTTGATCAGCAACTGGAAATGAGGCAATTTTTTGTCTCTTCAGAATTGAGTATCACTTAAAAACCCTGTCTTCTGAAAACACTTCACTCTGGTAATGTGTTTTAAACCAATTTTCGGAGAAGACATTGCACCAACGAAAGGTATTAATTACGAAATAAAAAGTAATGAGGCATGTACTGTATACATAAAATGGTAAGAGCCTAAAATAGTAAAGTTCCTAGCATCTGCACAGAGCACTTGAAAGCTCGTTTCAAACTTGAAATACTTTTCAAGTGTTCCAATGAGCTCCAATGCTTCGTTCCAAGAGCTCCAAAATTGTGAATCGAAGACAACACAGGATTTTCTTGATACTGGACGTTAAGTGCTATTCAATGTACATATTAGAAAGTTTTATAAGATTTGTTTCTTACTCTTATGACTCAATTATATGATGACGTAAAATTAAATGGCAATCTTTCACACATTGTAAATCCACGTGAAGGTGTAATTTTTTTCTTGTATGCCATCGCAGTTTTATAATTTTATCATAGGGTGGGTATGTAGCAACTGGAAAGTGCCCACACACGGCTGGAAAGCACTTTCTATAACTGCAGTCAATTCGTCGTAGTAGAAGGTTTATTGCTTCAAATGGTTTCCACATTTTTGCCAACACCATGTGCTACATTTTCTGTCTCGATCAATATTCATTATGTACATGTATGCAGAGCTAATATTTTATTATGTTCTTGCACAGAAATCTGAAACTATTATTAACACGCACGACCAATTATTGTTTTGATTTTGAATTCAATACTTAACACGTTACGAACATTTTTTTCCCCGGTTCTCGCCTAATGCTATTCAGATTTCCATTTTGGCCGTGAAACCTCGCTTTGCGTCAACCCATCATGCTCTTTTTGGGTCAACACATTGATAAAAGCAATTTTCCTTCGTCGCAGTTTTTAGTGGAACATTGTTGGCCTTCATTCATGTGTCTGCCGGGCACGTCTGGTGCCATCGTACCGAGTTCCGGATCCCCATTTTATTAATTCTCTTTTTTTGCCCCATATTTGGATGACTTGACGAAGATGCTTTTTTCCCTGCATCACACTTGGCCTTTCCGCGCGCTCAAGCGGCAGCCGCTCTTGTCAAAACTTTTCTCGTCCGAGACTGAAACTTAAATTAACTATTTTTTTTTTGCTGTTTCGTTTTTATAATGTTACAATTTTGGTGCGCACTGTTTTTTAGATTGAGCTGGCGAGCTGATGAGAAAAATATACGTTCAATTTTTGAATAACCAATTTTGTTTGAAGAAAATTACCTTTTATCATTAACCACTTGTGCATTTTTTGTCACCTGTGAGTTGTTTTTAGGTTCAGATGAAAATGACCAGTAACATGCTACCAAGGGCTTTTAAAGTTACAAACTATTCATAACAATAATGGAAAAAAATCTGGTCTCTCTGGTATCAAGACATGGAAACTACAACTTAATGCCGACTGCTAATTACATGTACTAGTACTAAGATATTCCACTCGTACAAGCAAATTAAATATAAAATTTAATCGTCCGTTTGCACGCAGCATTCTAAATTCTTTCTTATTGTTTTTCATGTTCGTCCAGATTTACAACATTGAAATATGAGCGCATTGCGTGAGAATGCCCAGTGAACTTGACGCTTTACTATTCAAACTAGCCAAGAGTAGAATGATGATGTAAAGGTTTTAATTGCGCCCTGCCACGTCCACCTCAGACGATATATGCTAATTACTCTGACGCGCTTACTTTTAGATTCCTCCAGAGCTGTTGGTCGCTACTGAAAGACGAAACAGCACACAGCTTTATATACTACAAGGTAACAATTAATTCAGCTGTTGGCGTCTGCCGCGTGAAGATTATGTTAATAAAAGTGAGTTCCTTTTGTATATGAATGAACAATAAATTATTATATCTCTCGTTTTTCCTCATAACCTCCGCGTGTATTGTAGGCGAGAACAAATATTTTAAATGTAAATTTCATTCATTAGAATTAATCATTTAAATGTTAGCTTTTATCACATGTAGGGATTTTTTTTCCTGGCATTAGAAGCAGACTTTATATGTTACGTTTACTCATACATTTGTTTTGTCAAAATTTGTATTTAAAATACATTTTTTTCGTGATTTTTGGGTGTAATTTCCAAATAAGTGAATTCGCTATCAAAGTCAATACAATGTTAGCCCATGTAAAGGTACTGAGTAGGATTGTCAACAATTAGGCCAACCTGGGCCAACTTGATAATCTGCCAGCATCCACCCGGGGTATCAGGTACCCTTTGTGCAATCAAATCGACAACACAATTTGTTTACCTTGACGAAATCCGTGCGGTTTCATTGGTTGACCCGAACACAAGAGGGTGCAGCACTGGCACCACAATTTGGCCGTGGACTGAAGGGACAATGACTAGCTCGTTAAGAACCAGCACTTGCCGGTTACTGATTGTTTAGACCACAAAATTTCTCCGCAGATATTCCCCGCTATGCTAAACACACGTGCAATACTCGTTCGAGAGGAAATTTATAACGAGGGTCGAGGAGCAATGACGTTAATGGTGGGAAATATCGTCCGCGAAAGAAAAAAACGTCCCCAATTATATTTCTTGGTCTCCTTCTTGAATTCATCGGGTTTTTGACTCGACTTCAGTTTTGAAATTAATAGTCATTAAGTTAGAGAAATATTTCAGAGGAGTGTGAACACGTGCTGAAAAACTTTGAACCGTGTCAGAGTCAACACGAACATTTCCTCTTCGGTGAAACGGTGCCGGGATTTTGAACTGGGGGCGAAATTCAAAATTTAATTAAAAAGTATTATTTCTAACGAACACGGCTTTGTTTGTTGCGATCGCTACACATACTTTTCTCTCGTTTTCCTGTTCGTCAACAGCATAGACTGGAACTGTGAGGGAGATTTTCGAAGCCTTCGGAAAAGTGCCACCAGAGTATACTGGCGCCCCTTGAAGCTCGCCAGAACGGGCTAAACATGTCACTTCCCATCAATGGGGATCTGCCCAGAGGCATTTTCCGATCCCATTTTCCGAAGGCGCGCCTGTAAAATACTCTTGTAAACGAAAAGCTATGCATGTACAGGAAAATAATGATACGGATTCCTATACAACCCGCCCTCTATATAGCTTTGGACGGAATCATTCGGCGGCTCAGCGCAGTCACGTGGTCGAAGTGCATGGTTTTGTTGAAGTATAATAGTGTCATCCCTCTACCAAGCACAGAATTTTCGCCAAGCGTTCCGTATTACGTCCAACAATAATTAATTTCGCGACAGGTCTTTTCGGAGAAACATTAGTGATTTGATTCGGTTGCGAACCGCATCTGATTGGAAAATATGATTTCCATTGTAGTCGATTCTCAGTTCTGGACTTCCCACACATGATAGTTGTCTGGTAATTGATGGATTCAATTATAATTTAGCTGGTGCGTTCATTGTTCCTGCCAGTGAGGTTGTAAGGAGGGTGCCTGTCATGAGGGGCGCTAGACTAGCTTGGGTAGTAGATGACAACGGGGGTTTGGGGGCAGGGGGGCATAAGAGCCATGTCCGTCATTGTTCACACTCTCCTAGTTCTCAGAGCAAGAGCTGAACGACGCGAAATCCTTAAAACACGTCACCACTCTAATAGTTGATGACGTTCCCCATGCGATCATTAGCGACCGGGGCCGAAACCTCGTTAACTTGCGGTTCGAGAAGAGGGCGCTATTTTCCTCCCTTATTCTATTTCAATCATCCGGCATTGGAGTTGAGGGGCAACTCGGTTTTATAATATGTCCCCGAGGACAGCTTGCCTTTAGTGAGACCAATCTGTCAGAAAACTCGCCTTTATTTTCCTCGAGTTAATCCAAGACATCGTTTAAAAGTGATGTGCAATTGCTGGTACGATGCTAACGAGATTGCATTTACGAAATTATAAGTGGAGACGTGTGAGAAGACCTCGATTATGCGCACAATTTATTGCTATGTGTATTGCTGGTTCGCTCATTATCTTTGATTAACTCGATGTGTCAAATGTTGCTCCAACAGGATTAATCAGGTAGATAATAGACTTGGAGCCGCACTGATATTGACACAAGAAATGGTGTTATGGAAATTTCACGGTTTGATTGATTGTTAGTTTGTTTAAAACATTATTCAAGTAAACAGCCTTAAAAACGAACCTATATACAACCACCTGGATTGGTGCCAGCAGCGGGAGATGTTTTATCGCTCAACGCACTGTAATCACAATAATTACCGGACGATTTAAATCGAACATAAATAACACAAGGTAAATTTTACAAGTTGAGTTTTCCGAAACCGCGTTGAAGTGACGAGCCCGTGATTTGAGTTTGTTTTTTAAATTATAATCAATTTTATTTTTATACGGTTCCACTTATTATCCAGCGACAGTTTGTGTTTTTGTCTGGCGCGTTGCAGTTCGTTTAAAGTGTATCCCGATTAGGCGAACAGTTATGCGAAAGTTTGCCTCATTGTGGTTATACGACCAATATCTTATGCATTCAACGGCAGACAGAAAAAAAAATACATTTTTCAGAAAGACGTAAAGTAAGTTAGAAACTAGAAACCTTGAAAGTGCAACGTTAAAATCTATAGGTTTTTTTTGTAGACATGAGCATTGAATTCTCTGTGAGAGACTTGCGTGCCGCCTGGTTTGAAAACAATGCACTTGCCGACAATGATTTGTGCTTGGCCACGGCGCCGGCGATAAACCAGTTCGCAGTGCTCTCTAACTGACGACGCGAGTCGCTCGCTGCTCGCGTTGTTACTACAGCAGAAGTCAGGACTTGGTCCAGGACGAGAGGACCGCGTCAATGACGGATGACCACTGACAATCAGGAAAGACCACGTATGGCATTGATGTGTGACAGCGATTCTAGATGGATGGTGAAATGAGGATCAACAAGAAATGGGCCAGCATGGGCTGATTGCAACGAGATGCCCAAAGATCTTTTGGATAAAAGTTTGATTAGAGAGTTATAGTCGACGAGCGCTGGATCACATTTTAATTATTTCTCTTGAGACGCGTGGGGAATTGGAGACGTGCTGTTTTTTTTTGTTTTTTTTTACGCGCGTAGACAGCGGGAGGTTTTGCGACAGCCAAAAGCAAGAAAAGCCAAGAAAAGTCTGAAACTGTTTAAAGTTTGTGAAAAAAAAAAAACTGGCAAGTCGCGTAATTTTTCGGCGACAAGAAAATCCAGTATGCCGTGTGGACGCTTGGAGCTTTGCCATGATGCCATTCATTAACATTTTTATAAAAAAAATTAATTACCCTTTTTAACGGAATTTTCCTTACACCGATTGTATGTATATACGGAGAAAAGATTGGCAATTACTCGGGGATACAAATCCCATGTGATATGTTTTAAATTGCCGCTCGCTGTGCTGTCACGTGTCAGGGCAATCTCTGCTGTTTCGAAATCCTGCCGCTCAACAACCATTAAATTCCTCTCAGCGATTCGGCGCCATTTTCTGCGTTGAGAAACACGTACGTGCCTTAAGACCTAGTGGCAAGATTTTTCCTAGTTCCAAATTTGTATCTCAAATTAACCCATGGCTCTATTTCTATGGCTCTTTTCTATGAAGAAGAGATGAAATCACATGAGTTTTCCAATTTTTCATTGCTAGCTAACATAAGCGATAAATAAAGGCTGGAAAAAACCTGGTGCCTTCATTTGCCTTGCTTATCAACCTCTCGACGGTATGGATTAGCGAAGGAATCTTGTTTTTCGCGTTGAATCGTCCCTTTTTTAAGGCATTTTATTTGTATGATCATAATCGTGTACACATAAGTCCGTTTTACCGGAAAGCCGAAGCCCCTTGGTGCTTTTTGACAGGAGTAGGCAACGTGCCGGCACCAGGTTTCCCTCTTCCCTTCTAGGCAAGGTTAAGTTCATCATCATCCTCATCATCATCCCCACTCATTCACCGACGCCGTTATACCAGTGTCGCATGGCCAGATGTCAAAAAAAGTGCGTCGTAAAAACCTCAAATCAATTATCTAAGCGACAAATGAAGTCTGGGAAAAAGTCGCTCTCGAGCTTTCGTTCATATGAGTCTTCACTTTTTGAACGCATCTTTTGAAATTATAATCAAACATCGATAAACAAGAGTCAGTGCTTTGCATGTAGCGAAACTTTTCACTTGTTGAACAAAGCTCAAATGTAACAGACACGAAATGTGACACATAACAACCATCCCTGCACGCTCGAGGAGGGAAATTAACCGATGTACCAATTAAACCTCACATTGTCCAAAGCGACCAAAGAGGAGATATCGGTCCGTCGAGTCAAATGGGCTTCACGTCATTGTCAACACACACATCGGATATTGATTCATCGGCTCGCAACGCACGCACTCGACGTTTCGTATAATACCCACACGTGCGTGCCGAAAATCGTGACTTTTCGACTCGGAAAATTGCGTGGCGCACGATAGCGCATGCAGTCCCGGCGTACATACGCATCCGAGGAGTACAAAAAGAGGAATCTGAATATAGCTATGTAGGGGCGGGCTGGCATTCGAATTTAAAAACCATGCCAAATGCCCATATAACAAGTCACTTAATAAATAGTGTCACGTAAAGGAAATAAAAGATGTCGCCCCTTCGTACGGGGGAGACGTGTTAAAAGGGTTGGCAATCGTTTAATTGACTATTTTGTTAGGTGAACGTGAGCGTTGGATAAGGGTTGCTCGACGACCGGCTATGGGGGACGTATTGCATGGCCAGTGTATGTATAGGGGTCGTACGTACACCCATGAAGGGGCATTTCAATGGGTCATTACGGATTTCGTTCGTTAATTACATAGTGCCAACGGGCGACCGTTGTCCTCCGTGCGGTACGCTAAAAAAAATCGATTTACTTTTCAATGTTTATTGCAATGGATATTATAACCCCTCGAGGACAAAACTAATAATAGTTTGGTGTAATTTTTTAATTGCTTTTGTCCTGGAGTTTGTCGTTCCATGCGCGTGCGACCGTTTTTTGGTGAGCGCGCCACGAGCGGAGCGCGGGGGCATGTTCTCCCTACTCGACCAATATAATTTTGTGTATTTTTGCCCCGACACGGAGCGGGATATTATTATTTTGCATAGTCAGCATTGTGAATGTAGCACAAAGTATGCCAGGAACCATTAAAACCTCATCAATCACCCTCTTTGTGGATACGGAAAGTCTTTCTCTCGTGCGCCCGTAGAACGCGGTTGCAATTTCAACGGGTAAGAAATTTTCTTCTTGATAGAGCAAATACATTTACAATCGCATGCAAGCTTTCCGCTATTGAAAAATGTCGAATTTTTACAGAACATCAACGTGACATCAATTTGACAAACTTTATGATAACTGTTACTGTGCATTGACATTTGACATTCACGTCTGAGTTGATCAACAATAATTTTCTTGCTATGAACTCATTTTCCTGATTGCACATAATTACAATGCAAATATTTGCATTGCTTACATGCAAGTTTTCAAAAGAGTAGACGGTGAGCGAAAATAGCGTCTCTCCAGAAAACGAATGACAAAACCTCCGAACCAAAGGAGACTTTTGTTACCTGAGGTTACAATAATTAAATCATGGAGTTTCAATCCCAATAGGTGTATGCTTACTTTGTATGTCAGGTTCCACCTTCGGAAAACACTGGGTTTATTCTATTGCAACGTTTTTTTTAGATAAAGTACATACAATTGCACTGTCACCTAATTAACACAAATAATCTAGCAACACAATATTCTAACAGAACACTTCGTGCCCTTTATTCAGATTACTCTGTTAGAGTGAGGTGCTTTGTTTTCCTAGTTTTTTTTTCAAACAGGTCGAAAAATCATGTAGTAAAGTCTGAAATTTTAACGAATCATTACTGAACTAAGCGATCAGAATACAGATTCACAATGCTAATCAATAATAAACGCATTACTTTCATAGAATAGATACCTAATAGATATTCCAGACGCATACATCTTTTGGGAATCGGCGCAGCAAATTTCCAGTGCCTATATTGAGAGTCGTTGGAAGGGTCTGCATTCCCTGACCGTGGTCTCTTATGTTCACAGGACTGTCCATCTCTGGCTGTCATCTCGGCTCGGTCGACAGGCTGCGTTGTCCACTGAGCGCAATTAAAGATCAGAAGGCCCAGAAAGAGTTATAAGGCGAGTGACAATGGACAGATCGCCAGGTACGTGCCCAGAATGAGTATGCAGGGAACGAATAGCGTCCATCGCGGGGCGACGGCCATCAGATTTGCCCGGTTTCACTTCATGGGTCGCGGCAATGCGCTCAAACGGGGAATGGGGAAACGCGAGGGAAGACAAAAATGAAACTATTTCGCGAAGGGTTATTAAGTACCCACTTAATAGATAAATGATTGTTAAAAATAAGAGGAGATTTGTATCTACTGCGCCTGCTCATCAATATTGTTCAAGAACAATCTGAATGCGATGCTTTTATGGGAGTTTCGTGCTCATTTTATGTTTGATGTATAATACTTGGATGAGGAAATCAGTGTGAAGAGGCTGCAAAGGTAATTCAAGCCGTGCGTGGAGCAAGTCTAAAAGTGTATTAACGATGAAAAATACATTTAAAAACAACGCATCATGCTGTTCGATTGTTGTCTGACTGCACAATTTTTTCTCAGTTTATTTGTACTAGTTTTTGGCACACAAGTTCTGTTTAGTCGTACATCCATTGTGACCTTTTCGCCGGGAAAAGGGCAGACTATACTCAGCTCGTTTAAAAGAGAACCATTTTTTTTATTTTATTTTTTATTTCAAAGATGGACACTCGTCTACGTGAGTCGACTGAAATATTCGTAAAACATAATAGCTCCCCTTTTGCCCCTAGGTGATAAAGCGAGAGAATTATCCAGCAAATTGCTGATAATTTGTATTTGACTCGATTAACTCGAGGGGGGGGGGGGGGGGGGGGGGGGGATATTCAATGTGTTAGTTTTGCTACCAATGAAATTAGCTTCATAGATTTTTTTTCAGAAAACACTTACCCGTGTGATGAAAATTACGGGGTGGTAACGAAATGTCCGATCATTATCATATTATGCTGAGTACACCTTCCGATAGCGCGATGTGTCATTAACTTCTTGCCCATTAGACCATAGACGCTGCAAGAATGAAATTACAGTACGCTATACGCTGATGTGTATCACCTATGGCCTGAACCATTATCGCGCAGTACGCAGGAATTCTCAGTCTCAGGCAAAGGTGAATAATATGTGCTCGTCCATTTTTGTGCAAAAGTGAATTTATCGAAAGCAGCAGACCGACAAACTCTCACGTTTGCAGCTGAAACTTGTTTTCGTTCAACTCCTTTCCCGCGCGCACATTCATTAAATTTTCCAGCCATTTTTTTCCCCAGATAACGTTACATAAATCTCATCTTTTATCGCGTCTTTCAATCGTTTAATGCCTTTTCCAACTAATACGACTCGGCGATCCTTGCGATACGTCACAGGTTTCTCTGCACATCAACGCAATCTGACAGCCAAGAAAATCACATTTTCCATTTTCATCGTCTTTTACGGCTAAAAATTATGCAAGTGAAGGGTGAAAGCACTTTCAATAACCCATCCACATCAATATTTGAATCGTATAAAATCACCAACCTTACCCAACTAATAACAAATCATCTATGCATTTCGTAAATTCTGACAGACTATCGTTCTCACCTTCAAATCCAATTTCAAATACCTCTAAAGGTGAATCATTGTGCAATTACAGGACGCAACGCACTTGACGCGTGGATTAATTACCATTTACACACTTTGATTGTTAATATCTGCACGTGCTCCTCCCTCGAGCTGGCTTCCTATACCTGCTTGCGTGCCTCCATGCCGCTTGATTACCAATCAATCATGTATTATTTATAATCCTCCAGCCGCTTGTCGTGTGTAGGTACTCTCTTAGCTTCATGGCAGTCTTCGGACAGTCTTGATAGCACGTGTCTTCTTACTTTCTCTCATTAGCAGGGTGATTGCACTGCGCTGCGTGCACTTAATTGAGTCGGGGAACGCGCCTCGGCTTTAGTGCAGGGCGCTCAATTTTCGGCTCTCTTTAATTAATTCGCGCTAGCAGAGGTCATAGTGGAATAATAAACCAGAGAGTTAGAACTGAGACGAAGTTACTTTTGGCTTGGTTTATAGGTATATGATATCCCCATTTGGTATTCGCTGTCTTATGATGCTAGAGGATATGAATGTTCTGGTTAATTGTCTGATTTAAACCGTTTAGGGTTAGTTTAACCCAGTTTTAAAATTATATTACCGGTAATTAGGGGAGGTGTGTTTACGCGGTAATTGAGTGGCTGTAATTTTAATGGGTTGTGTAGCTTATATATTATTCTAGATAAGAATCGATCGATTCGGGTATTAAATAAAAATCAACTGCTAATTCTTTGCCGAAGGCTGTATTCTGTGAATATATTTCGAATACAAAATCGTTAAATCAGTAAATTAATACACGAAACTATTTAATTTCGCGAGGCTATTTGCAAGATTTCACGGTCCAGTGATCAGTATGACCTAAAACTCGAAACATTCTGATTCTATCTGGAATATTAACAACGTATTTCATTATAATTTCACGTTGTTCCGACTGTTTTTTTTTTTTCAGTTGGAGGTCACAATTAATATCAGTGTTGATAGACGAACCGAAGTCTGTGATTCGTATCGAGAGGTCACAATGGTCTTTTTGCCAGCCGAAGGAACGCCTCTGAAAAGTAAGAATAATTGCTTTTTCAGTTGGCGTTTACGTTCTCGCTTTCCGCTCGTTCACAAAACCCTTCAGCCACCGACACGACGATCTCGTCAATCGCCTCTCCGGCCCATAACGTCATGCAGCGAGTATTACTTTTTATATTGCCAGTACCACACATTTGGTAGGCAGTTTGAATTTTTTTTTTATCTCTCCCTACCGCATTAAGCATCATGCTTATCACAATCCATTTATATTATTATAATTCATTTTATGACCGCAACGGTTAGAGTATCTCCATCCCGGTGCTCTGTTAATGCTGAATATCTCCATTTGCCTAGGGGTAGTAAGCGAATAACCCGTGCAAGTTTCGCCTAATCGAGCACAATATGAACACTGAAAGATCAAAACTTAATGATTCCCCGTCCATAGTTCGAGCTTCACTTTATGCTCTTGTGGGTTACGTACGACTTAGTTCGATGATAAAACGTGTTTGTGGTGGTTGTTAATCTTGTGAGATCAAACATTTGTACAGATCACCGAACAGAGTTACCTGCGGGCTGGATTTTAGACAAGTAGTCCTAACTTATTATTGGTATAATTGGTGGCGGTCCGACGCATGTATATTTATTACTCTATCACTTTGCATTATGGCTACGTGTGCGTCTTGCCTAATGGAAAATTGCTCCTCGAATTACAAAATCCATGCGCATGGTCAGATATCGGCGATTATCGAATTAATTTTGAGCCCACGCTGTCGACTGTGATTGGAGGTAATGCAGCCTTGTTAAAATAGCAACCCTTTAGTAAATAATCGATCAGCCTGGATACCACTGTCCTAGAAGTTATGTACTTAGATCATTGAATTTCCCAAACATCCGCACACCTAGGACTGATTGAGCAGGAACATTTTCTTTGAATTCATTACAGTGTTTTAACCGTGGTTTTCTTCCACTACCTCTTAATGAACTTATACCCAAGAAGAAAAGAGAAGAAAAAATTTAAAACACCCTGTAACTAATTGTGGCTGACCAAACACCAATAATCTTATAATTATATTGCCCGTAAATATCACAGGAAACATAATTAACAAACACGTAATCGTTAATTCCGTTCTTGTTTATTTTTCGAACTGATTTTCATAAAATTGTTCCATCACGACTATTACAAATTGGTCATAAATCCATTCAGTTACTTCATAAAAAGACCCCTCCCAATTTCTTAGTCACCATCCATCTACTTCTGCCGGCAGACAGTTCTAGTTTTTCACTAACCGAGGTCACCGAAGCTGTTACCTACATTCTTGACTTGCAGGTTTATAATTTGGTTCAGGTGTCTTGCTGATATCTGCAGTCCTTTTCAGAATCGCTGGACAGAGAATATGGCGTACACGAACAATACGAACAGTACTAAAATGCGTTCCTAATGCTCGTCATGCCAGGAACCTCATAGGAAATCTAGGCAATCTCTAACTTACTCCATTCAGCGAGTGAACACACTTTTCCGGTAGAGGAGCCACCGGTCGTTTATGGATGTCATGTGGGCTAACTGTCATTTTAAAAAAAAATCACTGCAAATCAGGTCCGCCATTGTCCGCCACTATCACTTTGCTCTAAGGCTTTTGTCGTGCTGAGATGTTTTGTTTTCGAACTATTTTAAGAATTGCTCTTCCAGTTTTAACAATATTAGAAATTATTTTTGCATACATTATGATAATTTTGAAATTCAACCACTGAAATCATAATCGAAACTTCATTTAATTTCGTTTTCATGTATTGCACGAGTTGTTGGAATGTTGGAGGGCAATCTTCTCTCGCAGCCCAGTCTGTTTGTGTACAGGAACCATGCCAACAATAAACGCATGCAGGTACAGTGCATCTACTAAATACTACAAAGGAGTTTGACACATATTTTATACGATTCTCGGGATCAGATACCAACATCTGTGGGAATAAACAGTGTAGCCGATGACATTGCTAAAGTCTCAAAACTCGTATTACTTATTAGCGTGTTTCGTGCTGGTAAGGTGGTGCCCATTGGTTGTTCGATTCATGTTAATTGGTTACATGAGTGGGTGGTAGCGAATAGCGATCCTTGGATATTTCGTCGATTCTACGCCAAGTTTTAGCTCTGCTCGAGACACGGGCACCGCCAACATGACACGGAATATGGCCATCTGATTTTATCACGCGAACATAATCGATTGTGTAGGCACAACAATATTAAAAAGATATATTGTGATAAAAGAAAACGGATTGGCTTGGACGGGGAGTTTTGGCGCAGCAGGACAGCAAGTTTGAGGTATGGTATAGACGCGGCATTCAATGGTCATCCGTTTGATATTTGGTCTTGAAATCCAATATATGAAGACATTGAAAAGCTTTGTTATTAATTTCGTCAAATTCATCTCCGGGCTAGTACCCGATCTAGTGTATCTGGGCATGAACGCGGCTAATTATTTATTTGGATGCAAATTTTATAAATTTAACGCTACGCTCAGAAGTCATTAGATATGTAAATGTTCCTAACACACCTTCCAGGATACCCTCGTCCACTTCAAAAGTGGCAACTTAAGCTGGAGATCTTGCTAAATGTCTTTTTGAAGTATAAAAAAATGAATGAATATTATGTCCAAGCAAATAACACGGGTATACGACTGCAGTTGGAACAAATAATTTATTTGCAAAAAAGAATAGGAAATATCCGAGATCTTTCATAGTCAGTTCTCACAGTTTGTAGTAGGTAGGTTCAGATTGTTTTTGCATTCAACAAAATTAACATTGCCATCGGGCTAATTACATATGAAGAGGCAGCCAGGTATCAGTGTGCGTTGTTCTCTGTGAGAGTCTGGTATTAGGAGAAGGTGAGATAAGTCTGATAGATTTGTGGGCTTGACCAGCAAGTTAACACCTCTCAGGGCCATTTTCGTTCGCTTTGAAAAATATGCAGGGATTTACTTACAAAACAATATTGGCTTAGCTTTCCTGATTACCTTACCGGCGGTTTTCAATGATTTTTCATGGCCTGAAGTACTTATAGTGTATCCCAAAAACCCTGGAGTATATATTTATGCGCGGGCCTTTGTTCACACATGGCTAGAAGTCAATATTTACCCTGAAATGTGTTAGCTGTCAGAATTGCATGGTTTGATTGCGTTGTCGAATGTTCCTCCTATACCGAGAGAACACCAGTATGTTTCGGTTTTTACAATTTTGCAAAGATCACTGGTTCACCAGATGGGGAGGTGTGGGGGAGGTACGTGAATTGGAAACACAGCTTTGATTGTCGAGTCAAAACTACTTGAAATGTACACTTAACAAGGTAAACACAAATCGAACATAGACGATTCTAATTGTCACTTGAAAACTTTAAAATTCTGCATGTACCTGAGTTTTTTAAATACACTATACCACTGCAGGCTATAGACATTATATTGCCTTACTGCACGTGTTCACCCAATTCCACGCGTGTTTATCCAGTTTCTAAGTACAATTTTTTTTCTCTCATGCTCTCAACATTTCTGTGGCCCATTAATCTTAGATTTTAGTCTTGTCTTTTGGTCGCTATTCGATGTCACGCTGCGGCTTCCAAAATATCCAGATCGTTGTATATTTTCGCTTTTACGAGCATTCCGATAATCATGTACCACAGAATCGTAAATATACACAAATATGACATGTCCAGCAATGTGCGAACTGGTCGGTTGAATTGATTATCCAACATGATTGCATTCAATCACTCCGTACGCACGGCACTAATCAAGACATCTTCACTTTTAATTTGTGATTTTGTGCACAAATTATCTTGTCATATTACTCGCCAACGAACGCAACCGATTTAAATAAAAATTTGCATATGCAAAAATGTTCGAGAGCAATTTTCATCTTGTATTCAATTGCTTTTTAAGAAATCCAACGTCGGAAAAAAAAGTAGCTAAATGGATGATTTGCGTCAGTTTTAAATGTCGTGATCAAGTAAGTTATCATGGCCGCGCGTTGCGACCCTCTGGAGAAGCTTAGAACATTCAAAACTTAATTGCTTGGTAGAGACGCAGCACAAGCGAGTGACTTGCTGGCAAATTATAATTTATAATTCAATCATGAGGAGAATATAGGACTGGCCTGTCCGTCGTGATCCCAAAGGAAAGAAGGCGAAGAACCATTGTGCCTTGGTGGCTGCTTGTATTACAGTTTCGGTAGGTTGAAGGTATTCTGCTTTGCTAAGATAATGAAGAAGATGATGTGGATGCTTAGCACCACTTCAGGTAATTTAATCTGCATGCATCAGACGTAAATAGGGACAAAGATGATCAGCGGGTTGAATTCATAAGAGCTGTAATCGATAGGATTACGATTTTTTTCTAGAGTTAAATCGACGTACCAGTTGCAAATAAAAACTTGAACTAGATTTTTGGAAATGAATAGCTTCATTTTTTAAAGAGAAATATCCATGCAGACAGCTGATATATATATAAGTGCATGTATAATGGTCACCGCGATCGAGTAATCATAGGAAATTATTCGTCAAACCATCCAATTTCAGTAATTCAGTTCGCAGACTCAATCAATTGAATAACCAAGTACCGTGAAATAATTAATGAGTTCATTCAATTTTCATTTTCACCTTTTCGCAATTCAACTGCAATTTCCCTTCGCACCGGCTTTGGTGCTGCATGGCGCTTCGGTACCACCAGGGTCACTTCCGCGTGGTCAAATCCCATACGAGCACTGCTGAGCTGCCTGAAAATCAACGCTCGCGCGGGGGTTGTATAAATTCAAACATCGGCCAGAAAACTCGATTCTGTTTCTGATAATTAAACACGAATCTATACTGTAGCATGTATGTACCATCATATCCCCGCAGGAATTTGCATAATCAATCCAATCATGCCGCGATTCTGCGGTGCAGTTCTGTGCCAGAGTTCACCAACTTTTCATGCGTTTTTTTTTTTCTGATCCCACAATCGCAGATGATAAATGCCACTACTTTAAGTTAATTGTATTTTGCTAGAATATTCCTGATAGGATCATAACATTGTAGCATTACGTGCATTGCGCTTGCTGCGCTGGATCGCCACTTTTAAACGAAAAGTTGAATTTCATTACTATAGTGCACATTGCAGATGAAAAAGTGTATGTTTTATCTGCCACTGCAGAGATTGCTAGGAATGTGTCCCTAGACCCTGTTTGAGTATTCCTACTTCTAAGTAATTGGCTAATTAAAATATCAAAATTCATTGATATTAAGTTTAATCAAAATTTGATTTATCGTAGAAACGGGTCCCATCAGAGATTGTCCTCCTAAGTCTTAATGACCAGGGGCCATTATAATTTCCTCAGTAAAAAATGCATTATTACAATATATTCTATTGGGACTGAAAGTTTGTTAAGAACTTTGTCCAACAGAAACAGTATTGTATGTATTAGTTTCTGTTTCTAATGCATAGCAAATATAATATGGAAAATGTGCATAATGGTGGGAATGTGATTTTTTTCTATAATTTCCCACCCTCCACATTGATGCGTTCGGCAGTCGGGGTGGAAAGCCAGTGTCCTGAAAGGGGATGTTTTTACAAATCATTTAATATCAACCACAACAACAGCAAAACAAAAAATGCACGGACGAATGACTTCGTCCATCATTTTCAACGCGTTTATACAAAAAAGAGGAAAGTGTTTACACCATTTTGCAAACAACGCAGACTCGCGGTGCCAACATAACAATGCTTCAAACGCTGCAGCTCATTCTCTTGTTCATTGTTAACAATGTAATCTAAAACAAAGCCGCGCCAATCTCGCGTACAAAATATATATATATATATATATATGAATTGACCACAGGGCTTTTGAATCAAAATTTTCACTCTGCGCGTGTCGCCTGCTTTGTCTCAGATTGATAGATCGTTATGGACATCAATGAAATTCAAATCATTGATTCGCACACATGGAATTTTTGTTTGGAAAGTGGGATATTCCAATAAATTATGTTATAGATACCACGCGTTTTTTTTGATCAGCAAGAAGCCACAGGACACAAGCAGAAATAGGAAACGTTACACCATGTTCTTCATATCTTCGTCTTGGTAGGTAATGATATTCCAATATTCGGTACTTTGTTGCTGTCGCGGCGGTGTACACTAGTGCATTGCAAGTCCTCGGTATTCACTGCCACAATATCTCACGCGATTTGTACCACTCGGCTGGGGTTGAATATTGAATTAAGAATCCTGTAAGATATTTACACTGGTCATTCTGTCTCATCTATTATGATCGCGATGAGACATTGCCTGCAACATGAATAGCGAAATGTGCAACTTGCAGCTATACTTGCGGTAGTTTTTTTTTTCTCGTCAGACACGTTTTGTTTTGTTGCTGGGTTCAATTTCATTGTGAATTATTCAAATAGGCGAGCTAGAAAATATGATTTACAATTTCAAATGACATGTAAAATTGGTGCATTGAAGTTTTGTCATGGTTTCATTTTGGAATTGACAGCGAAATTATTTGTTTTCCACGCAATAATATTCACACAAAAAGGTGTGAAAAACATGGTAAGCTAATGAATCTAATTATTATGGTTTGGTTGTCTGAAAATAATTTGACTTGATTAGCTTTTACGCGTAAAAGCAAATTATTATATTAATTGGATTTTTTAATTATATCTTATCAGTAAAACTGACAGCTATTTATTAATTTTTTTTTAATTGCATGTGAATGATGGCGAATGTCAAAGTCGGAACCAGATGTTTCTTTTGTCTAGAGCTTCCCATGGCCATTAGGTATTCCGTATATGAATCCACATAGAAATATGGAAAATATCAGTCCCTGAATATTCTCAGAGTATAATCGCATACAATATCGATGCGTTCCCTGCATACGCATAGTGCGTATCGCCGCGCGCCATTGCGTATGGGAGGCCCATGTCTGCAGAGGCATCGAGAGAGGGCGTCATGGCTTCGTCCTCGAGCTAACTTGTACATTGTGCGTGCATTTCATGCGTGTATACTTTCGGGCATGAGTATAGCTCAATTTATCCACGCTGATTGATTATTCATTGAGGTTTTCAAAGTAATATTTTACGCTTCTGCGTGCGTTATTGGCAAAAAAAGTTAGTGTGATGGATGAATGTTTGCCGCATTGTTTAAAAAGCTTTTTATCTTTAGATAATAATGGTGCCCAATTGGACACTCTATTACTCATCAAGAGGCTATGTAAAATTTCTCCAAAGTTGAATAGCTATTATTATATTATCTCAGAAAATAATTAAGTGATTAAGTCATTTTTCTTAACTATTCATAAATTAACCCCTAATTAAGAGCGAGTGACTTTGTTGTGGCTGCACAAAGCGAAAGTTGTTGAATAGCGTTCAAGTGCACTCGCTATCGAGCAAGAAATAAAACTGTATTTTATGATAGGAATTTGTCAGGTTGATTTTACTTCCTCCACTTGCAAAAGAAAGTCGATTGGATGTGGTCCTGATTGTCAGGATCGCAACCTGCAGCGAGAATGCACTAACGAAGAACAAAAAAACAATGGCCTGCAGCCAAACGCTATAATCTAAGAAAACTTGCTTGTTAATTTGTCCGAGTTCTATTGAATAATCTTATCTGCAAAGATGACCGACAAACAAACTTGTATTGGAAATTGACCTAAGAAAGTAAACAGTCTAGAGCAGATAGCAATTTGTTGTCAGAATTTATCAAGTCTTCAGTGCGACTGCACTATCGCAGGACGTTCCCGGCATTACGCTAATATTTAAGAATTATTTAAATTAATTACTTGAAATCTTATCTAGCTTCTCATGCCAGTTAGCCAATTTTCATCAACAGTAAAGACATGTGATACCATAGAATAAAATTAAAAAAAAAAAAAAAAACAACAAAAACCATCGGCACTCAGTTAAGCAGCCAACACACCAAATGAGAGCGCTTTGAATGCAAATTAAGCGAAATGATTCCTACGGGAGGACGAGTGGAATGCCCGGGATCGAACCGCCGCGCACGGCAATCGGCGAGTGTCTGTGCCTAGCTCCTCGAACTGTGCGCACCGCGACGCTGGGCGCCGAGCGCGGCGGCGTCGCTAGACACCACGACTAGGAGACACCGCGGCTGCCAAGAAGTTGGTAGCGCTATCCTCGCCCGCCACTCGCTGGTCCCAGCGTTGTTGTAGCGTCAGTACTCGGTCAGCCAGTGAGCGGAGAGCACGTACATGCGTCCGGCTAGTTTACACAACCAACTCGGTGTTTACGAACATATTTGTTTACCTTCGAATCTGACGCTCTAGATTTTAACTGTCAGTAGAGTGGGTGTTTTTTAAAAGAATACAAGTTTAGCATACTTGTCACGTGTGTTGTTTTGAAATCGCAATTGATTTTATGGATTTTTTTAAATATTAGTGTTTATCTGAATTGTGTGTGTTGTTTTGTGTCTTGATGTGTAAACTTTACTGAAGAATCTCGATTTTATTAGCTTGAACAAATTCTGTGTTTTCCTAACGGGTTTCGCGTGAGGATTTTTACCTTAATGGTGAGTTTCTTGATGGTGAACTTTAAAACCTAGTTATTAATCTAGCAGGAAATAATTGCACGCGCTGTAATGATGATCAATGAGTTACAATCGGGTCTTATGGTAAGGCATGCACTTAATTCAATTAGAAAGAGTCACGAGCCGATCTCCATGAGAAGGAAACTCGCTTTTCTCTTAATGACCCCCTGCCAAATAATAAGACGTATGACTTGCGAATAAGTACACTTAATTCTCCAGAGATGCAGAAACCGGTGTCCTAGACCAACTTCCAAGTACCGAGTATACTACCAAGTGCGCTTCATATTATCTCAATGTTATACTGAGCTAATTTGCAATTACTTTGAAGAGTGAAATTTCTTGAGTTTATAAGAAACTGAAAGAAATTAGCGTCTGAAAAGGGAAAAGTACCAAACTTCTAAATAAATTCTATCTGGATAAATCATTTTCAGTGCGCATAACGATTAATAGACGTGCTTTATCACCGATACAGACGTGGTATTGAACTCCGTAAGAACTTTCATCCCGACCAAATAAGTGAAAAGTCTGAAATCTGAATCAAATCGCACACGTCAGTATTCGGGAGTTTAGCGTGAGGACCGAAAAGTATTAAAATAATAACAGTGATAGTATAATAACAGTGATAGTATAATAACAGTGTTGCTTTAATCGAGAGGACCATGTACGGCAAGCTCATAGCCGATCCAACGACTCCGAGTGGGCTGGCATTGAACATATTTCCAACAAGGAAGGAAGTGGATTTTTTAGCCATCTCGTATGCCGAACACTTGGATGATATGCTAATTATTTCGTCTTGCCTCGACCCTTTTTGCAAGTTTATGTCAACAATCCAAACAATTAAAACATGTATATATGTACAAGTTCACAAAGTTTAAATCAAACAGTATCAAAACCACTGTCCACGCATTACGTATTCTATTTATTTACCAAAGTAATTATCAATTTGAATAATTAGGCGGCGCAAGAGTTGTGTTCGTCGTCTGACGGACACTTTATTGACTTATTGTCAGTAGATACGCGACGTGTTGGGAAGGTAGAGTGGCGTCATCAGACTAATTATATCTGGCCATGTGCTAGTCGTTGATTGATGTACCCCCCTCTCAATGAGCTGGACATCGAGCTCATTGCGGATTCTAAGCGGGATTCTTTTATTTGATCCGTCAGTATTTGACAGAAACACGTGTTTGAAGGCTCGCTATTGAGTATTGCCCCGTTTCATTTCTATTCGATGACGATATACGCTCGTTGAAAAAGGCTATTGAAGTTCAAGCAGAAAAACGTAGGTCGAGTTGCTCCAATTGCGCTGGAGACTGGCGATGTAATGCCATCACTTCGGCACGTCTCTGAAAAGAAGATTTTATTTAATGCTAAAATCTAATTAGACGGTTGAATACAACTTTGCTGACTATTATTTATTTCCCATTATAGTATTATCCGATTTTCGTATTGCATCGCAAACTCCAATTTTAACGGTTTCATTATATTTTATTTTCGTTGCAAAGCTTTTTGCTTCATCAGCGATTTAAAATTAACGTTTGTGCCAATTTCCTTGACGCTGAGTCTCGGATACCAGTGCAAGTAGCTCCCTGGTAATTGCTTCTCGACGTCTCGTTGCCACAATAGAGCGATAGTAACAATGTAATTTCTATTCTCCAGTGCGCTAATGTCCCAGATTGAGATTTGGTCCATACATCATCTCCAATGCATGTGATTTATATCTTTTACTTGTTCCTTCGGCGAAACAACCGCTGTTCGATACGTGAGGTCGCGATGTCTCCATCTTTCATACTTCATTGAACAATGTGATTAAAGTTTTACAAGCAGAAGTAGGTCCCTGGTTTCTGTCAAAGAATAATTTCTACCTTTTCCATCTTGTTCAATCTTATTATTTACTGCCAAGTGCTGTTCCTCTGGCTCATTTCTACCCCACAGCAGCCGCAATAAAATAGCTTCTGCTTCTGGCCTCTTTGCTGAAATTGCCTGTTATTAGTGGAAATTTAATTTCGATCGGGACCTAACCAAAGTCTTCAAGACATTTTAATAGGTGCCAGTTGGCGAACCTGAATTATTGTCTGCTTGTTTGTTCCACAAAAGTAACCGCTAACAAATGAAAGTTTTATTTGGTTTTGACAGTTCACATTTTCGGGTAGATCAAAGTCAAACATCGCACAGAGCGCAGCACTAAATCATCATTGTTTTATCATCAAGATAGAAAAGCAGGGAGATCTGATGTCTGAACATGGAACACGATAATAGTAACGTGGGTTCTAAAAATAGTACGAAAACTACTGCACACAAAGCGTCGGGATTCACCTGTCGTAGTCAGGATGTGAGGATTCTTGTTGCAACTGCTGTCACAACTGACACAGCGATGTACCGTTGTCTACTGTTGGGCGGTCCCTTGTCTGTTTCGCTGCGCACAAAGCACGGAACCGCTGAGCCAAGCTAATGCTACCTGAAACCAAACTGTGACTCGAAAGCAAGCTCCTGCCAACTGACACCCAACGTGCATTGAAATCACCACGAAAGACCAGAAAAAAAAAATAACACCACTTTATATGAAAATGATATAAACCCTTGGAGCATTCTGCAGCGAAACCGATGGGGTTTTTGCCTCTTCCTTTTTCCTGGTTTTATCTAAATATGACAATCTATGACGTAATATCCAAGCTATGATTGTGAGCACAGCCCATATTCGTTCTGGGCTGGCATTATTTTATCCCTGGGCCTATTGTACCGCAAATCAAAGTGATGATCCGAGAAGGGCATTCATCCCCGAAGACGAGCCACCCTGAACTTTTGATATCATCGTCGTTTACCTTATGTTAAGCGAAGCTTTACTATAGTTAGTCGTACCAAATGTCAGAATATTTTAGAATGCCTAAATTACAACCCTCGTGGCATGTGTGATATTTGATGTGAGTCACCTTTAGTTTGAATAAAAATTATAGTTGACATTCAAGGGACATTCATATATAGGTATACGTAAGGCGGGCCATAGTCACCGCTTAGTAGCAAAAGACTATTATTAAATTTCACATTTTAAAAATAAACCACTAATCTTTTTTCCTTTTTTCATATTATTTTGGTTTACTCGGAATGACGAGCAGTTATTTTACTGAGCTTTCGGAATGTAAATCTAAACCCTAACGGCCTCTGATATGGTTCCAATACAACACACCAATATGTTGTGAGTGAAATTACTTTTCCGAGAGATCGTGAAAGTTAATGAATGACGAATCCCAAAATGAATCCTCTGGTTTGTAAGCGTTTGACCTCGCAAGATTCACATTTGGTGAACAACCACATAATCCAGTTATGAGGTGTCCCATGCGCCATTCGAAATCTATATCTCAACTCACAGTACGATTTGGCAATGCGCTGTTTCTTGGTCGATAAAATCGAGTTATAGGTGGGTGGGTTCGCAGTGCAATGGGTTTTCCTGTTGAAAAATGGTTATTTATTTGCCTCGACTCTCCACTCCCCAATAGCCTACTCGGCACATTTGGGCGACTGATATTTACCACTACAACCATATATTGCTCGCTACTACTCTACTACGGTACTACAACAGCCCATCCCGTACTTGAGAATATCCACGATGGCACACTCCTCTGGCTCCATATCGAATTTCAATGCGGCGTTGCAGAAGATTTCCGCACACAATGTAACTTTTCTGCAGCCCAGGGGCAGATCAAGTTGTCGGCTGGGGCGCATGCAAATTCTACCATCGCAAACTGCACATGGGCAAAAATCAGAATCTAGACAATGTTTTGCTCTTGAACTTTCGCTTGTGTTCCGGCAAGAGTTGCGCTCTGATTGCGCCTAATATCGCGCCGCCGACCCGAGTGAAGTAATTGTCGAAGTAAAGGAGTCAGGCGGCTGGCCATCTGCTCGCTTCCCAGGACCTAGCACGCAAAGTCTTTCGACAGAGTCTTGATATCGCCTTCCCTTGCAATTCACTCCGTTCGCCCTTCACGTCGCCGACGGTGGAAACTTCGCCCCCGCCACTTACCAGCTACTTTGATTTGCCTGAATGTTCTTTATTTTCTATCATACGATGTCAAAATGCTGTCGGAACACGCGAAGATGGTGAGGATCGCAAGTCAGTCTGATCTAGTCAATCTAGCTAGAAAAAATAACGTTTTGCTTGCTTGCTGGCGAGCGAGCCAGCCAGACAAACTATTACAGTGATTGCAATGTAAAATAAAAAAGCGCGCTTGGATCGTGTCGTGAATATCAATTTGATCGAGCGAAAGCGATTACGGTTTGAATTCAAACTCGCCCAAACTAAATTCGCGCCGAGAACATGTGTTAAATTATTCGAATTGCATTTTAAAATGGAAAAAATTGTTTGTGAGAGGAGCCTAATCATTTCTCTCATCCAATGAATATTTGAATGCGAAATTTGCTCGTCTAGTAGGAGGCAGTCGCGAGGAAAGGTAAAAGAAGAAAAGAAAAATGTTTCCCAACACAAATAGCAGTGGTGCGCCGGGTCTGGAATTGTTTGTATGCATTTGATGAGCTGAGGGTTTGTCTATTGGTTCAACGACGCCAAACCGAGACAAGACAGAGTACTTTGGAGACCCTCGCTAAGTAAAGATCGTGTGGTTTTCACGGGAGACAGTTTAATGTTTAGGCTCAAAAAGCAATTTACCTTGTCTGAACGTTCAACCAACGATACATCATTTTTACTCCAGAATAACATGAAAAATCTTTTCTGGTTTCGCTATTTTACAAGCAAGAAAGCACCTTGACGGTTTTGCTAAAGGTGCTCCTCAGTATGTACACAATAAGAAGCCTCCACGATTAAATGGCTAGTGTCATAAAGCGTTCGCGAACTGGCGTAGACACAATAAACTTGATTAACACATCCGCCGTAGGAAGATTATGCTCGTTTTTTTGTTTTCTGTGTAAAAGCGTGCATTTTGTCCCACGATTTATTGTCGTAGGCGTTTTGGCCGACTGGCTGCTGCCTGCGCGCCCCCAGAGTCTGCAGACAGCCGGCTCATCTTATATGCTACATGGATCTGAATTCCATGCTTAGAATAAGAAGATGTAGGAGGACTGTGCGACGTCGTAAGATGCGCCAGGACAATTTAATAATCTCCGCACCTTCGCAGAAGACAATTTAATCAATTCTTACTGTCTTGTCTGTCCGGGGCGGCTGAGCCAAGGGTCGGGACCTGTTAGTGGGGGTGGGGGAGGATCTGAGTCCGGCTGCAGCTTCTTCACTTTAGGGACAGACTGACGCCTGAGATGACACCGTCTTCGACGAGACCTGGCTCTTTATTGGGTAGGGAATAAGATTTCCACATCAATGTGTCAACTGTTCTGTTCATCCTTCAACCTTTGTTCATCCACTTTTCAAATAATAAATCGACTGGATTGAATTCGAAGAGTCGCGTGTGAGAAATGACTAGCATAAGCGAATTCCATTTTTTGTTCTGTGCCTACGTAAGAAGAGTTCACTTGTTCGATGTCGGCTGAAGTGCAATCATTTTTTTTTTCACCGGAAACCAATTAAAACGCTGCTCTAGGCTGTAAATGTCGCGTTGCTCGGGTGCAATTTCGCAATGTTTTTCCGCGGAGATTCGCAGCGCCATTAAGGTTTCCGATTGAGTCTTTTGTGCTGCTCTGACGAATGACAATGTGACCCTTCTTTTTTTTTTATTCGGCTAAAAGTGTCGTCTCAATCAGATGAGGTAGATAGACACAAAGGTAGCCTATTGGCTCCCATGTATACCTGCGCGGTGACGCGACAGGAAATTGCTGTAAGATGACTTACCGTGGCAAATTGTCATCTCTCCTTGACAGTGTGGTTATTGGTCGACGCAATCTGACGCTTGCCTGCTGTTTCGCACTCCTCGCTTCGTGTTACTCGAGAAGCGAGCAAACAAAGTTTGTTTATTAGCAATTGCCAATTACGTACGCTCGAATCAAACACAAATTTCACGGAAAAATAATTCTTGGAAACCTGTAAAGTTTATTTTCCTTTCACTTTCGGTCCAAGGTTTTTCGCACAAACACACACGCTGGCCCGTACTGTTTGTGATGTGGCAGACTGGTGCACGTTCACACACCATTTTGTCCAGGTGCAGGTTATTGTGGCTGCAAGAACATTCGGTCAGCCTCTCGAGGACCGGTGCGCATCTTCTGGCCGGATAGCTGACCTTTGTGTTATGAAACTCGTGTTATTGCGAAACTTTGGAAGGAAGCTAAAGTATTCTACGAGAGAGTCGAGTCAAAAGGGTCGCGTGTTCGACCACGGTTAGCACTTTATTACCGGGACTAGCACATGGCATCCGACCAGTGTGTCGTGTGGCACTTTTTCTACAACCCCGCCACCTATAGAGCTTCGCGGCTTTAAACTCTTGGATCAAATGAAAGTATTGCTGTTTCTAGCCAATGAATTAAATGCTGTTAAATTGAAGGTACTATCGCACAAAGTTTTGCTTGGAAAATAATTAAATTGATCGTGCCATAGCATAAAGCTTCCAGTCCAGTGTATGTCGGGATTAAAACGTAACCACAACACAGAAAATTACATTGCACGCCAACGGCCAGAAGTACTTGAAAAGAAGAAACCCCATTAGACGTAATGCATTTGCTTTCCACTATCGCAAAACTCTGTTCTTCAGCCAAAGTCTGATTGCTCTGAATTCTGAAAGTCAAGTATCTGTTTCTAGCTTCCTACAAAAAACAATAAACAGTTGATGTCAGTATCAGTTTAGATGCACTTGAGCTCGGCGAGCACCGACACTTGCACACATCAGTACAAAACTTGTCTGACACACTGAAAATAATTCCTCTTTAAAAAATATTGTGCCAGGCCACCGACCAGACGTCGGTATATACCTACTAGAGATTTCATTAGACATCTCGAAGACGAACACCCCGAAATACTCTCAACGGAAGGCTGGCGAAGCTCACCAACTGTCTGAAACACCGATGACGTCTGGAAACTATTTCAAGCGGAGGCTTGAAGCATGTTTTCAAGCGTTCACAGCAGCTTTGATAATCGCTGGCTGGCCCCGGCCAACTAACTACGAAAACCACAACAAATGTCTGTCGTTGCCAAGAAATCATTCATTCCTCTCACCGCCAGCCGTCGTGAACGAAGTCGATCGATACACCACTGTTAGCATGCTGTAGTGTAAACGAGGGAAGCCTAGCGATAATTTGAAAATTAAAATCTGAATTAATTATACAAACATCACAAAGTCTCTTCAGATCCTCGGGTAATATAACACAACGGGAATAGCTATTCGTCTTAATATCCATAAATAATCAAAATTTCGTGCCAGTCTCGTTAAATAATTCTGCATGATGACGGAGGGGCTGGCTTGTTTCCGGTCTGCAAACGTGCTATCTTGACTTGTAATTCTCCAGTGGCATAACTAAAGAGGCGCACGAATCTAGGCTAAATCGACGCGTTACAAGCGGCCAGTCTGTAAGCTAGACCAACTTCAGATTCACAGTGTAAATTAACTCTTCTTTTTCTTATTCTTTTTCTTCGTGACGCCACTGATTCGCCGCCATAACGGTCTTTCTTATATCAGGTTTTTCATTTCAACAGGTAAAGTTGTCTAAATTCTAACTACAGAGTACTCCTTACATGGAAAGGTATAATAAGTTCTACACATTATCGTGATAGACTTACAAACATGTTGATTATAAAAAAAAAAAATCTACGTGTATACTTCGAACCTGACTCTCAACTGCACTAGCGCGTCTAAATGTTCCACTGGTATTCTCATTTAGATTATTTTAATACCTGATTTATTTTCAGACAGTTTTTTTTTTTTTTAGTTCTAAACATGCTTTGAATACTTTCACTATCGGCTTTTAAATGTTACATCGGCCTGTCCATTCACTCGCCGCGACTCGCCTCGATTTGCTTGGCAGTTAGTTGCCCATGCATCCCACTCTCGATCGGGCTGGCTGGTCGGTACACAAGGCAGAAAGGTGCCAATTGCCTGTACCGTTGAATGCCGCTTAATTGTCCACTAGCCAAACATTGCCGCCGCCACAGACGACATGTAGTTATTCAAATCAGATTTTTGACAGTTCCACCGTGCGCCCTACCTTAATAGCCTTTCTCAGCAAAGACCTCCAAAGAAAGAATTGACATCCAGTAGGAGGAACTGGTAATCGGTGAGCATTGCGACAATTCGAGACAAGTGTTTTGCGAGAATAATTTCCGAGGACATTTTGCAATGCAGCACTCAATAATTGCGCACTTGAAAATGAGGTGGGCGCCAGTTTTAGCTTGATTCTTTAATCTAAATACTATCTCGCTTAGTGTAATTATCCCCCTCATTGCTTTTTATCGTTCTGGGCTTTGAATCTCGACGACAGCTGCGTTTGACCCATCAAACATAACAGAGTAACGGGCCAAAGAATGCCAGGTCCTGACCTATTATGCCATTATGACCTATAAACTCATCATAAGTATCATTAGTTACAGCTTAAACATGCTTCAAGCATGCTGATGACATCGTTATCCCTATCGTAGAAAAGATAAGAAAGATTTTACGATTTTGCCAACGTAGTATTTTCTTCCTTGAAGTGTACGCTGTACGCCACTGAGACTACGTCTTCACTATAAGTAGCTGTTATTGTTGTCATTCGCGTAACGATGCATTTGCGTTATTACGCATTAACGTGGCTGGTATTTTGCCTAGAATGTTACCACCCGGCAACCTCCCAACCAGTGATGATGAGGATCCAGATATTAGAGATTACTCCCTGGGGAAGGTGGTTGTGTGCGTTGCAACCATTAAGGAGGTAATAATTACAGGTAGCTCGGTAATGATATAAAGTTAAGGGCCGCAGCCGCCGACGATACGACGTCGAGGACGTCGACGAAATCAGAGTTGATTATATGGTTCGTCGCCATGCTTGGCTATCTTATAAATAATCTGAGACATCGACGTGTCGTGGGTTGGATGAGCATTAGTTTGGGCCTCTCGGTGGAACAGGTGAGAAGAGAAAGTATACACACAGAGATACTCTGTGGCTTACGGTGGTTTTGAAGCCTTACCAGTGTCACCCCCGCGTTTACCAAGCCACCACCTACGACCACCGCATAATGCATACAGCATCCAATAATTGTCTATCCTCAGCTCAAGCTGGTAACGCTTATTTACATCATTATGTACGCGCTATAACAGTAACACCCGCTTTGTAATGGGAGTGTATCTGTGTCACTAATTCGAATAGAAGGCGCTTGCCGCTTAGCCTCGCGTTCGAAAACAATTAGTGATTAGACTTGTTCGCATGCGTCATAATTGCGGCGGAAACCCGGTAGTCTGGTGTCCCCCTACTCTTGTTTTCGCTGCTTTAGGATCGATTCAAGTCAGACACTTTTTTTAGTTCGAGACATTGAATCACTCCACTCTCGTTTTCCGTAGTTGGACTATTTGCGTGCGAAACTTTTTCGAATTACGAATGGTAAAGCCTTCAATCAGGTTATTACATGCGATTCGTTAGAAGGCTGTGCTTTGGCCGCGCCTATGTACACTTTCGCATGCTAGGAGATCGTTTACACAATGTCACAGTAGCCCTATGGTTTCAGTTATTTATTATAGGGCCATGGTAGCTAAATTCTATATTCAACGGTGGTGAAAAGTAATGATTGATGCATATTGTAGGCCTGAAATCTATTTGATGTGTATTTCATGCGACACATGATTTGTGTGCTGAACCAGCACAGTTTATCAAAGCAAAGATTGGGCATTACATTATATACATAGTGTGTAATGTATGACGGCTATAAGACCAGGGTCGCTGGTATACACGGTACATTTGCTTGGGCATTGCTGGTGTAAATAGGCCTTCGGGTTAAATATACATTAGTTGACCACACAAATCATTGCTTCACGTGTGATTACCACACGTGAATGCGTGCACTTCACAGAGGGAAAAATACATGCGTGTGTTTTTGGTCTTAAATTATAGTCGTATTATTTTGATTTAAAAAAATTTAAGCATGTATAATTTTCACATTTTGGTTGTTAGAGTATTGCCCGGCTCAACGTAAGAAAAGTACACTTCAGAAATGATTTTAGATACGATGGATGAGACACGAGGCAGGCCCCACTACCGCTATACGATTCTGTGCAGCATAGCGGCCATTGATATGCTACGTATAAGCATACCTGCGAGTTGTATTGTTTTTAGTGAGGCAAGACGAGCATATACAATGCACTGAGAAGATATTCGAACCCCCGATCACAAAAGTCGAGGGACCCCCATCGTCCGAGAGCAAGACAAACAATGCTTTTCAGAAACTTTTTGAATGCTAGTCTAAAAACTCTGGCGCCCCCGTCGACCCAGAATGCTGAAAGTATGCCATGGGGGGTGCCTGCCACGAGTTCAATAACTCATTATTCCCCAAGGAAGAGCAAAAGAGTGGACAGGCCAAGCAACCGCATGCTTGCGTACACTCATCATACATTATTATCTTCAATTTTCTTTAGACTAGCACGTTTTACACGAGTTCTGTCATATTATTCCCGACAGTTTAGTTTGCAAAGAGGTTGTTTTTGCCGAGTGTCTTTTGCCCTGGCGACCACGTTTTGTTACCTAGTTAGCCCGAGTGTATCTGGTGGTCGGTCATGTGGTTAGCTGGACAGATTTCCCTTGATGTGTCCACCCCGACCCCACCATCCGACCCCCAACCCGTAGCTTGTGTACCTCAAAGGCTAGCGTTTGTTTATTACAGTAGATTAAACTATGTCCGGAGTTGAGCGCTGGCTTCGTTCACCCCTCCATTTCGCTTGTCTCTCCTATGTACGCCGTTTTTCCCATTTACGTCGGCGTTAGGAGGAAATCTTGTCGCCGTGTCACTTTGCATTAAGCCAGCAGTGATGTCAACTGTCAAGTGAATGCTTTGAATGCAATATTGTGATCAATTTGTGCTACTTACTTTTAAGTGAAGTATTCGGGTAACAAATCAAATCTTTAAACTCGTTGGGTCAAATTTAGATGCACTCCACTGTCAATCCACTGGCAAACTGGCAAATCCACTGTCAATTGAACCAATCGTTGCCACAGCGTAGTTTTGCGCATTGCCTGTCTTTCAGATTCGTTGGTTATTTTTCTGTTTTAAACTTCACTACTGACATCAAGAGAGTCGTTGGATAACTCTGAAAGCCAATCTATGTATATAGTAATTTCAAGACATCGTTTATTTGTTTCCCCATTCGACACAAAACTTTTATTACCTGCAGTGTGTTGTATCACCGATAAACTTTCCACTTACATCAAAAAGTCGAACTAGCATCACACACATGCAGTTGGTCGGTCTCGCGGCAGTCAGGCTCGACTCGACTCGACTTTCCGTTTCGATACGTCGTCCAATCCAAGTAGCACACATTCCTGCGTGTAGTGCCCTCTGTCGTTTCAAACCAATTACAACACGCACACGCTTTGTGCGTAATGCGCGCCTACCGCGCGCAACGCGTATGTATACCCCTTCAACGAGGGTTCAAGGATTCTTGCACCATACACTCTTGGCATCGGAGCCTTTTTCTTTCTGATTTTATTTCCTCGACTAATTTAATTCGTTCCCTCTCGTACAAAGTCGGCATGTGGTCTTCGTTAGGATAATTCTTCAAGTGGAGCATATCAGGATCACGTGGTCTATTATAGTCTGTCCAGGGCTGCGGCTGCTGCTGGTCGTACAAGCGGCATGGCCTCTGATTAGTTTCATTTGAGCCAGAAGGAGATCCTAATTTAACAGTCGGCCGCCATTGCTGTCTCATTGGCCAACACAAAAGTCGAGTGACGACGGTCGCCTATTCTTAAAATGACTACCAATCAAAACCAGAGAATGTAACGATGATTGCACGCATCTGATTTCATTTGAATATCGCGTAGTATACGATGCATAGGAAATAACTCCACACATTTCTGATTCAATGGTCATTGTCTTTTTTTGTTGGACGTTCTCATGCGAGATGCCATCAACACTGCGACAACACTTCTTCGACTTGCGATCTCGTTGAAACTATGGCTGATGATCCATATTCTCTCGCGTTTCTAGTAATAACAATAATTAACGGTAGAGTGCATAAATTATGATATCAATTAGCGACTGAATCTGATATATTGATTAATAACGGGTAGCATGCATCATTTCATGCCAGATAATGCATTAGCGCGATGCATCGTTTGACGTATGGCCGCTCGGTTCGCGCCTTCAGCAGCATCCCCGTGGTACTTTGCATCTATGTCACGCGAGATGGGTTATAGCGCATCTCATATACCTTTGTAAGGAAATCAACTCAAAATGGAGCCTTATCTAGAATTTGAAAGCTGTTTCACATTGAAACGTCTGTGCCATCATCAGAGTCCAAGTGAAACCTGGGACTTGGCTGATGGATACTTATTCAGAGAGTGGAAAAAAGTAAAATGTACATCTTCAGTACATTATCGTAAAAAAGTGAATCACGACATTTGAAACGTAGGTACGTGCATTTCGTTCGGAAGATTCTTGTTTTCTTTCTTAAATATCTATTTACTGCATTATATATGTATCGCCTAAAGCACTGCAAGTTTCAATCGATTGATCCTTGTATTGTCCGTTTGCCAGCTTATAGACTCTTAGGATTTTAGTGTCATTCTCGAAACGGGCAAGTTATGTAACGCATTTCGCCCTTACCACATTATATAGTTTTTTGTCTATCCCTGTTTGTTTATAAGACTCTTTCAGAGTGGTTTTCCGTTTGTTTAGCTAGGCGTAGTGTATTGATGCGTATCACAGCGTAAAGTTGTGGCCAATGGTGGCTTTGGTTGTGCTCCACCGCTCCATGGTGAGTGCGTTCCTTTTAGTTTCTTGTCACCCTTTTGGGCTGCGCTCGGCATGGCTGCGGTCGCCCTGGCGTAGTTGTTTCACAATCCAGACTAGCTCGGATCTATAGTTACGCCGCAGAGCAAACCACCGGTCATGTTTTGGCCAAACCGTTTGCCATTACTGTAATACCTAACTTCTGATAAACCAAGACCCACAGTTGTCATATCTCGATGGATGCGACCAGGCGTCCTCGGTGTTTACGTTGTAGCATTTAATTCTGTTTGTTTTGTGGTAATGGGACTTGATGTGTCCGTCAACCATGACCGTGTGATTTTACGCATATCGCGCGCAGCATGTAAAATGTGGGGTAAAATTCACTGACGGGGAACGCCGCGAGTGGTCCATTTCATATGTGCGGTGTGAAATATTTTAACGCTTCGTTATGCGGTCGGTTGCTTTTTGTAATTTGGCTTCGACGTCGCGTTGTAGTGAGCGCGGTTGTCAAGGGAGAGCCTGGCTCCTCCACCGAGTTTTTTTCTTCCGTCTACGCGTTTTCTTTTATCACGTGCGCCTGCTTTGTAATTCAGAGTAGGGACCCTTAGCTTCAGTAGTAAAATGTATTCAGTTCCAGAGAAAAATTTAATTTTCTTCGTGCGAGACGAATTGTCCTATATACGCTTTCATTGCATTGCATTTGCTCCGTAAAGGGATGCCGTATACTCGTTTCATGACTGAACCATTATTCGCGGCAACGAAATTCATTTTGAAATTGCATTCATTGGTCGCGAAACTGTTGTTGCTAGTTGCATTTTGCAGGTATGCAAAAATAACAAAGTTCATTTCCTATCGCACATCATGGAAGCAAGCAAAACACCCTGCAGTAATTCGCTCAGCATTTTCATACGACAGTGAAAATACTCTTCTGCTTGTGTCTCTTGAAATAGGACGAGGGAGATATTTCAATTTCAGCGGAACTCGGATATGGTTCTTATCATTGACGCTTCTTTAATCATTTGTCGTTTTTCAAATCATTGATTTTTGGTATCTATTTCCGAGCTCTCTTCCTGGGCGTTATGTTTAGGTTTTGTTGTGGAAATAACAAGTTCGATAGCCAACTTCAAAGGAAACTAAATATAGCTCGCGTCCGGATATAAGAGGAAAATATTACTTTTAAACCCGCCGCCAAATATTTTTTTTTTTTCGTTTTCTCATTGTATACGAAACCGCAGTAAACTTCAATCATAGGTCTTCGCAATGAAAGTCTAAATCCCTTGATCATTGTCGGCATCTCGAGTTCATTACGATTTATGAACTTGCAGATTATGCCTCCACAATCGCTGTTAATTAAACTTCAACAATGCGTGATTAGTAAAAAAGGATTACACCAAAAACCTCGAGCAGATCTCCTAGCGGTCTCGATAGTCCAACAGAAAAGCAGCCCGAATCTTTCTTCTAGGTCGAGCGTACACTGAAGGTGCACTCACTTCAGAGTCCTCCCTGTGTTGACATGACTTCTCATAAGTTGTCTATTGTGCGCTCAAGCGACGCAAAGGCCGATCGCGCGGTGTTGACATTCACCGAGTAAACGTCGTCCGAGTTCTGCAGGTGGTAGGGGGGATTTTTCTGCGCGACATCGTTGAACCATTGAACAATTCAGGACAGGGTAAAAAGACTTGAGAATCTTCTGCTCGGGTCAATGGATACTTACGGGACCCTCGCAACTTCCTTGCCTCTGCGCCGCCGAGCAAGATGTTGGATTCTCCGTTGTTTACCGGATCTCCAATTAAAGAGTCTCGGGAGATGAGTCTATGGATCATTAGCTGCAGAGGCGGAGCGCATCGCTTCCAATATCGAGTTATAGAATATCGATAACAACCCGTGCTCAACGGTAAAGTCAATTACATGTTTTTAACAGCGCTGTGATAAAATTGCCTGCACGTGCCTAGTTTTGAAATTGTCGCTCAATCTGGTGGTTGGTATAATTGAAAGTGTCTGCCAATATCAATCGATGGAGTGTCGCAATAACATGCATTTATGCGTTTACTGTGACGCTTACGAATCGAATCACTTGACTTATTCAATGTAACGTTTCACCTTTCGACAATGACCAACAGATTTTATGTCAAGGCTTTGGAGCATTATTGTTATTATCATTCGACGACGCCGGCATTTTTATAGCGTCGTTTGTACGTTCAGTACTTTGATCGGGTAAGGATCGAACATTTTCGTGTCCAATTTTGTAACGTGGCAATTTTCACATTCGTAGCTGTAATGGTCGACTTAGTGGTATGTGATTGCATAGATAATTCGAGGCAATTGAAGGTATCGTAATTTTCTCGGCTGCAGCGAGCTAGGTGTCGAGAGGTAGGAAGGTACGCAGACGGGATTTGGTCGGCGATCGTGACTCCCGACGCCATGCTAGACGCTATCCATGGGGCTCTATTTGATCGTTAACATTTATTGAGCCGTGGTTGTAAAATGGTAAACGCCGTCTGTTTCTAGTATCAGATCACATTTTAAAGCGGAGAGTGACTTTTGGATGTCTCGGGCAAGTACGTGTTTGGAAATTCGTGGCTGGGCTAATGGGCCACCATAAGTTAAGTGGTGTTGGACGGGAGACGAGGGGTAATGCCTTTTGCCCGCCCGTTTTTGCGCTCCACACGTCTGAGAATCTCGATTCTAGCGACCAGAAATCTTTGATCTGCACTAACTAAACTGTTCCACCGACAGTTTTACTAAATATCTCGGGCACTTCACGATGCGAGTCACGTGGTGGGCATTTGGGGGTGGACGGAGAGACCCTCCTCAACCTCCTAAAAGCAAAAGAAAACCTTCTTAGCCAAGTGGCCCAGTTCGAGAAGTTGCTGTTGAGAGAACGTTTGAAAAGTTTGTTTTTTAAAGCTGTAATTCTGTTTAGAATTACGTGTTTTTTCCCCGGACTTGGTAAAATAAAGTTTTTTGACTTACCGTACACGTTCAATTCAAATTGCCTTTCGAGTGGATCGCCAGTTTTTTTTTCTCTCCTACGCGCGCTAACTTTATTAAATTCTACCCATTTTTCCGGGAGAGGCGACAAAAGTTTCCTTTACACCACGCCTCCACCATGCCACACTTTCCAGGATATTTCTTTTCCTATATATATATACCTTATCGGGCCAAGTTATAAAATAAGGATACATCTTTTATCGGCCATTGCTGAAAGTAGTCTTGGGCCGATCTATTTTTCCTTTATATTTTTATTAATATTTTTTGCCAACAAAAGTCGGGATCGGCAAGCATGATTGAATCGGAGGCGGTGGCGGTGGCGGCTTACCCGGATCTGGTCTCCGCTTTACCGCACTTATCCTGGCGTGTGCGTTGCTACGGCCCGCCCGCCCTGCGTCGCCGTCTCGCAGCAGGAGTTCCCACTTTATGAGTTATTTATATGGAGCTACTAGCTATATAGGAAAACGCGAAAGACAGGATACAGCCTTGGGGGTCAGTCACTCCCAACTCATAAAATAATTACAATAATTTTTCTTGAGCAGCCAGACGTCAGAACGTGGGAACACTGGGCTAACTATTGACATCCCTATTTTTTAATGCAATTTTATTCTGGTTATTTTTTTTCTTCTGAATTTTTTAATACTTTTTAAGAAAGGTAGTGCCTGGTAGTTCACTATTTATCACTGAAGTGGAATTTGGATGACCTTTTTAGCTCCGTGCTAAGTTGATATTCATCCCTGGCAGCCAAACAGCCGGTGTTCTTCATCAGGCAGCGCCACGACAGAATTAATTCTCGGGGAATGAACCTGTTTTTGCTACCGAGGAGCAGCGCATCAATTGGCAACCCCTTCCGCTTCACCTACGCCTTGATCGTGCACCCAAGCTGTCGCAATGCCTCCACATTGATTCACTGACAGCTTCCCCATCGATCAATCAAAACTAAAACACTTAATCTTTTCCCTTTCCCACCCTCCTTCCCCTAGGACCGCCCACCAAAACACCCCGCGAGCACGGTGCCATTTCGAATGGCTTACACATATTCGTGGCTGTACCTGAAAAAAAAACTTTGAGTGCAACGTGAAAATGCCCGCGAAGTTTTCCTTTTTTGAATAATTGATCTGATTTTTATGTAAATGATCGAAAAGCGGACAAATTCAGGCGGCGTGAAATAAATAATTATGAGTGCAGCACGAAACGAGCACGTGGTCTATGCCTAAAGAGTGAATTGACTATTGCTGATGCTGTAATATTTTCCATTTCAACGCATAGCTAGGTCAGTAGCTACAATACAATACTGCACAGAGAGCATGCAGACTGTCGAAGTAAAAGTAACGAGTGCTGTTGCGAGGAAAGTGGCAGGGTAATGATGCTGGAAAACGCCGCTGAGTCGCCGGTGATAAAATCAGTGAACTGACCAGACAATGTGCAGATCAGTTTCTCCTACCTCAACATCGACAGACTCACTCCATCAACTAAATCTGGGTTGAAGCGCTATTAATTCTTGTCTAACTCGATACTGACGGTACGGTACCTCATAAGACGACGATGGCCCCGTTATTAATGGTAAAATGATCAGTAACCTTAATGGGATTTCATAATTACTTCCTCTCATAGCGTGATGGATGTAGATCAGCGTGGAACGAAGTGCTCTTCCCTTCCCAGTCGTGTGTGGCACTATGGATCAATTCAGGAACCCGTTAGATCCTGCTAGTATTGTTTCTAAACTGTACAGCATTTTGGGTTCACCACGGGTTCACCATTGTCGTCAGGTAATATGTGAGTGTGTGTACTCGACAATTAAAACCGGTGCTCATTTCTAGGGTAATGCATTTCAACTTGCTATGAACCTGAACAGTGCATATGTTTTATTGAAATAAAATATAAATGACAAACAATAACATGTTGTAATTACGTAGGCTTTGGTTTGTCATAAAGCAATTATGTTGTATACGGGGTATGATGCAACGAAAATTATATTCTCTGTGAATCATATATGAAAGAGTTCTTATATAACGTACTGAATGGGTGAACCCATTATTATTTTTTTGATGGGACCTTTTTTTTTCCTGTTAATTAACCATTTCGTAATGATTTAATGATCGTTAATTGGTGGAGGACTGCGATAAATTCCATTATAATGCAGTGTCATATTGTAAAGAACAGCTTCCTTTCTTTTTCGGTCGCCCTAAGCGATGTAATTAAACACAATGGAGTAAAAGAATAACCTCGCGCGCGGTATACCATGAGCGTTCAGAACATTGCTAGTTAAAATAAAGTTGTCGAGAACAGCTGGTAAATGTGTAATAACGCAATAAATGAATCACGTCGTCGTTCGTTCGGCTGTTTTCGGTGCTGGAGATATGCAATGCACGTGAAGTGCAAACTGCATGGCGACTTTCGCTCGTTCTACGATGTGGCTCTGTTTGTGAGCCGAGGCCCGTGGTGCTGGTGTTGGAGCGGAACCGCTGTTCTCCACACTTCTCGCATTTGCTTTAAATGTACCTCACGAATACTAATATATCTGTTATTTACAACGGTACGCTATGCCGCATAATAGATAGATATTCGATGAACCGATTCATCTTAGGGTGAGAAGACCTACTCAAATGGAACCATCTAGAGGAAGGAAAAAAAAAAAAGAAAAGTACAATACACGGTTCGATGAATTATTTATTCCGTACCATTAAGTAGACGTCATCCAGTGTAAAAATCGGCGCTGTGCCTGCAACGTGGCGTCGTCGTCGTAGGAGTTCGTTCCAGGGTATTCTTGTCAACAGAACTAGGCTTCGAGTATCGAGGACCCAAGATATCGGAAATGTCATTAAGATTCGACTAGAAGCAATGCTGAGTGCTGACAGTCGATATCTTGCGGGTTGATTCACCCTCTCACTCTCCTGAGTCGTTTGAGTTACTGCAAGGTGACAACCGCCGGCAATCATCACGCATGCTCTCCTCGATTCTGCTCCATTAGAGGCGCGCTTAATTCGCGGTATATGTACCACGTGGAATGAAATTTCCCTCCTTATTTTCTAGTGCCGCTGTATTGTCTGGTCGACAATTGACTTCTCTCAATGTCCACTTTCTATCAGATTCGTTCATTTTCCCTCACGTATTGCGATTCCTTTCATTGGCGTTTATTTTTATTTTTCCTCTCTTTTCTTCCGGAACAGACACGATCTTGGCGCGATGGTGGAAACTTCACTTTCAATTATATATCTCCAAGTCGGAGATGCCCTGGCGGCGGCTGTCTTCGCAGTTCACGCTGTGATTGCATTATTTTTATCGGCTTGATCACATTGCTTCCAACGAGGCTTCCCTTTCGACTTGCGCGACGCGACACTTGAGAGATCGGTTGACTGCGATCAAATTTTCTATTTGCTTTGATGCTTTTATAAACTCCCTCTAACGGAAGAATCAAGATAATTATTTTCATTCCACGACGACCCAATGTTTCGTGTTGATATTTTCTCTCTTATCATAATTCAATATTGACTGTGAGGCTCTTTTCGACCCCGTTCTTCAGCGAACACTTCCTGCCACCTACGATCTGATTTCTGTGGGAGTTGCTCCTCGCCGCCGACCGAACGAACATCTTCATGAATATAAGCAAGCCTGCCCAACCCTTTATCTACTAATCAGATATACGATAGAATAGAATTCAATTGTTGAGGGGCAACTCCTATGAAAGTGTACAAATTATTCATAACGGAAAGGTGAAGTGAAATATGGAATTTTTTAGGTCATTCAACTTATTGTTTAAAATGTATGTGACGAACGCTGAATGCACTGAGTTTCGAATTCCGAGAACTGGCGAGCGGACAAGTTTATTGAGGGACAGTTTATGGCTCGTGAAAGAGTTTACTGCACAGTCGAAACAACCAACTATGAGATGTACATTTTGTGGACGAAACACACTTTATTGCCTTCATTACGTAAAGTACGGGATTGCAAACCTAAAAAAACTATTGCAAGCTCGTGCCGTAGGGAAGTTCGTTTAGATCTTCGGGTAATATACTGTCACTTATTACATCCAAGCTTGGGAAAAAGTTGCCAACTCGGCTTTGCTTTTATCTGGCTATGTAATTTTTGTCGTACTTTTTGCTGAGAGCGCAAAAGCCGGGCTTAGCTTAAACGACAATATTTCATTACGCTTTTTTTGTATTCCTCCGCGTCGTTTCAACGCGTTGCTTTGCACTATTTCGCAAAGTACACATCATCCGAATCAACAAAACCTTGAAAATTGGCCTTGAATCAACCGTGTCCTTGAACGCACTGTTTTCTTCCCTGTTCCAGGCATCGGTACGCAGGAGTGACGCGTTGAGGATGAAGTGAGTGCGCGATCGGGCGTCATGTTGCCGAGGGAAGCCGCCGTCTTGCGGCCAGGACTCTTAATTCTGACCGCTTTAGTTTTAATACTGACGCTACAAGCCGCGGCGTGGGTCCACGATGTCAATCCGAAGATGTACGTGCAATTCGGTAAGTAAAAAACTCCACGTTTTTTTTTTTTGTGTGTCTTGTTTCTCTGTGTGCGACATTCATCCCAGGAGGTGGCAAAAGATTGCACGTGTATTTGACTTCTCACTCGTCCAGGACCTATTCACACAGACGCTCGCTGTTCTGGGATCGTTTATAATTGACGCTTCATCCACAATAGATTGCATATTATTCATTCTGTTGCTGGTGGGAGGTAGATTTTGTTGGCCACGAGTCAATTAGTACGAAACAAAAGAGTTGACATTACAGATAGCGCGGTCGGACACCGAAACAAATCGCCAGCTCCAGTTGGGTTGGCAGTGACGAATTGCCATCGAGAACTACCAACCCATAAAAAACAATCGTCGAAACGACGCGCGATGCTACACACAAACTATCTCGGCCTCTTTTCTTTTTGTGTTCGTATAATATGATTAATAGGTGGTCGGACTATATTGTTCGCTTTTGAGTTGAACATTGTTATAATACGATTCAGGGGTGATAATGGGAAGGCAGCAAGTTTCAAAGGCATCCGAATCGTGTGCACAACCACTTGGAAATCGACGGAACAAATATTGCAAGAACACGAAATGAACGACGACACTAGAATGAAGCAGCAGGAATTGTTTTTCCCGACGTCTTCTGCATTTCTACACCCCCACCGTTCTGAACGTACACTGGCACCATTGTACCGCCAATTTTCATTCACCGAGTAACAAAACCACCGAGCGTTGATTGGTTCATTTATCCACCATACGCGCGATTAATCTCGTGGTTGGTTAAACCCAACCTTGCATTACCGCTCCTCAATTCAATTGGAATATTAATAAATTACATTGTCGAGATATGCGCTGCCTGCACTTCCCCGGGTCCCGTAAGAATCGTCTTCATTGAATGCCAGAGATTGGGGTGATGTAGCTGTCATCACTAATCATCGCTGCGGCGCTGGCGTTGGGTTTCTGTTACATGAATTGTGTTCAAACTCAATTTAGATACTACGGGTCGTCTCCTATTCAACTCGATTCAATGCTTCATCCACCGCCATCTTTACAACCGTGGTAGACATGTAAATATAGTGTTTTGTCATGACTCATGATGTTTTGCGGTGTTTGAATGATTGTGTGAGTCTATAATGCGAGTTAGCATGGAATTGAATCTGGTGCATTTCAACCCTGGCCTGTGAAGAACGCTAAGAAGGGCTACCAAGGACTAGAAGTGTAACTAATGTAACACTGAATATTCCTGCGGCTCAACTAGTTTCCTTTGTGCCCATGTTCTTTGGTAAATCGTGTTTTAACACTTCCGTTTCTATTCAAAATCCAGTGGCACAGAGCTGTTATGTATATATTAGAACGACGAAATTTACATTGCAATTGCACACCGTAATAGCACAGTGCATTATATTATTCGGAGGAAACCTTTTCGACGACACACCGATTCAATTGCGGTAGTATTTCATGCAACTCCAAATTAATTTTCCTACATTGCTTACGATGACAATGTCGACTACCACAACGGGATACCGCCTCCCGGAATTCTATGAATAGATTCGGGATTTTCGGGAATTTGCATCCTGCAAACCCGATGTGTAACACTCTCGTGCCGTCTGTACCTACTTGCGCGGCATGGACGTCACACAGGAAGGTATATTTAAATTTTAAATGCGTCGCTGCGAACAAAGCCCGTAGTACGACGAGACGATTGCTAAGTAGACCTGGTAAAACGGGCCTGGTAGTATCGTTCAATGAATGACTAAGACGGTAAGACGTTGGTGAAGAGGTCTGAGTAGTGGGCGATATCTCTGCGTTTGGCGCGAGTGTGAGTAACCTGGTCGTGAGTGCCCCGAGTAGAAGGAAAGTCGTGACTGGTCGTAGGCGTTAGATAAATCCGCGGCTCTCGACTGGTTAGAACTGCAGTGCATTCGCTGTATACTCTACACTTCGCTACATGGATAGATACATCCACTTGCACTTTGCGAATTGGGAACGATTAGGTGGGGAAAATACGATTGCGAAATGCAGAAAAATCTATCCTGCACGCCGATAAAGCAGCTCTATCGTATGACTGTTGATTTCTGCGGATGGAGAAGTGAATGATAGACCAATCGTGTGGCAGCAAAGGAACAAAAACAGCGTATCGGAATTTCAACCGCTATAATCAATAAAAATGTTTTTATTGTGGCTTTTCATGTTATATTTCACGAAACTTTTTGCGGCCAACATTCTCGAGTGTAAAAAGGCAGCATGAATCTTTCTTTCAAAGCCAATTTACCAAACCTCAACACGCACATTTATAAAAGCAACGCACAAAATTGCCACAATTTTGGCACCATACCATTCCATGGTCCACGGACCCTGTGTAATCCCTGACTTCAGTTTAAATTTAGTACTGGAGGATTCATGGTATAATATAGTAGGTATTATCCACTTCCAAGCTAAATTACGAATTTCGATGCTGCTATGCACACCGCATGATATAAATAATGAAGAGCCAACGGACGATACATTGCATAGCACCTAGTCTAGAAGCCCCCGAAGCACGGTGATTGGTAGCGTCCTGCTGCCTCATCTACGGTCAGACGCTGTGTTAGGTTAGGTACAAGACGCTTCGCTGGCTGGACCACTCTTGCATCAAGGTTAGCATGCAGAGTATAATGACCGGCGGTTGGTGCTTGTTGAATCATTCACACACACACACCATGCGGGCTCTGAAGGAGGTGGATGTCGTCTTGGCGACTGCGTCCAGACCAGCAGGTTGTGTGCAGTTATATTGAAAAGATCGGGGCTAAAGGGTCGGCCATGCTGCTTGCTAACCGAAAGAAAAAAAACCTTTCATTGAATTTCAAAACATCTACTTTGAATAGACATGCACTCCTAGGGAAATATATCACCGTTCAGCGACGTGGCCAACACAGTTTCTTCACCTGCAACCATCGCTGGTTTGTTATCATCAGATAATATCGTCGTGTGCTGATGATATTCAGGGAATATTTTAATACCTAAGCCTTTGGGGTCGCGAGGGGAATTTATATTTTAATATGGTTTCATGTCTGAGCGTCATGGTCTTTGAAAAAAGAAACGGTGGGTGGGTGTATGAGGAAACATTCTGTGTGGCCGAAAAGGAAAGTGACAAAACTCCAGGCGTCTTTCCAGACACAATTGCTCGTTCGATGGAACGTTGTCGTCTTTGTTTTCACTGGAATGGTACGACCAATCAGAATTAAGTTCTGGCTGTTCGACAGTGCTTTTACTCAGTGTAATAACCGAAGAAAATTAATTTAGGTCAGAAACTTTTCCCTAGAGACGTATTGCATGTTAACAATAAAATTGTTTCATCTCATGTCCAAATTCCGATAGTTCTAGCGAAGAACTAGAATCTTGCAGCGCTGGTCAGAGATCAGATTGGTAACAAATAGACGGAAACGTATCCCCAAGGGGTTTCAGGCGTTTTGCTCCTGGCAAGCTTCCAGATCGAGGCGATATCGATAGAGCTGGAGGCTGCGATGCAACCTGAAGAACAGGGCCACTGGAGGGGGATTAGTATCCAATATACCACCAGGGGTAATATCACTGGAGATTAGCTGGGTACAGGCGCTAATACCAGCGTCATGACATATGAATCCAGACACAGAAAATGTATTCCTAATATGATTTCACGGAGTTGACGTTGGAATATGAGACAAAATGGCATGAGCTTATTGAAGAAGACTCTTTGCCTTGTCAAATTCAAAAAGGATGGGGAGTAGACATGTCTATTAGAGGAAACCTACCTATCAATCAAGTCGCTGGGGCATGTCGTAAATTCCATGGCATGAAATGAAATCGAACAGGGATTTAACCCTGCTTATACAATACCAATGCTCCTTTAGTCAAACAATTGGTGAGTTATAATGGGTCTTAAATCCAACGTAAATACCTCAACACACATGAAAGCATGAAAGGGATCCCGTAGGGCGAATTCTTTTCTATGTTTTTCTATTGCTAACCTTATCCTTGCACCATACCAATTTTGAAGAAAATGGTATATGATCGAGCATCGAGGTAAGTTTTCAACTTTTCATAGAAAGTATATTCTAGTCCCTTATGCACAATGCAACACGTTGCAGTACATGACATTGCCCCAGAAAGCAAAATGGTCTGTACAGTCTTACGTTGGCGGTAAGCCCCTCTATGATAACCATACTGAATATATTTACATAGTAAGTATCAGCTTATGATTGTGGGGCAGTTGGACTATTTATACTTACAATTTTATATTGTACACGGCTGTTATAGATTCGAGTCAGTTAATCATTGATATACTGCTACAATGTAGTGACATATCATTGCGGAGGTGAGAATATGAGCCGCACAAAAGAGCCGCCAATCTTAGAAGTGGATCACTCACATGATTTGGACCTGCCGCCTGCTAGATTATGTATGCCACAGTGACCTATAAGGCAAGATCTTTATTTCTCTACGGACAAACGGGGGCGTTGAATTAGCAGATTCTGAAAGCGCTACTATATTATAGAGCGGTAAACCACAGTTGAAATGAGGCCGGGCCAGCCGGGAGTGAAGACCAAAGAGTCTTCCCGCTGGCATCCATTATACTCAGCTGGGGCATCTAGGACGTGCGTCTATAGACCAACTCGCTCAAAGTGCCTGCAAAATGGCGGCTATATCCTGGAAAATTTAGCACACATTGGCACACTCCTTATCTGTGGGTCGTGATATCGTCGGATTCTATACGACGTAGGATTACTGCGATGGGCCAATGTAATTATCGCGTACTTGTAAAAAAACGGGCTGGACTTTTTAAGAGATAACTTGTTTTATGTGGATTGAAATAATGTAAAGCCGCCTCCAAAGCTTGCGTGTAGTATAGAAATTGCACATCATAAAATGTACCAAAATCTTGCTATGTTCGCCTGGAAAGTACCGTAGCACATCCAGGCAACGCATCAAGTGAATAAGAGCAGGAGTTAATGGCTTGCCAAAGTCTGGAAAACGCCTTCTCAACGCTTCGTTGCTGGTCCAGAGCGGAGCGCGGCCTGGAGTAGGACCCACTATGGAGCACGAGTTGCCGACGAGTTTCGCCAGTTAATTGATCATCTTTCCTAACTAGCACCACGGCATACTTACATTATTTCGTGAAATATGTGAGAGTAAGAAATTTGTGTGGGCCTCAGCTAAACGTTGAGGAAACATGGACTGGCTTTTATAATACAGCTATATACGCGCTGGTGCGCGATCAATGCAGGATTCATGTGCATGCGGGTCGTTGTTTTCGGGTTGTAATGTTACCTCGGTCAAAAGTTGGACATAAGAAAGCAGTAGCGGTCATAATTGAAGACGAACGCTCTGTCCGTTCTAGAAGGAGGTAGCCATGTGCCTCGAGGACGAGAGGGGGCGTTTGTTCCGCACGGATTCCTAAGCAAACCTCTATTAAACCACCGTAAATTGAAGCAAAGGGTTGAGGGTATAATGTCTTTGGTCGTGAATTAATCTGGAACATCATCGTATACTCCAGCTTTGTTTTCCTTGACATTTATGACAGAAGAAAACAGGCTAATGGTTTAGAAACCCTTATTCCGGATCCAGCGGTTTGGTTGCTCGGTTTATTCCTGTGGGAATAGAGGGGAATAGCGGGGCAAGTCGTGGGGTTCAGGACGCTCGCTACACGCGCCGACACGAAGATGGCGACAAATTTAGGGCTCCTTTTGAGAAGTCCAGAAACGTGTGTGGGGGGTCGTGTATTGTGATCAAGGGTGTTATTGCTGCCATAAATTCTTTCCGGTCCGCAGGGACTCCAGAGCTCGCGTAGCCTCGCGTTTTCTTTCTCTTGCATCACAGATGAAATTGTCGTTTCTATTGTAGGTATAATGTAGTTGTTCAGATAAGACTCGATTGATATCTTATGCCAATATTGACTGAACTAACGAATCGTTTCTATTAAAAGTGGCACATGGCGAGAGCTGCGGAAATCAGTTTGCCAAGGTAACCAGCCGTTGACGCATGCTCGGATCACTCGGATCATCTTCTCGTGGGAGAGAAAATGTTCCCGCCGCGTTGTTTTGGAAGTCCGAAGAGATTGCCATGGCAATAACACCTACTCACTCTCAATTAGTGTACTATTGTGCTTTTTCAATTGGTCGTTGACTCGGCGTATAATCAGTCCATGGACATATCGTCATCTTGTTCATCGTCTTCATCGGCTCTAACACAAACACACAGTAGAGAGTTACCCATCATTCTCGTTATTGTTAATCACACATACACAACCAACTTTCTCAACACAATGTCGCAATCTCGGTTTCCGTTCTTGTCCTAGCTAGGAGGCAATGACATTTCATAATGCTCGCTGTGTCCATTTAATCACCGCTCTGAAGCTTCTGTGCCCCGAACCTCTTCGTCTCGTCTCTAGCGCTCTCTCAGAAGAAGATAACTCTCCTGTAATAACACCTAACTACCTCTATTACAGAAAGTACGAATTATTCAATTTAGGATGTGTTTTGTGACCCACATATCTTACACACGCACGCACACACACACACACCCCAAAGCGAGATTAAACTTTTTTTTATTAACGATTCAACGTGCAATGATAGATGAGGTGCAATTTATTAAATACGTGCTGGTTGCGTGAGCGAGGCGGCGACTGTGAGCTGAAACTGTGCGCAAGGGTGCTTCGAATGCGCTAGATGTCCCTGAGCCAAGTTCTTACGGTGTGGAAGCCGCGCCGCGCCGAGCTCGAAGCCTGTATCATTAGCATGGACGGGATCTCGTTATTCACCGTCTACTTTAATAAGCGAGTGGTCGCAGTCGGGCAGAACGCGTTCCACGGGCAGCAGCCACGGGCAGCGAAGGGCAGCCGCGCAGCTTTGCCCTAGGCAAGTGGTTCCCACAATCAAAAGCAAACCTGCACCTGATGAATTCGAACGCTGCGCGGTGGGAGTGTCCGCATCGGCCACCGATCTGCGATGATATTAATTGAAAACACATTCTAGTTCAGGATTAACCAGATCTTCGCACAAGACGTTGTAGGTTGGGTCTCTTGTCCATGTCTTGGGGATGACCGCGCAGGAGCAGTGGATATATCGCTGAAAATATCTCTTTGTAGACGCCATTTTTCTTACTAACTTGTTACGCTTTACTAAATAAATAATTTGAGTCTGATAACTAGTTCTGTGCCCTCCCCGTCTCGATTTGAGCGTATTATGCAGCTTTCGTGCTATAAATGTTGGAGATTGCACGCGAGCTCGTGAATGGCTAAGTCGGGTGGGGTTGGTAGATTAGATCCTTACCGTTCTAACACCACCCCAGTGCAAATATCACTCTAGTTTCCTTAGCCAAACAGCGCTCTTAAAGGATTACCATTGATTTATAATTCCTAGGTTCCCGAACGGTGTGCGCTTGCAATCCACGCACTTATACATATATAATCTTTCAGTTTCGGTCTTCCTTTTCGGTGCTTTTCCCCCAACAACAAGACCCATCTGATTTACATGGGAGATGCAACTGTTACTACTACTACTATCACTTCTGTCCTTGTTTTCCGCCATCCTCTTCTGTGATAAGAGTATTGTATTTGTATATATTATTTTGCCGACCGATGTAGTATAAAAAATAAGAAAAAGTAACACACAACCCTCGTTCGATTCCTAGATTGGATTAAATGAGATCGGATTTGTGAGAAAGGCGTGAGAATAGGGGACGGTGTGTTCCTTTGAGTTGTTTGTGAGCTGCAAATGGCCCCGAAATTCGAACAGGACGAGTCTAGAGGGTGGGTTGGATGCGGAGTGGTGAGGGTAGTGGGCGATAGGGAAAGCCACCCCCTGTCCCACCCCTCAGGCAGCTACCGATCCGCAGCCTAGTTGCTGTTTTAGAATGCTAATCCCGGCAAGTGAGCATTGGAACTACATACGCGACGTGAATTACAAACCGTTGGGGGGGGGGGGGGGGGGGGGGGGGGGAAGTACAATTGGGTCCGCAAATCTGATAACGAATCTGTATGGAAACCGCTGCATTACATGTCGGAAATAATTCCCAATCGATTCGACTAACGATTTTTTTCCTGATGCCGTTCATCTTCATTCACCATCATATTAAAACATGACATTTCCATATAAACTGGCCAATCATCCTAATTCAAAGTTACATTGTTTAGGAGAGGATCATCATGGAGTCTAGGCCATGCCGCGTTGGGTTCGCTGGACGGTGCTTTACTGTTACTCTTAGTGTTCGCGTAATCAATTCAGTTGTTGTATTATGAGCCAATTTGAATAATTGGATAGACGTGCATTTATCATTGTACATGGGAATTGCCTAAAAGAACATAGTCCCCTGCTGAGTTCGCCACAAAAGTTCTTTGCTCTCTCTCTCCTTCCACTTCTCTTGCGCTGCTCTGGTCGTAAGCACTAGCACATCATACATTGTGTATTTACTCAACAGCTCCATACCATCCTTTTGCGAAACGACGCCTCATTTTCGGCGAGCCGGCCATTGGTCTGCGAGTGCGGCGCTGATTGGCCCACTAATTGCGTACTATTCGGCACCTCATTACCGTCGCGCGTCCGACGCCGACGCCGCGGCGCTCTTTGAATTTATACACACTCTAATTTCGTCCCTTTGTTCCAACTCCCATTCCCTTTCATTGATACAGCTTCATCTGCATCTTCAGAGACCATTTCGTTTCCTTTAATCTTGTTCTCATCTTTCGATACATGCGCTTGTTTCTGAATTCAGACCCTTCGTATCAGGCAATCAGCAGTGAACCGACGTGAAATAGCTCCATCGCTGGCTCCCAAGTCTTCAGCTGCTGAACGAGTTTGCCCGTTTGCAGTCGGAATTTGTTGAGTGGCTTTGTAAATTGGATTGTTGTTGCTAGTTTTCCAAATCAGGTGATTTATTAGCGGGGCGATAAGATTAGGATTTCGCAAGTTTTAATTTAGTTTAGCATGTCCCGCGAGAATCGTCCCTGTACGTCTTTGCCAAGCGCCCTGGCAAGAGTGTGCCGCTCTGCGCTGCGATTGTTTGCTGCCGCGCGAGAGTTTACTCGAGTTTGCGAAAGACGTCGCCGTAGATTTGAGAGTTTTCCTGAATAAAACATCTTTAGAGGAAAGGAGAAACAGAGTTGTCCGCATTTTAACTGCTTTATCTGTCACCATGGTAAGATTAAGTTAACTGCTTCGGAAACGTTATATTCTTCCACAATCCTATGTAAATGCCGACAAATCCACCTCAGCTTGGCCGCGCTGTGGCTTTTCCATACCATATTGAAAGGAATGTTCGCTCCCAGAACTACACATATGCATACGTCTCTCTGAACACACAAATATTTGAAAACAACCTAGCTTCACAGTTTTGCCGAGCGTCATTGTAGTTTGCTAACAGGCCGTTACATTTTACTGCCCGGCAAGTTTCGAAGGTGCAGTCAGCGGCGGAAGCATGTTAGCTCTCACGAAGCTGTCGCCTCGCCTGGTCGTATTGCGGTGGCGCTAGAGACTACAGAGGCCAGTTATTTTTGTCTTCCCTTTGCTTGTATTTTGTTTCGGGTTCACCTTCTTGCTTGTCAGCACTCTTGAACGTTAGCACTTCCATTTTCTGAAACGTGCCTAAGCTGGCTGCAAGTTTTGTTTGTATTGGCCAGCGCGGCCCAGGTTTCAACCAATACCGTCTCTCTTTACATTGGGGCTCAGCTTTAAAGTAAACTCTTATCGCGCTGCTTTTGTTCTCTGCTAGACACTCGGTGCATCTTTAAATTCTATAAGACGTTCTGGGCGTCCCGACGCTGTATTCTAAGTGCGGGTCTTCAGCACGACACGACGCCGAAGAAAGACAAAAAGTCAAAGCCGGCAGACCATGAGTGGATCAGCTCAGTTCAGATCACTTGCTTCTTGTGCAGAACCCGCCAATAGAAAAACTCTTCTCTTGTAATAGTTTTACTTAAAAGTCGAACCGTTTTCTTTTGTGCTTCGGAACAATGCAAGTATATAAAAATGTTCCCCCAAATTGATTGTGATACGGTTGATTGATCACAAAACGGCGCATATCGAGTTTCCAATTGTGTGGACGCTCCCTTACCCGGCTCACCCCGTTCCGGGCACTCGGCTTCTTTCGCCGCCGACGCCGAAATCCCTCAACAGAACGTCGGCGTCGCAACGCCCCTTTGCCCGCGATGAAGACGTCGACTGAAAGCGACGCCACAGTCGCTTACCTGGCTTTAAAGTAGGATAGACCAGCTTATCTCGGATTTACCTTTTGATATAAAAACATTGATATTTTGATTGATGAAATCAAACTTTCTACCGTATTTCAAAAGACATTCTCGGTTTTGATCAAAATTCGTCCTTGTGCCTTTTCAAGCGGGATCCTCGAGTGCTTCATGGAAAGGGTGACTTTGCTTTGACTGGTTATACCATATCAATCGGATCACAGCTCGCCAGGATTTGATTGGGATTGGTATCTTGGTCACGCGGGATCGGTTGACCGACGTCGACGTCAACGCCGTCGCTATGATGCGGGTCTCAGGGGTTAAATGAAACGTGAGACGCTTCACGACGGCTTCGGATGTGTGAATGCCGTGTCCTGTCATTCATGACGCCGTGCGTCGCTATGGATTCAGGTTCGCAACGCTGAGCGCGACGCCGACGCCGACGCCAACGCTGGATAACTTGACGCACGTTAGGGTGCTTTGGACGCAGGCAAGCAGGCAGGGAGAAGTTTTCGCGGGGCTGCACACAAGGGTGGGAAATTTAGATGAAATTGGTGTAGGTCTGAGAGGAACGACGCTTGCGAGTGCGAGCAACTTTCGGGAATAAGTTTGCTTGTAAATCATTCCACCGAAAATCATCTTTCGGACAGCATCGAACCGTAATTATAAGTTTCCTCTGAACAGGATCTGCTTTTCCATGAATTATTAAACGAGGAAAATCTCCAAGGACGATTTCACAGAATAGCGAGAGGAATATGCTTGCCGTTGAGTTCAAGAAGCGATCGACTTTACTTTATACCAGATTGTGTATCTCCGGGCGCATTTTACCTTTTAAATCACTCCGTGTTGACCAGTTTTTTTTTTTCTCTTCTCTCGAAACGTGGAACTTGTATTTTATAATGTGATCTACGCTCACGTCATCGAAATTGTTCTCATTAATTACAATAATAATTGATCTGTTTTTCTCATCCGTGATTGAAATGAACTGTCAACCGAGCTCGCAGCAACTATCTTAATGACGTGTAATTTACCAGTAATTATATCTGTGTGTTGGTCGGCGAGCCACCGCTGACCAGGGAGTGTTCCGTGTCAGAATTGCCTTATAAAACGTGGTGTCAGGTCTGCGTCGTGTGATCGTGGGACCCACCTCCGCTTGAATCGCTTCTTCCCGCAGCAAGGAGCGCGCCCGGCCACGCAGCGAACAATCTTTACATTTTACACGATCTCCCATAACGAAATCTTGTTAGTCTGAAGCTGTCAGTTAATTTTGGAGGGAGCTGGAAACGAGGTTAAACTCGTTTTGATATTCCAAAGTCATCTTTGCGCGGGTGCAAATGCTACGGCTGCCTGCGTAGCCATCCGCGGCGCGTCGTCGGCGTCGTCGGCGTCGTCGGATCATGCAATCTCACCCAATGGCGAACACGCACTTCGGGACCGCGAGATTGTGTGGAGGCGCCGCGCCACGCCGCGTCGGGCGTAAATTTGAATCATAGGATGAAATGCGGCGACCCGCGCCCCGCGAGTGAATTCGCTCTGCGCAGATTGTGCGGTGGTACGTATACGCACGCACCACGCAGCCTGCTCGTCGGCTCTTTGAGCGCCAGATTGGACGTGATAAAATAACGGATCTCTTGTCAAGAATACATGATCGCGGTGAAACTAATTTTATGGGCTAATTTTATTATGTCGGAGGAATTTCGAATTGCCATTGTTTATACACACTGTAATTTTAATGAATGGTTGTTCTGTTACATTGCGGAAAGTAATTGGAGTATAATAGTGAAGCATACTTCGGTATAGTTTATATCTACGTGCAGCTGAAATTTAAAATGTCGCAAATACCCAAGTAGCATATTATTTGGTAAATTAATTGCCATATTTTGCGGTGTAAAACTGGATCTGGGCCACGTGAATTTTTGCTGCTACTTGGTTTTGTTCGGTTTGTACGCACACGTGATGTGTGTGTACCAACTTCGCGTTTTATTTATTGCAACTTAATAAACCTCATAAAAGCCCCAGATAATTATAATAATTTTCATCGCAGATCAAACCCTCAAACCATGAGAGGCCAATTCATTTTTCGAAAAACGCTGCACTGACCTTACTCCGAGGAACGTGCAGGCCACTGTAATTAACTGCGTCGTTGCTGCACCATGCCAGGGTCCACGTCAAACAAGCGACCTGCAGGTGAAATGAATAGTTCAGTAGGCAAGCTCGACACGAGTAGCACGGGGATAGCGTGCTCGGACCAACCCACCCCCTCAACTCGGCGATAACCCCCTATCTCGTGGATCAAAGCGTACGGTACCGGCGCCACACCGGGCGTACGACAAGTTTGGTAGGGACCAGATTGCCGTGCCCAGATCGACTGCTTGGTCCACTGGCGAACAGTGGCGTAGATTCTTTGCTTTGCTGTCTGGAGATTTCATACTGCGATAGGCCGCCGCAAAATTGCCCGGGGAAGTTTTACAGGTGCATCTTTCTTGCGGCGTTCCACTTCGCGGAAGTTAATCGGCAATAGGAGAAATTTTTTAAAACATGATTTACAGCTGGTAATTTGCACGCAGAGCAGATGTAGGGCTGTATCAATATTTTCCACGAAAACTCACTAGACCAATAGCCATTAGTTTAGTTGTGTTTGAAATGTATTGCGGTCTTTGCAATTGATGTCCAACAAATCTGAGTGCTTGTTGATTGCTATAAAAGCATGGCAAACAATTGTTTTAAAAGTATTCCGTCAACGAGCACCACTGCCTTAGTATGGAACCTCACCTTCTGTGCCCCCTTATAGCTGACGCCACTGGTTCGTTCTCTGGCGTATCATTTTCTCATTTATATTTATCTTTAATTGGCCTCCTACCGACCAGTGGTGCTCATGTCGAGCCCTGTAATAACGCGATATTAAATAAAGAATGGGATCGGCTATCATGAAATAGAATCAAGAATAATTCACGAACATGCTCCCATGATTGGGATTCGGTGTATTAGAACTGGGCAGAGAGCATGGTTATAAAATGAGAGACAAAAACTTATCGGAACTGGTTTGGTGCTAGTTGCTGAACTGAATGTCTATTTAAGGCGTAAAGTATTACCTTTGATTGGAGCTGTCACTGAGATTTTATTCCATACCTCGTTGTTACAGTTGGTAATCATTCGTGTTGTCAACGTGCTATGGAAGTTTAATTAAAATACAATATCGGTACAACGACAAACTGCAGCTAGAATTTTTGTTTATTTTTTAATATCATTTCCAAGGGCAGTGAAATGAAGGCCATCTAACAGCGCTGCCTGTAACGAACAATTAACACCTAGCCTATTGTATTAGCCAGATGAAAATCGTGAAAAATAAATGATTAAACTATTCACTCCTACAATTTTTTAATTGTTCACAACCTTCGTTTATTATAAGACTAAACATCATGGTTATAAAACCACCTTCGCATAACAGCGTGATGATGGCATCGCCTCTGTGCCAAACCCGCGTCTAACCACGCTGATCCCGTATGAAGAACACTTAAAATCTAGATTATCATCACATTACACACATCATTGCAAGTCTACCGCATGTCAGTGCCACCAAACATTTGAGCATGCCTAACGACGCTGCCTACAAGTGTGTGCTTCGTCGTGTACCGTGCAAGCCCAGGATCGACCCCTGGTGCCTCAAGGGCAGCGCCCGCATATCCCGCGCTACTGAGCGCCCAACGAAAGGGCTCTGTTTGCCAGTAACATGTCATTGCCAGTTGCAGGCCGCTCAAGTGTGCACATGCATGCATGATCCCATGTAATATGCCCAGAGGAGATGTGTAGCAACCCCGTAGGCTTTATAAAAGAGTTAAAAGCACACGCTGAAACTGTAATTTAAATTCATCCCCTTTTTGGACGGACACGAGAGCTTGTTGTGCGTGGGAAGATTCGCTGTGGTTTATTGCTTGAGTTAAACTGTTTGCACTGGTTCCAATACCAAGATTTCGACGGATCAAGTTTAAAGCTGTACTGTGCGTACAGGCACTTGAGTGTGCACATGGCTAGCTCATTTAGGCTTGGTGGAGTGTGCGCGATATTAAGGGATAATTTCCCCCGTTTTCGAGTTTTCAATCAAGTTTTCAAGTTGATCATCGCTTTGTGGGGAAATTTCGGTGGCGGTGCTTTGTGTGTGGCACAAACCCTAGGCTTTTGTCCGTGAATTTCCATATTTTCATCGCGCTTAATGAAAAATGGTTGCTTCTGCAATGTAACATTGAATCTTATTGTGTTTTTTTCTTTTGTTTTAGGTAAGTTTCCTGTCAGTCTTCTGGGTGAATCGAACCCTTTGGAGCGATTTGGCGTTTTCGGTAAGACTATAGAACGCACCGATGTTTTCCTACGTAAATACTCGCCCGAATATCCTCGAGAGTTTCATGTATATGTTTCTTTTCATAAAAGAACTCTTGAGGAGGTGCATGGGTTGAGCACCCACACTTTTAAAACATCGATACATTTCTCGCTTCAAAGTCCTCAACCCCGCCGCATTTCAGAACTTCAGAAACCACACTTTCTACCCACATTGTTACATTTCTTTTTTCGTAAATTCTAAAAGAGATGTAGTGAAGTTCAAAGAAAATTAAATTGTAGCAATGAGCTGACTGCATTGTACTATAAAAGGCACTTTTGAATGAGTGACCCAAAAGCTAAAGGCATAGGCCCTACCGAATCGATATCTCTCTCCTTTGACTAGCAAGAGTTTTGAATGAGGCTGCGGCGGAAGCGACGGCGTCGGGGGTGCGAGCTCCCGAACAATGCAGTGTTTCGGAGAGCGCCGCCTCCACCGCCTCGCGATCTTCTCTGCCCGTGCGGCCGGGGGTGTTCGGGGGTGGTTCGGAGGCGATGGTTAGGGGGGTGGGGGGCAATTGTCAGGGGAATCGCCTGGAGTCGAGCCAAGGCCCCGGACAGCGGGTCAAAGCACACACATGCATGCATGCATGCCATACCTACACAGACACACGCTATACTCTATATACTCAATTAAGGCTAGCCGGCATTGCGTGAACGAATTAGCCTACAAGAGACTGACCATTGTCCGAAATGCCCCATTGAAAACCTTATAGGTCCCCGTTGACTAATAAAGTGAAATCTTTGTCGCGGACTCCATGCTCCATGATCATTATCACTTGCTCGTTTTGACAACGGTCGTTAATGACCCGACATGAAATTCAAGTGCAACGAGAGTAAAGAGATTCACGGAATTATACCGGGCTGACATTTGGCTGGAATTGGCGCGACTGTATAGCGGCGTCCGTCCGTGTAAATCGACGCCGCGACGCGTCGCGACGCTCGGAATATCGCGTCACTTGATCCTGTTTCATCCCGAGCAGCATCCAGCCTAATTATTCGCTTTGTTAAACCGCCCCGCTTATGAGGAGATTATAAGGTTTTTGTGTGTTTGCTGGTAATTAACTGGATAATGGAGATCATTTGTAATGCGCGACCCGTTATTTTTATTTGAAAAGTTATCTGCAATGTGGACTAATTATACGCCATGGTGTACACCTACATATATCGCGGCCAAAAGTGCTGGCTCTGTCCGGCCGGCACACTACAATGGGCACCGCATTGGATTTCGACTTGTGTGAGTGGATTAATTAGCAGCGATATATTGGTGATTGCCGAACTTGTTTCCCCTTCCGTGCACACTCACCAGCTGGCGAAGGTAAAAACGCTGACGGAAACAATGCACCGCTCGGATGAAATGCACCCAGTTATGAGGACGCTTAACCACGTAGAAGAACTGCGAATTGGCAATTGTTCTTGGTTCCAATTAGAACCCAATGCGCGCGTGCATACTTGTGTGGGTGTGTGGTTCTAAATTAAGAAGTGTAATAATGAGGCAACGTGAGAATGTTCTGTGTCCGCACTCGTATTTCTTTCCCATGCTCACCACGCCCTCGCGTCTGGCCAGAAATAGGGACGCAATTTATTGTTTTGCGGTCGGGCGTTCGGACGGGGGGTGGCGTAACTTTTGGCATTGCAAGAGTGAATAATCGACTGCTGGACCCCGAACTAACGTGTGTCTGGCCGCGTTCGATCATCAGGCCTCGTGCAAACCCAACATTTGTTTTCCGCGAACAGGGATTAGTGGGCGAGTGTCCTCGACTCCTTATCGCGTTCGGCCGATGACGTCAGGATCACGCCGCAGGGTACTCGGCGACGCCGACGCCGACGCTGTGTGGTCTGGGAACTAGGTTACCGACGCCAGCTATCGTATGTTTGACGTCGGATCATGAAAAACCGAGGAAAATTAAAGCAGAGTCAGCGAGAAATGTTGTCAGCCAATAATTTGAGTGGTTTTCCTGAAGTTGTCGCCGTGTCAACTAGCTACACTCGTCTGGGAAAGTGGGAACAACTATCTCCCAAAATGCTTTTAGGTGTTTGAAAAGGTAAAGTTATCTTGTTTTTCTAAGATGGCAAGTCATGCGTCGATTCTTTTGGAAGATGGATAAGAGTTTTCGATAATAAAAGGAAAAATACCAAACGGATACATTGTGTCAATATTGCTTAGAAAGTTTCACTCCGTGATATCTCAGGTACGGCTACCTGCTATGCAGCCAGCTTGGAGTCGGGACCGACGAAGCCATTCTTGTACCTGTGCGAGCGAGTCGGCCGATCGGCAATCGCTGCAGGTGTGGCATGCCAGCCAGTGTGGTACAGTGCTGCAAGAAGCAATCTTCAGCAGCCACGTTAATTTGAGCAATTGTCTCGCGGGAAACGTGATGAGCTGAATGTGGTTTCGCCGTCGCCGGATAGTTGGAACATGGTTAAAGGTGGTCGCAGGCGTGCACCAGACAATGCAATGCGACCCGCGCCTCGGCTGCCCCCGAGCAATGACTGCCTCTTGCCGCGTTGCGTTCTACGATAGATCTCTGTAATCCGCTCCCCAATCGGTGTGACACGTACCACTGCAGAACTGATCCCGGGGCTCCTTTTTACATCTCATCATATGCCAATTGTGATTTCTATTGATGGGCGAGATACCTTAGGATCGGTTCGTGTCTCAATTGTCTCTCAAACGTAGTTTCTCATGGCATTCGTATTCTGTTATGTGCGAGTCTTTCATATTTTTCTCGAAATTTTAAAATAATATCACATAAAGGAGACTTGTGAGATTTTCTGTCCAGTGATGCATAAGTGTTGGTGATATACGTTCTTTATCTTGGGGCGGTTTTTAGTGGGAAGTACCTGAATAGGCCGGGCAGATGTTGTGGGCAGGTGACCCCCAGGGATGTGGAACTGGAGTTTCATTAGGGCGCTCGCTCTTCAGACTCCCCGCCCCCCCAACCTTCCTCTCAGAGACCCCGTGGCCCCCGCTGCCCCCCAGACATTTGCCATGCACTCACGTACTAGTATAGGCGCTGCGCTACTCGCAGCGGATGATGTTGCTTGCAGCTGTTTCCTATTCGTTGCCTGCACACAACGAACCTGTCTGCTGCATAAAAATAATGCAAAGTCTGTGTTTTTTAAAAGTTGTTCGCTAGGTTCTACCCGAGCGCTGCCCTGGGGATAATAATAATCGTAGAAATCATGTTTTAATAAGTTTTCGTGACGCTCTGTAAGAAAGGAAGGGTAGTAAACATTTCCCGTGGCGTGGAGAGATGAATTTCATATTGCGAGTACATATGCATTTCATTCGGGACAATATAAAATGCATCTTTGTCTTAAAGTCCTCGTGAAATATTAGATTATCTTTGGCCAAGTGCCCTAGACTATTGCATATTTAATGGTGTTTTAGTGAAGGACAACGTCTTCCTCCTTTATTTTGTTATACGTGCCTGAGGAAGCTATAAGGAATTAATTAATAACGATAGCTGGTGGAAACGAATCGCGATACCTGAAACTTGGGCTGGGTATCGTGTTTACCCTCCCACTTTCGCAGAAATCAGTATGTGGTTTGCAATTAGACGGCTGCTCACTCGGCGATGGCAGCAAACAAATTCGCTCACCTGCAAATTTGAAACTGATCAGTTGCTACACTATATGTGGTGGTAATTTCGAAAATCGTTCCTGTAATAACACCAGCGTGCAAACGGCTGAGGAGAAAATAGGAGATTTTGTTCATTTTATTCCGCAACGCACCCCTATTTTTGGCCAACGGCGCTGCATTAGAACATCAAAGAGTTTGCCATAAATTATCAATCAAAGGGAAAACTTAATTTCTGACCGTTTTGCGGCTCCACTAATGAAAACCTCCACCGCATCAATTTGCGACGGCGTCGCTGCGTAACATTTTCGCTCCACATCGAGCGGCTTTTGCTGTGCGTTGGTGTTCGCCTGCGATCCGGCCAGTCGCGCGGAAAGTGGCTGGCCACTCTATGCGTATAGCCGAGTCGAAACGCGTAGTTGACATAGTGCGTATATATCCAATGTGTGTTTGTGTCTGTGATACTGTGCTTTTTGGCTAGGGGTGTTCTGTATCGTGTGTGCGTGTGTGTGCGTGTATCTTTTCAGCAACCCTCTATTGTCAATCCATTTGTTAAACGTGTCATCATCATAAAGCTAGACCTTTGATCAAACGATCACAATGCGAATAATACATTATATTTTAGGATTAAATGACACGAGTAGGACCAGATTTAATGTCGCTAAGGGTGCTTTTACAATGTACTTATACCTCAAACTGGTACTTAATGAAGGCTGAGGGAACCTTTTCACTCGATGCCACCGTTGTTTGTATATTCGCGTTGCCTGTCATTCTACTAAAGTATACAAAAGCGAAGCGAATTAAAAAGAAACGTCATATTTCCATCAAGTTTTTTTTTTGAAGTCACACACGCTAGTGTTTTATTTTTTTGAAAGAAACGGAAACTAGCGAGGCGCACGTCAGCCTTAAAAGGCTTCGCATGAAATTTAAAAATATTTTTACAACTCCGAATCCATAAAACTCCGTGTTTTTCGCTCTGCAGTATTCCCTTAGGCAGGCCTAGATTAGCGTTCAGATAAGAAAGTCAAGTGAGACGGAAGCGAAGCGAGGTGCTTTCGTTGTTTGGGATCTGTCATTTCGATCAATTTCACTGCGCGGTAAACGACTTTTAAAAGCTTGTCGCTCTTTCCAATGTTTTATTAGACGCGGAATTTGGCGGTAGATTAATTTATATCGGGGAGTGCGCGGGGACGAGTCGTTAGCTGCGACAACCTCAAGAAAGGCGTCAAGGGAATTCAACGTTAGAATTTAATTTCATTAATGGCGAATGCCAGAAGCCTTGACGATCGAAGTAAGCAACCCGCGTGCGCTCGAAGGTGTACCGCCATCAAAAGGTGTGCCTGTATGACTTAAACGCCAGCCACGTGATTCAATTTCCGTATAAAATCAAACAAATCAATTTTAAACGAGTGCCACGTAACTTATTACTCATGATTTATTAAAAATCTCATCGCAAGTGTCATTTCGCTGATAAATTACAGCTTGTAAAAGCAAATAGTTAATACGCTAATAGTTTTTCAGTGGACAATAAATAACAATTCGAATTACATCGAGGTGACACATGAAGGCTACAGGATAATAATGCTAATAGGCGGGTCACGAATTGTCCGGTCTGTCAAGCTTAGCGAGTCTCGGGTGTCATATGTGAGTCGCCGGCACGCAATTGCAATACGGCAAGTGTTGCTTTTCTGCACAGGCTATTGTGGCAGAACTCCGCCCATCGGCGTCAACCTATGGCACATATCCGGCGATCGAATCTGCCGGACGCGCAAAGGTCTAGGCCAGCCTCGGGCGTGTCCATCATCATCATCGATAGATTCTGTTGTCTGCTTTTTATCGCGATCAAGCCAGTTGCTGGCGAGAATACCTTTGATTCCGCGATTATTACGGTGATTATAGTCGTGGAAATAGTGTTGAGTTTCGTATTTGACTGCCAGCGGGCTGGTTTCTGTCTTAGGGAAAGTTATGAGTGCGTTTTTACTTTTATCGTCCGTGGGTCCGAATGAATTTCATTTCATAACGAATGGTTGCACGTATTTGGGGCGATCACAGGCAGTTTCATAACGTGGATTGCTAGAGATAGGAGTTCACAGGCGATAGCAGCGTGTGATGAAAAAACGTGGTAAAATAAGCCAACTCCGAAGCACAGAATGCTAAAAATAAAAAAATAAAAAAATGCATCAAGTGATATTATATGCTAATTTAATTCACGATTATCCTAGAAATAATTTTAATTAAACATGGCGTTGCAAGCAGCGGTGCATATCTAATAAGTTCACAATAAACACATCGACATCGACGCATGCGAGTGCATGTGCATCAACAAAGTGCATCATCAATAGCAGTGTCATGTTGTCGAAAGTGCAGCACGCTCTCAGAGTTTCCTATAATAGCACGTCCGAGCATTATCATTGAAATGATCGCCTAGTGGCAACCCATCTCAGCTTTCCCACGTTAGAGTTACAACATTGTGAAGCTAGTACGGCATTATGGACATTAGCTGACCAAACAATAGACACTGTTCGATAAAACTGCAAACAACCTTTGCACAGACCGACATTTCAAAGAGTTTCAAAAGATGACGCCACGTTTTTGGGTCGCGTCGGGGTTCCCGAGGGTTGTTGGGTGTGTATCCCCCGGCTGGCTGAGTGATTTGCCCAAAGCGTTAGGGAGGTTAGGGTGCTCTCAACACATACATGGACACGTTTTAAAGGGAAAAAGGAATGGTTGACACTTTTTTTGCTTTGCTGATTAAATGAAGTAGAAGCTACCACAATGCAGCAGCAGAGCGTCATCCCCTAATGCGTACCGTTATTACCTCCGTGTGTCCCTTCCCCAACCCCCTGTGACAGTAGGCGACACCACTTTCAACACCTCCAGGGAATAGAATTACTTCAGAATACTAATTTATAATGATCGCTAAAATATCAAATTTCAATTTAGAAACGTTATTAATGGATAAGGGATTGGATTAAAGCTGAAAAGTGATCGAATTTTGAAATTTATAACTTGTAATAACATATAATCAGTATGTTATGTGATTCAATCAATATTCTGTGCAACTTTGTCAGTTTGCTAGGGAGTGGGGGGTTGGGTGGGACGCACGGGGAATGCGATTTAGGAAGGGTTATTTGCCGATAGCGACGGTTGCTACTAAGTTCCATCGAACGAGATTTGTACGTGACCAGTTCGATTATTGAAGACCGACCTAAGGAGCAATGCGCGCTACCAAACTACCTTGTTATTAGGACCATTACAGAACTCCACATGCTCGTGCTGGTTTGCATTTTTGCCGTAGAAAATGAACAAGGCTTAGTAGCTTAGAGAAAAGAATGGGTCTAGTTGGTAGGTAGGCTGTTAGGTGTATTAAAATCCAAAACATGACCAATAACGACCATTAATTGACAGTAAACATTAATTGGCATGACCAAAAAAATTAAAAACTCGCTCAGCAGTTTTAAATATACCCATGTCGCTAACAAAATTTGAGATTGACAAGAAAATGAGAAAGTGGTTCGAATATTTTTAAATTGGCTTTGTATCTGGTACTAATATCATCGTCCGCATTTACCCTATAATCTGTGATCTTTGACGAGTCCTGTGGTGGCCTCATCAATCCAATCTCGGACCTTAATTATTTTCCTCGCCTCCAACAAGAACCTTACCAGACCTTCAAGTTTTAACCACTACGTTTTCACTAGCAGTCAATGCCTGCTTCGAATAACGATTTACGCTAATAACAACCATTTGCCTATCATCCCATTAAATTGGAATCCTATTCAATTGTAATCGATAGAAATCGTAACTACACACAACTCAATACCTACACCTTAATGCAGACCAATTGTATTCAAATAACAATCTCACTCTGTGTGATAGAAAATAAGCGACTGCCATTCTTGTGATATCAATTAATTCAAGTAGAGTTTCTAACTGGGCATTGTTATCCGAATGAGCGATAAACAAATCGCGCGAAAGTAATGGCGTCGCGGCGGACGTCGGTTCACCAAGCGAGTGTGACGACGCCTGGGGGAGCGAAACCGACGTCGCGCCACGTGGCGATATTCGCGATCGCACACGTGGTGCCCCTCTCGGCTCGTGCCTTCGGGCGATTGGTGCCCCTGATACGGATACCACCAGATAGAGGGATCACCCTTTGCTAGCGCTAATGGTACACAGATGATGATCATGATTAGAACGAACGCTCCTCGAAAACATCTGACAGCCGAGAGAGTGTGCGTGTTGTGTGCGTGTGCATTTGGTACTTCACGTGTCTAGTTGATGAAAAGTTTTTAAAACTCTGAACCCACCCCTTTTCAACTTTCAACTTGATGGTGATGACTAAAAAGTCTGTTGGGAAAAGAACTGTGTGCCCTTCTGGCCAGGCTTACACTGCCGACATGTCTGTCGAGTATTATTAAGACAGCCGGCATTGTTAAATATTCAATCACTTAGCAGGATGTGGTCCTCTTGTTCGGTGTGAATGAATAGCTGCGAGGGTGAGAGGTCTAACAACAAAAAAATCGCATTGAGCGTATATTGATTATTACGCTCTAATTGCATTTTCGAGTTTTTTTGTTTAATCTATTTTTCACGTTTTCTTTCCAAACTACTCTTATCACAGCTGTCTGGCCCTCACTAATAATGTTGTCGTTTTCGATCACTTTAATGAGCTACCCTTTCCAAAGAAAATAGGGGAGTTAGTGGTTTCTCGAATGTCGACTTTCAAGATATGGATTTTTCGAATTGTTTCTTGAACTGGTGTTCTCTGAAACACCAAGATGTCTGACTCCTACGTTGACTGAGTGACCTAAATCTTACCCTTCAAACTACAGATCTTTCATTGCATTGTCTACACCGCTAGTTTGCTAGAAGCTTATTGAACTGTTATAACATGAATAACCGTATATATACCTCGTATAGCTCGTACCTAATATCAGTCTTGAGTAAACATTCTTTAGAGATACAGGAAGCCAATATTCAATTGTGTACACAGCAATACAACGATCAGAATAACATGACAGGTCATGAAACAATATTTTGCCATTCCACTCTACAGATTTCTCTAATTTCAACGTCAAAAAGCCACATATAACGTATTTTACATAGCTTTTTTTATCCCTAAATCTAAAATCCACCAATCGCCGTAAATAAATCGTCATTAAAACTTGAACCCGTCGACCACATCTCCACAATCTTTAGCCCCTTCAAACCTGCAATGTATTCATAGCTGAGTCGGTGCTAGTCGTACCCATGAGTCGAACCCAGTGACCGAGTGGGCGCAAAGGTGTCTCGACGGCGTCGCTTCCTTGTCAACGGCGAGACGTAGCGTAATTACAGGGCGCAAGTCTTCGCGACACTTCTCACGTACTGCCATCGAGGACGACGACGTCAAAGGTCAGGGTAATTACGACTGCCAATAGCTCGGCGCAGCCCATTGGGACTGGGTGCAACAGAGAAACGCAACCTAACCACGGTCGGATAGAATTGTTGTGATCAACTTGTAGATTCTTTTGCGAAGGTTTTACCTGTGTTGATAATCGTAATACCGACACCTTCGTTCCACTATTATGTTCGCTTGTGCTTTTCTATCTACTCGTTACACGCGGGAGTAATAAAGCTATTAAATTATTCAAAGCTGTTTATTACAGTATGTTAGGCTTTGCTTAAAACCGATAACTCGGTCGATTGAAACGTTGTGTGCCTTGCCGACAGTCGCACTCTAATGAAAGTGCCATGGCGGCGATGGCTTACGCATTTCGTAAACAGGTAAAACCTATATTTTGTAAGAACAAGATTCATTTTCAATTATTAACCTGTTCTACTGAAATGTAACATGAAAACAATTTATTGTAGAAAGCTGCAGGTATAGCAGGGTAAAATTAGTTATGAATATAACGAAAGATCTCAGATTCCAAACTCTTCCTACCGACTAGAGTTTTTGCTAATTTGTCGAGTGGCGTTTGAAAATAATGACAATTCAAGTGAATGGATTTCTGATATTATGTTCCTGGCAACTGGTTATGCCAGGCTTCTGATTGGATGAGAGGGGGATAAGCGGAATGTTCCCATGTTTGCTTGCATTGTGTGGTCACCAGTCGCCAGATAGATACGACAAGCAAACGGATTTACAAAATTGAAAATAATATCTGCTGTCACGGCGGTCGTCTGCGGTCGCCGCTGGTTGTAATCTATATTGTGATCGTGGACAGTTTCCATTTCACGAGCGGGTGGCTTTTTTCTGGCAGTTGGCAGCCCGTGCACTGTCCTGTCCAAGTAACGTCCACCCGTTCCGCCGGAAGTCGGCGAATCGGAGCTTGCTTATTGTTGGCCGCGATGATTTGTTCTTTTTGAGTGATTGGAAAATCGACTGAAACTTGATTACCTATCAAACTTTCAAAATATAGAAAAAGAAGACAGATGAAAAGAAAAAAAATGTCTTTCAAGCGGGCCTTTCAGTTCGAGTTACGCAGCGCTGCTTTCATTTCGTGTTCTCGTATGTGCTTCACATAAAAAAAAAAAGAATATGGGCTTCAAATTATTGTCGTGCAAACGAGAGGGGAAACGAGAAATTTGTTATTTCGGCTGGAAACATTATTTCATCTTCGTTTCTCTGCGTGAATCTCCTTCACAATTCTTCCACCCATTTGTCTTTGACTTGTCAATAGCGTCGCGCGTGTGTGCCCGTCGTATCCCCGAACTGGCTGCATTATATGTTGGCGTCGGCGGCGTCCACGCTTTGTTGCGATCGGCCGGGCATGAAAGCTACGGGCCTCCGGCTGGCAGGTACTTCGCATGGTCGATCACAGCTCCAACGGCCCCCACCAACTCCCACAACTCATCCCGACAGCAATTTGCCTTGCGGAGATTAAATTGAACCGTTTTCCATCATGTATCAGTTTTTGGTTTCGTATCTATATAGGACCAATAATACACAGTTCTTTCCGTATCACATCCTGGGCAGCAGTTTTTTTTTCCAATTTCTTGTCTATATAATCTCAATCTGAGCGGATTGCATTAGAGACGATATCACTTAGTTGCAGTTTTTCTCCATGCGTCACTGGGTCCATGGTTGATTTTTTTTGGGAAGTCGCAACGTTGAGGATAAAGGGAGGGAGTCTTGCGTCGTTTCCTGCAGAGCAGCCAACATGGTCCCTCGCCTCCATCCTCGGAATCAAACGCGACGAAAACCCAACGTAGCGCAACGCTACCAATTTACCATAAAAAACAAATAAAAGCCGTGGCCGCCCGCCCGTCGCAGGCTTTACACGGGCCCGTGGACACGGAGCCCAATGTGTCATTTATGGACTTTTGGGTTCGACTGACTCGTTCGTTTTCAGTGCCGCCGCCGCTTGGTGGCGATCGCAGCTTACATATTCATTGGAGACGAAACTCGCTCTCACGGCGTGCAGATAATTTGTCCGTCGCGGCGGATTTGGCGCCCCCAAAATGACCCCCCTTGCCTTGACTCTCACGGCCTGCTTCTGTTCTTCGAGTGATTCTTCGTTGGCCGTTCACGGCCTTCTTCTTGTGATTGGCGTGTTTTAGCGCGGCTCTAACCCTTTCAAGGAATTGGACAAACAATGTTGTAAGCTGGCGCGAACATAAATTCTCTAAGATACCTGAAAGAGTCGCGGACACTTTTCACGCATAGATATATCACCTCTTATGGAGGTGAGAAACTTGCCAAATGCCTATATGTCAGTTGTCAGCTTTGGTACACCGCAGCTATTTTTGAGCTGCTTTGTTTGAATTGCCGCCGATGTAACGGTATAATTGCGTAAAGCTGTGGTGTTGAATAGGGTTTTGGGAAATTGCAAACTGTGTGCGGACAATGAGATGAGAGATTTTTCGGCCACCTATGGGGTCGGACGTGCCAGCGGTTGAACTGCAAGGAGGAATGCCCGGCCGGCAAGTAAAAAGAAAGAATATTATCGGCGTGTTTATTCACATTTAATTCCTACGCCTTGATGGCCAAGAATGGAAAATAATAATCTTGCGGTTAGAGGTGCTCTCTCTCTCTCGATGAAATATGTGGGATGGTTGAGGACCCACTTAAATCCAACTAGATAAAAAGAGGTAAAACATCTACGGTCTCTTACATTTTACGACTTTTAAAAATCTTTTTAACTTTTATATACGTGGTAAGAGAACAATTAAAAAAAAGGGTGGCTGAGTTGACTTCACAAAAGAAGTTTTGAAATCCTTGCTGGCACAGCGGCACACAAGTAGTGGAAATCGATTAAAAGACAAAAGTAGTTTCGGGAATTTGAAATGTGCTGACAGTTTTCCATTAGGCGAGCTGTGAGAGCAGAAGTCGCACGTGGTCTCTCAAAAAGTTAGCCAAGGTAGAAGCTATGATGGTAGCGCATTTCATTTCGCGGATTATGAGGCCACTTTTTTCAGCTAACGAGAAAAGAATTGGTGGCGGCAATCTTTCTCTCTGGTTTGAACGCAAGAAAGAAATAATGAATAATAGTGAACTGGTAACGCAACTGTACGAGTCGCTCGGAGGCCAACTAAAATGCTTTATAGTTTCAAATTATGGCGGTCCATGCAGTCTTTGAGCTCCGGCCGTTACGGTCAAACATTTTCATCCCACTTTTGAACCCCTGTCCGAGAAAAGGGACAAGAAAAGCAATCATATTTTATTGTCTAATTCTAAAATTGATATACCGTTCCGCGCCGTCTGATCACGTTGTTTTGTGACTTGATTTGGAACTAGGACTGGCAAAGGGATAGACATTAGATGGGCAATATAAGATAGGCGAACAAAAAATGGATGACTTGAAGAGACTACATGGAGGGGTAAAGAATGGGGTGGATTTAGAATAGAATGTAACATATTAGTAAGTCACACAGCTGACTTATAACATTTTCAGAGGCATGTTATTTCACAGGACTGCAAATCGAGAACTCAACTTGTTTATTTGGCAGTGTGGTACTACAGGAAAAATGTCCTCACCATGCAAAGATGAAAAGCACATTTACCTCCTATAGGTTTTCGCGAGTTGACTGCCAACTGTGTCGCCACCAACAGTACACCATGGCGGCAGATCCAAAAGCTTGCTAAACGGAAAAAAAACATCGGTTGTTACCCAAGCGCGGTGTTAATATTTAACGAACAACTGGCCTTTGCACGCGGCACCAATCTGAGCGCACGGATTTAGTGCTATTTGCTATTCATTTCAAATCGTAATTCGTGCGTTGGCCAGCGTACATAACGGCAGCAAGCGATTACTAATCACTAGGATGGTTGCTCTTTGAAAGAAAATTCCGAAATTGGTACTCATTTGAGAAACACCTGGATGTCGATACCAGGAGTGTTGTCAAAACGACCGCGAGACGAGTGGACCATATCGGGTACATGGGCAAATTGCTGTGATAATTACCTAAATTCAACACAAAGTCCTCTCTTGATTAGAGAGGTAAATATTCACGACACAAAGAGCGGTGTATAGGTACACACACGCTAATTGATATTGTTGATGATAATTATGCTAATTCTGTTGGTAGTTCTGATCGGGGCTACCACTGCGCACCGGAATCGTGCTTGCCTCGCTTACACATGAATTCATTCGGACCAAGGTTTATGCTCGTTTGTTGGTTTTGGGGTCTCTATTTGTGTACCACGGTTACCTTCCATTGATGGCGCCCAAGTTTAGAAAGAAAATTACTTGCCATTGTAAGTTTTGAAACAGCCTGCGACTTATTATTGTAAAAAAAAAAGAGAAATAAAAGAGGTAACATTGCGCGCTGAAAACAGGCGGCGATATTAACCACTCGTGGAACTAATCGACGTATCACGAAGAGAAATAATCAGAGAATATCGTTTTGAAGTGCTACGCGGTCGGCCACGCCGTTGTTATCTGCCTCGGTGGCACACGAAATTTCCTAGACAAGAGGACGAAAGTGGTGCAAGGAAAAAAAAAGCAAGAAAGTTACGAAGAAAAGACTTGCAAAATTGCGCGGCGCGTCGTTTCGGTTTTCTAGTGGTAAAAACCCGGAAAAATGCACGCTCGAAAAATGTTGCCTAATTATGATGTTAAGTGGTTTGTTATTCATCCTGCACAGGCGCGTAATAAAGGTAACATGATTGCTAATTTAAAACTGCATCGTTTTTCTGAAAATATAAGTTAATTCGTGCGAGCACGGCGTCCATAATTCAACGCGCGACTAAAACCGAACATAAAAGGCGAGTTTCAAAGAAGCCTGAAAACACTCGTGCAAGTCGCTGCTATCATCCACGTAACGGATCTCACGTCAATGAATTTCGGGTCGTCGCCGACATGCGATTACCTTCTCGTCTAATCACTTCAATTAAACCACAAAGATTCTCTCATCCAGTTCAACAGCGACTCGAAAGTAGCGCGACCGAGTCGTCAAGATTGAAACGTTCGCCGTGAACCTCTGTGACCCGCGTCGTTTGTCGACCTCACACGGTCCCGTTCGCGGGCACAACGGGCGTCACTTCACGTCTCATTGACACTAGAACTAAAATTACCATTTTATTCCCCTTGACTTGATTATAACAGTTGTACAAATCTAGTTCGCTCGACGTGTAAGTGTTTCGAAATTGGTAATTGCTTATTGAACGCTCGGAATATATATTCCCAAACAATGCTAACACGTCACAACCTGTGAGGGGCCTCAACTTTGAAGCCAGGGTGTGGGTGGGGGGGCCATTGTGACATTCTCGTAGGGCGGCACATGACACTCAATCATCGGTGGACTAATGGCTAATAAACCGAGTTCACCTCCTATAGCCGTGGTGCCAGAGATTGATATAACAGTGTGCTTTTACGGTACGAGTTAAAACGAGCGCTTGGTGAACGATAGGCGTTTGATAAGCAAAGTATAACGTGCACGCGATCAACTGGGACCTAGAGCGCCACCCTGTTTACCTAAGGGTATGATGATACGGCATTTAATGAGGATGATGTAGGGGGGTCAGCCTCACGCAATACGGGGCAATTTTGTCAGGTTTCGAAGGGTGTGCAGGTGAGGAACTCGCTTGGGTTTGTATAATACGCGCGATTTAATTTTCGTTTCCCCGCGCGGTTTGGTGGGTCTTTAGTTTAGCCTGCGGGCCGTAAGCATTTCCCAGATAATCCTATTCGTGTGTGCACGCGGATGAAATCTCGTTCCAACCCTGCACATGGACTCTTTTTTTTACCATAGGCTTTATTATTTTAGGTTCTCTGTATGGAAAAAATAACGGAAAATTCCCTTTTCTGCGTTGCCGCGCGCTTTAAGCAATAAGTTTTGAAAAAATTACGAGTTCGAAAACTTGAATGTGAAATCTGGTGTTCGGGTTTTTGTGTGGCTCCCCGGCCGCCAACCGGCCGCCCGGCGGCTGTTTTCAGTATAAACTTTCAATTGTCTGGTCGAGCAAGTTCACGAGCGCGGCGTCGAGGCGGGTGGCGAGCGGCCGCGCGATGAATATTTTATTAAATCGTTTGGAAATCATGTCTTCCCGAACTTAGCGCCATCGCCCGCTCAAATCACCTTCCGCTCGCCAATCGGACTTCCCGGCGCACATCAAATCTAATTCAATGAATCCGGACGTTCCCACACGTGAGCATTGATGTACCATTCTCTTCTGCAGATCGTACGCTCCCCATATTTGTTTTATTTATCTCCAAAGTTCGGTCGAGAGTTGTTGCCAGAAAAGTATATTCTTCATCTCATGTTTAGAGAGTAAATAAAATATTCTCACACAAAAGCTATATAGTAGTTCAGAATTCGGAAGGGATCGGCTATTTATTATTTTAGGATCCGTCTCTGTATGTCGCGTTGTGGTGCGTCTTGACAGACCGGCCCTACCACCTCCAACCGTCATCCACGCGCACAGTGCGTGAAAAATGCGTTACTTCCTGTGCTAGGCATGGGCGCCATGCGTACCGGCCTCCGCGCAACATAGCAATTGACAAATACGTGCGCAGACTTAAACAAACACCGCCGACAGTAAATACTACTCTTTACGTGTCGTAGAAACTTAAAATTACATCGTAAAGGTATTATTCGTGTAGGAGTGTTACGTTGAGAGGTGAGCTGTGTTTAATATAATATTCGAGGTGTGCATTACTACAACTAGCATGTGTCGTACGCGCGTGCGTACTCCATGTGTGCAAGCCAAGTCGTTAGTTTAAAAATTATCCATTATTTACGGCGTTGCTGTTAATTTGAAATTCAAAAAGCACATGGGTTGGCTAATTTAAACGGCGCGATTCGATCTCGAGCTTTCAAACCGTTTCAAACGCAAATGATTGTTCGTGTCGGTTATGACCTCCTAAATCGTGATTGGTTTTACAGGCATTTATGCTCAGCTTCATTTACATAAACACGTAACACACATACAACCGAATAAAGATAATTCACAAATTAAGTTGTTTGACACGACATTGTCGACATGCAATGATGACATCAACGCCCCCCCACTCTCATCGATTCACATTTCGCTGTTTGCCCCTAATTGGCATCTGTCGATGAGCGATGACCTTTCACCGGGGATGAACTGTCGACAACTGGACCACTGATCCATCTCTTGGGAAATCCACGATTACCACACAGATATAGAGTTCATTTTCAAGACATTCTCCCGCTCTAGTATAGTTTTCGGCTCAAGAAACGACTCGAAAATAGTCTTTGTTGCTAAGAGAAATCATTGTACGGAAACGGTCCACAAAGCCATTGCAAGAAAACCGAACGCTGACTGTGGAAACTTTCGGCGCCCTTTCTTTACACCGCACCGATTTTTCGGCGCACAAATTCCCTTTAGTTTTCCGTCCCGTCTCCCGACGCGTTGTGTACTAATCTCTCTCCTCTCCACCCCTCCCCTCCTCCCAGCGTCGCGACGGCTAACAACGACGCCCCCCACCCCACAAGTAAGACGAGATGTGCATCGGACACTGATTTATCAGTTCTCTTCTCGCACACCTTCATCACCCTCCCCAAAATCCACCCAATCCAAACCCACCCTTTCTCTTGCCACCGGGTTTCTTTCTTTGTTGCGCCCGCAAATCGCTTTGTAACTTTCTAAAACAGTTTCGCACGTAAATTATCGCTCGTTTCTGCGGATTTTGGATTCTACTCGATCTCGCCCGCACGCGGCACGCAACGAATCGGCCCGACCCAAAGTCGTCGACACAACAATAGGGCGTTTGCGTGACGCGCCAATTCACACTTACATCTCATTTGTATTGAAATTTGCTTTCGGCAAAGTGTCACGCAGAATTTTCGCAGCTGACATCTTCGTTCCCTGCGAACGCGCCGTCACTGTTGACGATATTCTGTTGCGGTTTTTTCCCCGAACGCATCTCGCCCCATCCATCTTGCTCAGATGCATTGTTCACGTTCGCTCAATTCGCGCGAACTGTGCCAGTGTACCGCTGGCTGCCTGCCAACCAGGGGCACGCTTGCATGGAGGCCGTCGGCGTCCCCTGGTAATTAGACTCCACGCTTGACACTGTCGCTTTCCATCACTTGGGTGCGTTGCGCGACGCCACCGACGCCAAACTCGACTCTGCTCTGCCATTTTTTTGTTTGCGCCGTTTTTCTCTTCTTTCGTACACACACCCTCGCCTTTGCGCCAACAAATTTTTACCCCTCTGCCGTATTTTTTTCATGACGCCATCTCACGGGTCGGCTTGTCGCCTGCAATGCAGGATGAGTAAGGTTCTATGGGGCGTTGGGTCCATATGGCGGAAAAGCTGCATATTTGTCACGATAAATACCATGGCATGCTAAAACAAATCTGCATTTGACGGTTTCACAACACGGCCAGGGGTGTTTAAAACGATCTTAAACTCCAAGACATTCTAAAATAAATTCTAGCGCGCTAGGAACAATATTATTGCTTGGCAGTGGTTTTTAGAACCTAATAAAAATGAAAGGCACAGGATAGTAAAATCCATGCGGCTCCTATTAGCAGCGAGCGAGCACGCGAGTAGATTTCCGTGGTGGAAGCAGGAAGCATTCCTGGCTGGATATTTCGGTGAGTTTCTCTATTCATCCATGGGGATGCCGCGAGGCGGACGGGGTGGGACGACGCCGGGCGTCGCGACGCGATGCTAGAAGGGACACCGGGCTCAAATGAACTGCTGCCTAGTGGCTCTCAGAATAAACACGTTTGTCAGCCGGAGTTCACGACAGCTGAAATTTTGGGGCGGAGAAAGAAGCTCCAGAGAGAAATGTAGAATTAAAACGAAGCAATAACAGTCAGTTATGCTGAAAATTCTAATTCCGTTTGGATAATGGTGTCAGAATTCACGGTCTTGCTGGTAGTAAATGGAAGTGGTATGCGATGCTTTAGTAACAGTCCTGCTTCACTCATTCTTTCTTTTTCTCTAATTTCCTTGGTTTTCTTCTGTGCTGGAAATTCGACACGCCATTTTCTTTATACTGATGCCGTTCGCAATGACCTGTAAATCGAGAAGATTTTGCACTGCTCTTAATTTCAACTCGACGGTAAGTTTCGATGCATTGTAAACTCATGTCCTAGATGGTTTGAAAAGAGCCCCTTGCCGGTACCTCCCCAGCCCTGGCCTGCTGTCTCGTTAGTCGCACACCGGATGTTTTTGCAATCAAGTTGGTTGTCGATTCTGTCGACTCCCTGGAGGAAACTTCGGTGACAAGTTCACTGGTCTACTTGTGTTTCTTGCTAGCTCACCACCAGGCGCCGGACCGGGCCTTGCGCTCGACGACAGCAACTGTCAAACTTACCATGCGATCACGTTTTATGCGATCACAACGATCCATCCGAACTTTGCACACAAATAAGATTGCAGCGCAGACTTTTTATCGACAGTACTTTCGAATAAACTCATGGTCAGCTTTATGAAATTCCGAAACTTTTTTTTGTGTGTGTGTTGTTGTTTAACAGTTTGCTCGCAGATAAGTTAATTTGAAACTTCCCGAATAATTTTGTGTGCCGCTCTCGGCGAGCTTTTGCAAACAGTTGGAGCGCCTTGACCTGATTTTCGCGTAAAACTAATTTGGTGCTCGCGTTCTATAGTAATTTCATTGGAACGAGCAAATTATTACGTTGAGTACGTGAAGTATTGAGCACTTTGGCAAATATTTGACAGTGGAATTACCAGAAGTAAAATGGCACGGGTGGCACGTCTTGCCACCGGTCTTATGATTCAACTGCAGAACGGGCCAGATCTTTATGTGAAGACGTCCCATTAGAAGGGGTGGTAGGATGCAGCGTCTGACTGAGCCTCATGCGAATCGTATAACACTCGACGCAGCTACCCTGTTTTATCATTCCTTCCAGAATTTCTAACGCGAAACTTATTCGTTTTATATCCAACTTTCCTTGTTATTAAACTCGCGTTTCTTGGTGAATTATATCCATGAATTTTAAAGTATAATTTTTGGGACTCACCCCTTCGGTCTTACACGTTCACGTAGGCCATTGCTATATTGCTATAGCAACCTGGCTAATTTCGACTATCGTCTTTTATGTAACAAGTAAAGAAAGACTTAACGCGCCGCTCACTCAAGCACAAGAAATAAAACATGCCAATTACCCCATACAAATTTGTGAGCTTAGTTCATAATTAAGAAGCATATTACGTTTTGATTCTGTACAAGATACTTTATTTTTCTCCTTGTAGCAGGAAGTTGTTATGTATGGGGGGGGGGGGGGGGGGGGTAATTATAATTAAATCAAAATGTTCAGATCGTTTACCTCAGTACGCTTTTGAGACGACCTGTCATTAACGCTGATCGCTCGTTCATATTCTGAATGAGTCTTAATTTGGGTTAACTAATGTTCCTCTCGCGAACGAATATACCATGAGAGAACACGGTTATTTTTCCTTTTCTTTACGACCACGTCTGATTTCCCTGTTGTTTTCTGCGTGTGCTCCCCGAGGGCGCACGGCATGCGGGTGGCGATGGGCTAGGGTGGGGGGGTGGGGGGAGGGGGCAGTCTGACCTCCCGCTCGCACAAGAGGATTAGCACCACGATGGGTCGCGTGTCTAATTAATGGCTGGTGGCGCCGCGTGGTGGCCAAGTTGCCTGCTCGACCTCCTAACCTGCAGTAGATGCGCCCAGTGGCAATTTGTACAAAGAACTAAGGCGCTGCGCACCGTGGTGTCCAGAAGATAGCCACGTCAGGGACAGTTTGGCAGAAAGATTTCGAACACAAGACATGCTAAGATTTATTTAGCCCTGCTTTCTAGCATGCAACTTACATTGCAAATTCATCTAAATGCTCAACCTAACCTAACTTAACGGAAGTGACTAAAGAGCAGTCGGCGTCGAAACCACCTTGACTATTAATCGGTGATGATTAACTACCAAGCCCGGTCAGTAATTAGTAATTCACCTCTGGGCGGCCAGTCCTTTAAAGTTTAAACAGTCTGTTAGTCGGAGAGGTCGCCCACACACTCGCCACTGGACGGCCGCATCGCATCTGGCCACTGACTGCTGCACGCAGCGTTTGCTTTGGCTGCCAACAGAACAGACAGCGGCCGCGATCTACTTTAGAGCAACGCCCTGGCCAGGACAATCGATCACAGCGTGCCACGAGCAATCACAACACTACATCATGATTAAGGATTATCAGGGCAAAGAAATAAACCGAATCGCTATCTTCGGGGTATCTTTGTGTTCGAGCGACTGCACAATGTTGATTTGCTAAATCAGTTTCAAGGACCGTGAGACAAGTTGCTTTCAAATTGCAGGTCTTGAAAGGTGACGAAATAATTTGTACGTGCGCGAAAATAGAAGTAGGTATGGTACTTTTGCGTTTGTTGTTCTCGAGAGTGAGTTGTTTTAATTGTCAAGAGATGGCGGCTTTGCAAGCAGCACCCACTCATCACTCGGCATGGCTGACAAGACTGAGAAAAATAATTAAAAATAGTTTTCTCGGAACTGCCTGGCAAGCGAACCGAGGTAGATTCGCGCCAAAGTTTTGAAGCGACTCGCGGATTCTGGCAGGCTTTCCTAATAACATTACCGTGCAAATAGTCAAAAATAGCTACATCCAAAAAGTCATGCGACAATATTAAACCACGAAACTGAAAAGTCATCAATCTAAAATTAAGAAGGGCGTCGTCCCGGCATTTTCATAATGATGTTTAAATTAGAGCAGTTCGTCTCTATTTTAATCGTCGCGCCCGCTCCGTCCAAGCTGAGTTAGCAGCTCTCATCTCTATAAGATCCACCACCCAACCGAGCCGAGTTCAGATTCTTGGCACTGCAACAAAGTTTCGCTTTGTGGCTTTTGTTTTTGTCCTACGGTCTCAACTGTGCTCGAGTAACGCCTCTCGATATCCCTTCCGGCATCTTATGGCGTCGCTAGCGCCGTTCGCACCGTCGACGACGACGACGACGACGACGACGACGCCGCGCCATCGTTCTGAGCGCCAGTAACGACCCCCCTGAGGGTTGTGACTTATTAAAAAGTTGTCACGTTGCTAGCGTGCCCGAAAACGTTGAGTGGGTTCTCGTGTCTGTTTGTTTGAGACACAATCGTGTGCAGTAAGAAGACGACAACGACTCCGACGCCTTCTTGCGGCGGGCTGGCTACCTTGCAGCGAAAGTCTAGTCTCGAGTCCTGACTTTGTCCTTGGTAGGGAAGCTCAGTGAGCTGTGGGAAGGAAGGATGATCTAGGCTTTAGGTCTTATTTCTCGTGGTTGACGATGATAGGCGAGAGGGATACGTATAGGACGTTTTTGATAATCGCTTCGAAAGATGCACAGTGGAAGAGATTTAGCATTCACCACGCCCTAAAGCTGTATTATCCTCGTTAAATGTACAAGTCGGGCCTAAGCTCAAGCAACTTATTGTATTTAAAATCCAATAATTCTTGAATTGCGATACCGCATAAATCTTCGTGCTGCTATTGCCACTTCGACGCTGCCTGGTGAGCACGGGCGGCCATTGCTCTGTGCGAAAATTTAGGAACGCACAATTTGTGCGGCGAGGTGCGTCGCATGCAAACGTACATATTTTCTTGTTACCAACTGTGAAATAATAAAGTTGTGCAGTGCGGATCCACGAGAGCCTGCCTCTCTGGGCGCAGCCAATTTACATATATTTTTATCCTGCGAAATATATATGGGTGTTTGTCTTCACCAAGGATAACGTGATAGATTTTAGCATACGGGGAAAATATTATGTTATTCAGTGAAATTACTTACAATTAAATCGTGTGACAATGCGGCACTACTCCTTTGGTGGTATTAACAATTTGCATCGGTTAGTTTACCATGTTGCTTCCATTACGGGCGCTTCCAGCACGCATTTGGACGGGGAAGTAAGCTCTACGGACAGCAACCTTGCGCTGACGCCTGTTCAAAACACATACACTCACGTCCACGCTCATTATGGTAATACAAGAGCGAGCGTGCGAGTGTGTTTCCATTGGACTCGCGGCAGCCGAAGGTTTTCCAGAGTGTAACACAAGTCGAGAATGCCACGAGGGCCAGTGTCTCATTCCTCGGCATGGACACTCATAACAAAGGCATTTAAAGCCTCTCATTACATTCCACTTTGGCTTTGGTTTGCTGCCCTCTGTCCTCTTCGAGGGAGGGAACCCCGACACAATCTCGGGTTGTTAGACTCGACACGAAGCGCTTTTAATTGGTAAATTTCGCTACGTCGTCACTGAAAACACGTTTCGCCGGACCGACCAGTGTCCCTTTAAACCAGCTGACTAGCGTCGTTGTCGCGGTCGACGCCGGAGCGTCTGGTACGGCGGCGACCACGCCCGCCCCCCCGTCCCGTTCAAGGCGCATCTGGAAGGCCTCCAATCGAGAGCTGCTAACACCAGCCTGCCTGCACACAAACGCCACGATTCGCGTAATAGCGGGACGCGACACTCACAGGAAAACATGATTAATCTATTTGTTTAAGTAGAGCTAACGATCCTTCTTCGTCGACGTGATCCAAATCCTTGGGTAGGTGCCATTATGATGTCAGTACTGCAGACGAGCGTTAGCCGGTTAAACGCCTCCAGTGTCGGTTATAGTGCTCGCTCAATCCTGCATCGGCAGCCGGCCGGCTACCGTGATAGTCGCAGTGTGCATTAAATGATTGCGCACAAGTATTTTTATGGACCGAGGGGTGGAACATTAAAGTGACGTATTGCTGACACCGCGCTACCATGGTTTATCCGTCGTTCATCCATTCTTCAGCCCCTCTCACATTTATCGTCGGGCACCCTCCAGTTCCTTGACTGCTTCCTAATTCCTAATCATCAAATGGGCTTCCCTCGTTCTCTGCAAATCCTCGGAGCCATCGCTCACTTGGTTCCCCGTGCCCGCGTCTGTCCCCTGTCATCCAGGATGTCTTTGATCACATTTCCCACACGCGCGGCGCTCGCAGCGCCCTGCCCGCTATAATCTTGCACTATGCAAATCTTGCAGGCAGCTTTCTTTCCATTGTCATTCATTTCGGTCTTAATCCGCGACATCCATCACTCATCTGCGTAAATCTTCTTTTTTTTGCCTCCTCGCCCCTTTCTGCCAACAGCATCGACAGTGTCTTGTCCTCACGGCAGCCCGGAGACGAGCATCCGGCATCTTGTCAGCAAGTAATCAGTGTCCTCGTGTCTCCCGCCCACCCCAGTTGCACGTGGTCGCGGATGACTTGACAGTCGAGAGTTGCTAATTCCTTCGCTAGCGCTTCTGCCTCGTGATCCCTGACCTTTCATTAGTTAATCCTCAATCATCGTGTTGTTCTTTATAATCCTATCCGAGTATGCCGGCCTTATGTGATCATTTGGAAGTCTTCCCCTACGCAGAGCGAAATCCTTCAAGCACAGCAGCTAGCTTTGCGTGCGATTGCTGCTGCTGGCCTGTCGCCAGATGCTGAAACCTCGACGCCGGCTGTTCCTTGCCTGAGTAATGCCAGGTGGCGTCGCAGTGTAACCAGAGCAAGTGGACACACCTATAGGCAACCTGGTCTCGGTCGTAGGCTTCTTGGGAGTGGTGAGATATGGACCCATGCGGTCATCAAGGACGTCTTCGAGTGAAACAACGGCGCGGTTTTGTTCCAGTTACAAGTAAAAAAAACGGAAACGCAGTGCAATCACAGGTGGAGAAAATGTTAACAATGGTACGACGCCCACTGAAAGCAGCATTACCTAGCGGGCTGGCGATGAAATACGACATCACATTTCACGGAGGCCGATTTATTGCTGTCATTTAGGTGTCTTTGCATTTGTTTAATGTGTCGCGCGGAGTTTTCACGCGCGCCGAGCTCCGAAAGGAGAGGAACGAGAAGAAGAAGAAGCGAGACGTTGTCTTGTAAATATCGTATTTCTTCTGTCCGTGCCACATCTGGGACATAGATCTTACAGGTGTCGCCACATTAATACACTCTTGGACAACGTTATTATGTAAAGTTGGGACACCCAGACTGGGTAACATGCCTGCACATACTCGCGGCCCTTCGCCGTTTTTGAGTTAGGAGCTTGGAAATGGCACATTTCTGAGCGCCGCTGCCGCCAATGTAGTGAGGCGGCCATTAAAACGTATAGCTATATCAAACGATGCGGGCACTTTATTTAGGATGGCAGTAATGGAGGCACATTAACGAAGGAACATCAAGTTAAATGTGATAATTCTCCTCCCGGGGGACTTGTATGTTATACGAATCTATGGCGAAGGGAGGATTTAACAAAACATCCAACTTTGTCGATTAGCTAACGCAATGATGGTTCATCGAGTTCCGGATATAAATTTGTTTCAGTCAATTTTCGTTTTGTTAGAAGGTGATTTTCCAAAGCATGGATCGCGACCTGGCTGTCGCAACGATTTCCTCCAAGTTCCCGGAAAAATGTTTTAATATACTGCTCAGCTCGGATAAAATGCTCTCCGTGGAAAAGCTTACCGCAGAAAATGCTCGCGGCCAATCCCTGCGCCAGCGAGACAGATATTATTTGTTCGCTGGCACAGATTCTGTGACATCTGCCGCCTTTTTCCGCGACTGCCTTTTGTATCCAATCCCAGTCTGAGTTAATCCGACGCGTCGAACCAGGTCGCATGCCACGCGTCGCGACGTCGAGTTGAAATTAGTTCTGTGCGTCGCCGTTACCGTGCGACGCGTCCCACGGCGCGACAATCGCATAAAAGCGTCCTCGTGTCGCATCCCGCTGCGCTTCCTGAGCGACTAATCCCTGATGAATGATGAGCGCAGGCGCGTTTTTTGGGACGCCGAAGATTTGTCTCAATGCTGCGTCGGCGTCGCGACGCACGCGTGCCCCTCGTAACTCTTGGTGGCCGCGGATCTGTTGGTAATAGGAAAACATGGGCAATGAAGACGTGTGCCTTGTAAGTCACTGCCGGACCCCTAGAGGGGCTGGCCCTATTCCTCGTGCGCCCACATTGAAGACAGCGATGCGGCCAAAAGATTGTCAAGTAGCGAAATGTAAAACGATTTTCAATTGGCCTATTTTTCGATTGGTCTGTCTGGTTGAGGGACTTTTTGATCTGGCCCATTAGGGCTCACTTTCAATTTGAGCGCCCGCGATGCTGTGACCGTTTATACAAGGCATTTTCATTGAAAAATCACGACTTTGAGGTATTAAGGTATGAATGGTTCTGCCCATTAGCATTCAGTCGTGCGGCAAATAACACCGTTGACAGGCCGGCCCTTTCTGCCTTGAGATTATCAGATAATAAAAATAAAAATAATTATGCATATAAATAAATTCGTGGGCCCATTTGTCATGCGTTTGAATCGTGTGATTGTTTGTGCTCGTATCGAGTTACGACAATGGGGTACACTACGTGTTAAACCTGTTTTTAAGTCGTGTCAGTCTTGACTCGGCCGTGACACAATCCCATCGTGTTTATTTTAACTTCCCGTCCGAATTTATTTATGGATATGTGTTAATATTATGAAATTAATTGGAATTCATTAAACAATTAACATTGGCAATAAAGAACTGAAGTTGATGCCAGTACTGATAAGAAGCCAGTCTCGTTGGTGCGATACCGGTAGTCGTTTTCGTGTAGATGGAGGTGCCGGGTTTTACGGGCCATGTCAGGAAGGGCGTCCTTATCTGTGTCCTTATCGCTACAACATCCTTATCTCATGTATCCTATAATAATATGTATCTAGAACACTTTTTAAACACAACCAAATCCTAAACATTTTCTTCATTCCTTTTTTATTTTGACATCTTTCGACATTTTTCCCTCCGTTACCTTTCCATGTCAGTATGATACACCACCATTTTTTGATAACACGTAGAACACACAGCTAAGCAACATGGAATATACCAATACGTTCCCCTTTTCTTTCTTTCCACGACCATAATATATTTTCTCGATCTCTTAGAAACTCCGTAGCAACGAGACCCCTTACTGAGAAAAACATGACGTCATAAAATGGCGAGTCTATAAGTTGCAAGATGTCACCAATGACTTGTCGGCTGGTGTGCTGGCTGGCCCAGGAGATTCAATCGCCTTACCTCTTCGATACCTATAATATGCAGTCCAGTGCGATTTTTCCAGCTTTGCGAATCACGACCTATAACTCATCGTTTGTATTTTCGCCGTTCCTTTTACCCTCAACGTCTTCGTCGTCGTCGTCTACGTAGTTGTTGTTGTCTAGCGACGACATGATGTGGGAAGATGTTTGGCTGGAAAGGGAAAAACACAGCGTCTGTAAGCTATGAGAAATACGGGATTTGTGGTGACTCCGTGGATTATGAGACAACCTCCTCGTAACTTATTATCTCAGGAGAGTTGACCCGAGAGCTCACACTGTGCCTCGCCTGTCGTCTGTTCCCTTGCACTGCACAGGCCGGGCAGTGAGTAAATTGCGACCCACATGGCGTCTTGCGATTGTTTCTCAAGCTCACTCATCCATCGCTGCGGGAAATATGGTTTGTTCGAAACTTTAGAGGTCTCTAACCTTTTATGGAGCACTTAGAGCAACAGAATTAGGGCTGCTCTGTAGCCGAGGGTATATACAAACCCAGTAATGCACCGCTGGGGGTTTGGGATGTGTTTGTGGGGTACACCGGGATGGAAGACGCCTGGGAAGACCATTATCCAATTATATGCAATCGAGTTCGCTAATCCGACTTGCAGGTGCTGTATTCAGCTACCAAGAGCTGTCGAGGATCTGAACACGTTCTTGCACCCTTCTTGACTTACGTGCCAATCACCATCAGAATGCATAGGAACAAACAATTTGAAAACAATTGCTAATTCTCTTTGCTAAGGGAAATTTCTCTAGCCTTTGACTTGCCATCTTGAGTTTTTTCTTCTATTGAAATTACGTTTTCTGCGTACGCGTATATCTAGGCATGTTTTCGTCTTACTTTGGTGCTGCTCACATTCGCACATGTCATCTCGACTGTATTGCCTTTGTATAAAACACGAGATCCATTAATAATATGACGCAGGCATCTCCGATATCAACGCAGCTACCTGCCGGCCCCCTCCTTGCAACCCTATTGCCCACTTTTGTGAGAAACGTCTCCTTTAGTATATAGATTTATTCAGATTTATCGAAAACTAGAAATGAAACGAACAAGAATAACATTCGCGAAAATGCCCTTTCTCTTCTTTCGCTTATCAAAACGAACTGCTATGCAGCATTCGCTTTCTCCTCTCTGCTAACTCGTTCTTATATGTATTCTTAAAATACCCATCGCCCGATCCCGATGAAAAGTCTCTGGGCCATGAATATTCTAGCAATGTACGGTGAAAAAAAATACAAGAGCTTACACTCAACTGCGAGCCTGTGTTAGACCTCGCAGCACTTTCACACTAGGTAAACTTTGACTTTTCGGCAAAAAAAAGTGTCCCTCTCATGCTTCTTGATAATAGAGGTGCTTAGATTTTGATAGCATCGCAAATGTCCCTTCTCGGTATCTCGTGCACCTCTTCCTATATTGTCTTGATACGTTTGGCGCCTTGGCATCCGAAACTGCAACACCATAACGCATAAACTACCCTGACGCGGTTGCTGCATTCTGCAGATAATGCGACCGAAATGCTCTCCAAAAACCCATTGGGTCATTTGATACAGAGGAGTTTGTCACAATGGCTGCGTGAGTTGTTGCACTTCCAAGCAATTTCCTTTCCCGCGTCGATTACTCTGATGACAAAACATTGCCTGGATGACCATCACATTTGTCGACCACCGTCGCAACATTACCTTATCCGCCGCGAAACATTCCAACTCCTACAGTCACCATTCGTCTTTATCATTCAGCTTTGATGGAATTGATTTATCGCTACAGCTACTCACCACGAATATATACAGTATAATATATATTCCTATAAAAAAATATACAGAAAGATAATAGCTTTTCAACAGAAAGGCTCGTGGTTTACGTTGAATGTGAAATTTCCGCACACCTTTTCATCAATCCTCTCTCCTCGACTTCATTACTCGTTCCCGTCGTTTCGATTGAAATTCACCAACTGTTCCCGTCCTCGCGCTCTGCGGGAATCCGTGTTTGGCGAACGAGTGAAAACCGTTCACCTCGTAGCTGGGAAACCAAAGTATCTTCACGGATTCGTATCAAACATTTCACTCCACCTCTCAAGGAATCCCTGGCGATTGAATTAGCAAACGAAAAGAAACAAAACCTCTCGGCTCTAGCTCTTGCAAAGCGTTGACCAAATAGTTTGCTTTTAGCAGAATTAACTTTGTTGAAAACGATTAAACGGAGATAGCACGGCGAGGTTTTTGTGTCCATGTCCAGCTCTGCAAGCAACTCTAATCACCTGTCCACTAATCCCAGATGACGTCACCTAAACTAGAGCGTCGCGGCGCCCTGCAAAGTTGAAACCTTGCAAGTGCTAATTTACGACCGACGTATCTAAGTAACAAGTCGAATGACCGGACGTCCCTTACGAGGGTATTACCTTTTACTGGCTGATATAGGTAGTGTAGACCGTATGTTGTTTTTGCATTACATTATATACTGTGTGCACTTTGCACCGATAGTTATTGCAGTTAAAGGGCTGCATGGGTATTAGTCACGTTACACCGCCTCCTACCGAGTGACTAATTGTTTCTATTTTTATAACGCTTCCATTTCTCCCCTTGTCTTTTCCAACGGAAAGAACGTCTCCGTGGAAAATGTATTCAAAAGTTCCGCCTCTTTCAGTGCGCTCCAATGTATTATTCTCTTTCTAAGATAATTACGTATGCTTTTAAACAATATGACTCCATTTAAAGAATTACCCTCACTCCTCAGTGCCATGCCATATTTGCTTAACTGAATACCACTTCCAACACTTTTTTTGTTCGTATAATTACCCACAAAACCAAAGAAAGCATAATTAATAAAAATGTTTTCATTTTCGCTCTAATGAGCCTACACTGTACATTTAATACCACGACAGATCTCGCTAATTACTTACTAATGCATATTTAATTAAGTTCATCAATTAGCATAATATTTGCATCTTGGAGAGATATACACCGCCGAGTTCACATGCTAGTTCAACATTTGTGGGAAATCGTACTTTGATTCGATATTCATAAGCGTTCAAAGCAACGGTGTTATGTAAATTAAAAAGTCCAAAACTGTATCGCTTTGTCCTCATACATGTACAAGGATCCCTGGGCGATGCAAGAGTTGTTCCACCGAAGCGTTTTGTTTCACGTTTTTGTTTCTTTGACTGTTTCAGGCGAGGAGCAAGTACAGAGGTTTCTGGGTAATGACACCCACAAGGACCATTTCAAACTGCTCGAGAAGGATGCGAATTCACTTCTCATTGGAGCTAGGTGAGTAACAGTTTACCCCTCGACTCCTATTAAGGGAGATGCCGCCGTCCCTCGCACCCCACCCGCGGTAACCATGGAACGTCTTTGTTTTTAAATCGCAGCGTATTTGCTTTTCGCATTGGATGCGTGAAACGCACGCACATTTGTTCGCGTGGTTTTTGCCAAAACATGTGTGGTAATCAAGATGGATGCTCTATTTAAAGCTTTCGAAATATACAGGCACATACTTTAACGTAGCGCTTGAAATATGCACGCAGCTTTAACCGAATATATCAGAATTAGTTTTTAAAAAATGTTCACTAGAAGAGTTATTGTTAAAAAAAAAATCATTACTTAGGTACTTTTATTTGGCCGACGATCTCATTGATCACTGCCCCATTGTTTTACTTTTATGTCAAATTTCCCGTGTTTCCGAAATGGGCAAGCCATCAAAGGTGAACAGCTGATGTGCGTGGTGTTCGACCTGACGCGTGCTGAGCTCTGGTCGATGCCTGAGCTTGGAAAAGTTGGCCATATAGTACCGGTCGTAAAGATAGGAAAACAAAGAAGCCAACAAAAAAAAACGGCTGTAAAAATTGGTTTTACCTTTATTTAACTTATATAAATGCAAATCGGTGCTCGTATAAACTCAGCTAGCTGGTAGCAACATAGTTTCACGTACCCAAAGCTTGGACGCCGTCAATCGCGTGCTAGTTTTTGGCCGCCGTGGACGGCTAACGCGACCGGCGAGAGCCAAATTTGATGTAGGTTCATGCGCCGTCGTACCCCCGGGCGCCCGGACCGCAAAACAATAAAAAAAAAAGTACCCAGTATAAACCAAAACATTTTAAAACAAGCTCGCACGTTAGGATATTAATATTGCTTTAATATCAAGTAAAAATCAACCCTTCGCGCGCTCAGCTTTGACCCTGGCTATAAAGGCATGAAGCCTTGGGGCAGTAAACCGTTTTTATAGACAACGTATACTAACGATTCATCGCCAGAAGAAAGGATCGTAATCATTCCGTTTTGTAAGTCATCTTCCATGTCAAAGCCAGCCCTATACTTATTCGATCCATTCACCCTTAAGCGTATATACAGTGTATAAGTTTGTAAATGCTATTATATCTTCGGTTAGGGGAGTTTTTAAAGAGTCTCCAGCGAAAAAACTATAATCAAGCGAAATGTTCTGAAACGCAAGTCACGTTAATTTTAAGCATACAATGAGGAAAGCCGTTGTCATACCAGCAGTACGCATAATTACATAATTTTCTTGCGGGGCACTTTGCGGTGCTTTTGTCCGAGGCACAGGAACTCGGAATTTACACTGCAATTTCAAGATCATTTCTCCAATAAATGGATTCCGTTCCGTGCACCAGTGGACGTTCATCTCTGACGTATCAAATACGCATGTTTGTGGTCACCCTCTCGGGAAGGTAGCAAACAATTCAAAATGCATATGCAAAGCACTCGGTTTTTGGGGTAGTTGGGTTGGGCAAGGTAGATAATAAATATGAAACGTAAGGAGAAGGGTGGAGACAGGTTAAGTCAATATATGCTTAGGGTGAGAGATAAATTAAGGTGGGGCTGCGTTTTCGGGGGTGTGAGGAGTCGGGAGAGCGAGCCACAAAGTAGCGAGTGAGCCCGCGCAGTGGGAATGAATTGTCTCATGAAAAGAAACTTATGAGTATAAAGGGAATGGAATATATAGTTTATTATTAGAGACTGGTACGTTAAGATATCTTATAATAAAACTAAAAATAACAGAAATACAGACTATATAAATTGACGTGCGTGGTTGGTTCCGATATAGAGTTGGATATAGACACGCCACACGCATATTTAAATCTTTGTTTGGTTCCTACGATTTTCCTACTGTTTCGGAAGCGAATTTACCTCACGACTTGCCCTATCTGCTGATCGGCGTGGGACGGATGTGAATTATGCGGCTGTGATTTAAGTAAAGGGGTTTGTCGGGGTGCGGTTGGGGGGGGGGGGGATGCAAGCCTGTGGATGTTTGTACGACTCCGTTCTGTCTGTGGTGGCTGCTCAAAGATGGGAAAAGCGGCGTCATTCTCCGATCTCGACACGACGTGGCGTCTGATGTGTGTTTTCGTTTACTCAGGCTGATTAGTATTGTATTTAAAACTGTTTTACCAAAAAATCGTGATCTGCTAGAATCAAAGTTTGCAGAAAGCTTTGAAATTAAAGATTAACCCGGCACTTCCACTGCCTAGGGAAAAAAAGACTTGGTGCTGAAATATTCAGCGAGGTTTCTATTTAAGAGAGTAATTTTAGTTTTTTGATTTATTATTCACACGTATGCTCGATGGACTAGCCATTTCTCACGTGACGTAGCGGAAAAAAACAGGTGCACCCGTAGGTACCTAAGTTATAGCAGTACGCAATTGCATTCTGTGAGGTATTAATCGACTGAGAATGAAGACAGATGCCCAGATATTAAGCCGGGTCATAAACACACGCTATTTAATTCTTCCGCGAGAACGTGCCCCATATTTCTTCTTAATGAAACATTTTGTCAACACATTTTGCCATTTTTTTTTTGGCACCGCAAAAAGTCACGTATAAACGTATAAATTTGTCGTAATAAACACTTGGCGCAACCAACACACCCGTCTCTGCATTTGCCAGTTTGACGTTTCGTTTTCTTGTGCAATTCTCGGCAATATCCTGTATATCAACCCCATGCGGTAATACTTGAAAACGACAAGTTTTCCAGCAATAAATCTCGCCCTGTATGAACAGTATTTAGTTTGCCCAGTTCGTTTGGAGGGAGCAAGTTGTTTGCCGTACGTGTCGTGACTCTGTGACATTACTGTCGACGTCAACCCTGGAGAACGACGGCAGTTGACCGACGCTTCCGGTGCTACGCCGCTGACGCCGCGGTGAATCATGCATGCATCCCTCAAGAGAACCAGCGTCGCGACGTCACGTGCGACGTCGCGTCGCTGCGTGACCTCGGCGAATCAAGGGATATCGTATTTCAATTCACTTCTCATCTGTCGTTTCACGGGGAAATCAGAAAGAAATAATCATATGAATTACGGGCATTGTGTAAAGAAATTGTTAGCGTTGTTTGCTTGTCAAAGGGTTTTTTTTTTTGAAACGGGATCAGGTGTTGTGGAATCACTTTCGTGGGTTGCTGTTAGGATAGTGAAATATGCTTTGGGGCGCTCGGATATGTAATGTAATGCAAATAATACATGTGTTATATAAATCATGCAATGGCACACTCATACTTATATTGCAATTTGCGAAATTACGATCGCTAGATATGTAATATGATATGTAATACGCCAACTAGCTGGCGTGCAGCGAAACGAACATTCGAGTTCATATGATACGGGATAAGATTTACTCAGTGAAGAAAATATTCAGAGACGAAGATACTTCGATGTACGTAATGCAAATAGAGTGGCGCTATATCTTTCTAAGATATTCCCTAACCTATCTATCACGAAGCTATATCTATCGAGAGATAGATTTAACGGAAAAGTTTTGCGCATATTCGGGCACAAAGTTCGACCAGTTGAGTAAAAAGTAAAAAAAAAATACATATATATAGTTGACTTTTGACTTTTTTTGTTTCACCGAAGTTTGTGACAGTGTCATCTTGTCTCCGCTCGGTTTGGCGTCGAGGAATTAAACTTTTTGACACGGCACGATGATTAGATCTGGGTGAAAAAAAAAATTAAGACCACCGCGAATTTTAAACAAAACGAAAAATAAGAAATATGCAGTCAGTTTTTGGGTCTTCAGGACTTCAAGTCTCCAGGACTTCTCTAATATCCTGTCATAGCTTTATTTATTTGCAAATAGTTCCTGTCTCTCGCCGCTTGTGCCGTGAACTGGAGCAATTACTTTACTACTGCAATATTTATTACAGTTCTTCCACCACCACCGCAAAAGTGAAAAAAAAAACTAAAGAAAATGTCAAGAAATCAGGACAACTTGTTAAAAATGTCAACATTAGTTGTCTCGAATTACTTCCGCAGGGTTTGACCTATGTGGTTCAAAGTAGGTTATTTTTTATTTATATTTTTGCTAGCGCGATTGTTTCGAGTGCCAAGCTGACTTGTGCCATCTAGAGGAAATATCGCGTCATGCCAAGAAGACACGGGTCTTTCTTCGCTGCTGATTTGCAGTTTGTGCCCGTCTGGCGGAAAGCAATGAAATAATCAGACAGGAGAGCTGCATAGACATCTCATCTGACGGTGCAGTAAAAATCTTTGCAGGTTCTAGAGAATATAAGACCCGTCGTTGGTCTTTGTTCACGTACACCACTGCTTGGGTTCTCTTGTTACGCTACTCTCTTATATATATATATGGCCTCTCACAAGATATTATTGTTCTGCTCGTCTCATTTTCATATTTGCATTGTCTATCCCAGCGCTCTTTTTCTAGCCCAGTGCAATTACGCAGCTCTGTGATATTTCTGTGAACATTTCTTTGTAAATGTGCTACCTGGCTTGTTTGTTATAAACTAGGAGCTGGTGCCTATTCATATTCAGACACAGTAGGCACCTTTATATATAACATGCCGTTCTTTAAGTACTTAAACTGAGTAATTGCCCGCGAAAGTGGTTTTCCACCCTCTACTTCTGTGTGTTCTAAAATTAAAATTATTGACTGGAAAAGGGTGGCAAATGTGTGCATTTTGCATTTTAATCGTCGCGCCTTCATTTTTGCTAATCCTTTGATTTTGTGCCAACAATATGAAAGTATTTTACTGCCCAAAATTAAAAAAATGTTTTGACAACCACTGATCTAGAAATTGCACTTCACTCCAGAGTGTTTCCCGGATTCTCAATTTCGCTAAGTGACGCATGTGACGACATTAACGTGATCGGAATCCGACATTCGTTTGGAACGAAATCATCCCTGCACCATCCAAGCTTATTTCCACCGCGAAACCACGCAGCAGCCAGCGTCCCGAATCCGATACTAGATTTATCGGTTCTGTTGGACCGTGGCCCTTGTACGAGTGGCTAGGCGTCGGCGTCGTTCTGCGGCGTCCATCATGTTCCGTCGCGGGCGTCGATTCTTCACGTTCGCTGGAGCGTTGTAGACTGTGTCCTGGCAAGAACCCAAGCGTCTCGAGCGCCACCAAACCACGCGTCTCAGTGCCAGCCAGACAACCACCCTCCTCAGCCACAGCTCGGGCGCAAAGAGGCTCTTTTCTTAAACCACAGCCCGAAGACATGGGACCGCGCATCTGTCTTTAATATCACTTGGAAAAGTCACTTGCCTGTGTGCAGTTCATTCGTTTCATACGGTTTTACGGGTTTATAGTTCGCAGCCCACGCGCAGCCGTCCTCTTTCGCAAAACGTATTTCCGTTTTATATCCTAACAGAGCGTTTGTTCGCACTCGAGCTTCCTCTCTGAGACAGGGTTCAAACCCGGCTCCATCTATTATTTTCTGCACGCCAGTCGTGCAGGGCAACTTTATTGTATTGGCCAAATTCAACCGGTCTTATAGACACACACTCACCACACTCCCCACACACATTCGGTCGCGCGCAGTTTATAACGATAAGTTGAAATGGAAAGTGTTGGAGGATGGGTTATGGTTATCATCTGCACGAATATATACCAGCGATGTACAAGACATGATGCCTATTATTAGGTCATGTTCTTCTTTCTTGCTTGGGCCTTCGATGTTCCATTCTCTTCGACGCCTGGTTAGTCGATGTTCATATAAATCGTGACTTGGGATCATCTCCACTGGTCGTTTCATCGACCGCCGCCCGCCGTCGCCGCCGCTGGCCGATGTGGTAATGCCACGGTGTAACTGTCGTAGCCAAAGGCAAAACCCACCTCCATTTGACTTGCCTACTCAGCCTGCATGACCGCGTCTTCTGCCGTCGCATCGCCGCTGCCGAAGACGCACCGGTGCCGGAAAGACGTGACGTGGCGGCGGCGGCGGCGGCAGAGATTCGTTTCACTTTTTGATACCTCGCGCCTGTCCGCGTGTACATGGTAGTTCGCTTATCCGATCCAATCTTAATGTATCTCGCGGTCGAGAATAGGAGGGTCAGTTCGTTACTTTGCGTAGACATATAACATGGGCCATAATTTAACACGAGAGACTATAAAAGACGCATTGCTGGCATAGCCGAAATATGTGGGCCATAGATACGCTAGTGCGATTAGAAGAGAGTTAATTTTCACTAACACCGAAAGGGTTTTCTAGGATTCAGTCTCACTCACAAACGCGTGCACAGTGCATGTACTTCTTTAAGTCATTCATATTTATTAGAATTGTTCGTTTTCTGGTGTTAACTCAGCGTCGTTGTAGTAGTGTGCCATCTAATTAGACGCCATGCTCCACATACATAACCATAAAGAAGTAATGAAGGCGATAACTCCTGCTCAGAATACACGAAGCCACATAATCAAGAGGCTTATTAGCGTTAGTTCACACACTTAGCGCACGTTTTATGCGATGCTGCTGGTTGTTTTTCGGTCTCGCGGGGAGGTTTTCTGTGCATATACCTGTCATTGCTCCGGTTTTCTACGCGTTGATTTCTTGGCGCTTGTTTCTTGGCATTGTGTTCATGGGATTTCTTGTCTGTTTCAGAAACATCGTGTACAACATAAGCCTGCGTGACCTCACCGAGTTCACGGAGCAGGTGAGTGACAATGGGTTGCCCGTCATCATGTCAACTATATCATGCTGCTCAAGAGTGGCGCGATCTTGACTCACTGTCATAGCGACGCAACAACGCACTTTGTCACAAGAGCGGCGGTCTGGCTGGTATTTTTGTAGGACAGGGTCCTCCATGCGGTGCCTGCGTATCTTTCTGTTGTTGTTTTTAGGTTTCCGGATCCGGTATTGACTTTGAAAATAGATTTTTTAGTTTTGTTATTGATTTCGTGGTTGTGCGGTCGTGAGAAGAGAATTTCGAGTCGAATCTGAATATCACAAAAAGCTAGTTACACAAACCACAAAGTGAATCTTTTCAATATTTCTATTACATGGAAATTACGCGTTCTAAGATCAAGGCGTAACGTCTGACTTGATTCTTGAAATGTGATTTAATTTAAATTTTACGGTTACGAAACGTTCCAACTTAGTCCGCGGTGCCTCCGAACGAGCAGGAAACGTCGCAGGTTTAAAATTGGTGCACTTTAGTTTTAGTCACCCCTGGCTTTCACGTCCCATTATTTTAATAATGATAATTATGAGCGTCGAGGCTTGGGAGTCTTCCTGCTGCAGACGACCACTCATAAGCCTCGTCAGGCCGGTAGCCTGGCGCGATCCTATACGTAGCAACGATACGAACCGAGGTGAGGTGCCTGCCGTCCACGTCGCCGAGAGCTGCTGCGGAGAGATATACTTCGGCAAAACTAGTCATCTCGGAACAGGTTTCCTCGACGATTTTTTTCTCCAACTCTTGAGGGCATTTTGAGAAGCCAGCCGACTTGAGACGAATCATTGACCCTGCTAAGGCAGCCGCCATGATGTCACGTATCGAGCACAATAACATGTCGACAAAGCTGACCAGGAGCCATAGTCCTATGTCAAATTTACCGAGAATTGTTTTTGGAAAAAAAATAGAGAAAAAAGTCCCCGAAAAATTGAGGCATGTAATCAAAAATGCTTTTGTCGTACAAAGACGCCAGCCGGACAGGAGATAATCACTTTATCTTTTGTGCTTGCGATGGGTTGTCACGAGAATGTCAGTGCGAAAAAAAAAGAGTGTCTTCGTTGTTGGCGACAGGAAACTACGCGACGAAACAATGTCGTATGCCCGAGATTAGTTTTCTAGTTTGACCATTTTTAGTTTGTCGCGAGTTTTTGTTTCTTCGTGTGCAAGCTGATAAAACCAAGGGCCTCGTGACTCGGTTGTCGACCTCTGACGAGCGCCCATCACACACACACACATGCCCGCCCTACAGTCGAAAGGGTAATCCTGCAATTGAATCGACTGGGTCCGATGACGGACGTAATTGCACCCATGGAGTTACGCCGAAGCTAATGCGAGTGTTCGCGTAATGAAGTCCGCGTGGCGATGGAATTTGATTAGAACATTCCGACGGCCCATTGAAGAATGATTCAATTAATGGAGAAATGTGCAGAGAGGCGAACCCGCGTGCTCTCGCCGCGAAAAACTCTTTTTATTATCAGCTGCAGGACGTTGCATGGAACTTTTCAGTAGAGGTATTTTCCTTTCATTGGTTTCGTGCTTTTCCATGCATTGCGTTTGTATCAGCGCCATTACCACCAGCAGCTATTGCAGAAGAGCACCGCGATGAGAACCAGCGAAACACATCATCGGCACTTGAACCCTTTTTTTTTTTGTAGAGCTTGGATTTCACGCAGCTATTAAGCGAAATACCAACGATGGGAGCACGAAAAAGTCCGGAAACAAATTTTGATTCATTATTCGTTACACTTTGATGCGAAGTAAACCGTGTGTATCTTCCGAAATATCGTCAGGTATCTGGTAACTTTTTACATGACTATGTGATAATTCGAGATGATTGCAAGAAAGAAGAGATTCCTTCACCGCATGGATTTATGCAAAGGTAACGATCAGCAATGCGTGAAAGTTACGTGATCCGATAACGTTGGCGCGAAAAGTGCTCGCTCACTGGCAACGAGATCGACATCTTGTCACAGACACAAAAGGGAGAGTGGCAACCGCACCTTATCCATGTGAAAATACAAATTCATTTCCCGGCGCGAGCAGAAATTGTTTTTATTCAAATGAACGTTTGGCATTCGCAACGCTTGTCGCAGTTAACAGTTAGAAACCGGTTCGTAAATGTGTCTGTAGCTTTGGATTCAAATAATTTTTAATTGTAATTTTCAAGTTTTTCTTCTCGACGTATACCCTCCTCTTCCTATGTGCAATGGTTACTCGGTGTCATTGACTCGTTCTCGGGACGTGTGTACCTACTCATTACCATTGCAAGAAGGAGCATTACATGGCACGATACGTTACGTCTGACCACTACCAGCCTTGGACCCCCCAGAAAACAATAATAACACGTCCCAGCGAATGTCAATTCGGTCTACCACAAAATATAATTACTGGCGCTCCAGCATAACCGTCATTGTGCAAAGTCGATTCCGAAAACTCGCGTGGATCAAATGTATTATAACATTATCGGTTAATAATTATTACCGAGTTGTTGATCGAATTTTAAGTATACGTTTCGTTTCTCAATTAGATCTTAATGCCATATTTATTAAAGGTGCCGCTCATAAAATTGAGCAGATTAATTTTGAAAGATAGAAGACTAATTATCCCAACGTGTAGAGTCCAGTCAGTCATGCCCTGATCCGTGTTTGAATGATCTAGTTAGAATTTCTTCGAAGCAATCCACCTCTGGCGCTGGCTGGCTGGCAGCTCTGCGCTGGATCGGTTCTGATCGGTCACTACCGTGCTTTAACCCTTTGGTCACCAACGGCCGTCGCCTCTGGTAGAGAAAAAGAGTCCTCTTGCCGGCCCGGTCCGCCCCACTCCGCTCTCCTTCCTGACCCGTTATGGCTAGCACAAATTGGTATGGACCGACCAAGCGTGGCGGATCACAGCACATAGCAGAGCAATCGAATGGTAAAGATTGCACCATCACAGCGCAGGCAGTCGCACTATTAGCTTTCTTGGAAATATTATTGACACTCAGAATCAGGTGTAGCTTGAAAACAGGATAAATAAAAAACAAAAAAAAATGTGTAGAAAAACTTGATTTACTTTAGTGCACGTATAAAGAACAAATAAATGGGATAGTTTCTTGTTCGACTAGCAACGCATTGAAACCTTGAAGTTGGTTTTTTATGGTATAACAATGCTCAATCAAAAGCTTAATAGTCTTCCAAGTCCAGCATTGATGAGACGAGGAACGAAAATGCTTGTCCGTCGTTGTTTGTTTCTCCGGTCGGTCTCGCCGTGGTGCTTTTTTGTTGTTGCCGGAATAATACGGCTGCAACTCGCGATGTCAGCGTGCGTCTCGTGCGTTCATCTCACCTAAATAATTCATGTCATTCAAATAGGAAACCGTGCACCGCCCCCTGAACGCGGGGAGTCGGATTCAAAAGCAAACACTATCTCTCGTTAAAAAGTGCAGACTGAAAGCAAATACAGACACTTTTTAATTATCACTTCATTCCCATTGCATTATTGGTTCCCTGAAATGCAATGCTCGCTAATGGGAAATCGTATTACTATGAAGCTAAAACGTGAACGTCCAATCTCCCACTGGCAACCCATCGCACATGCCTAACTGTCGTGGTAATTTGATATTCTGTCGAAGTGTGTACAACCATGTTTGTTTTATACGGGACATGTTTTGCTAAATGTTTTTGCAAATACGTTTTGCTCAGCGTGATTCTTGTTCTGAGAAAAATTGCCAGCCGTAAAATTTACGTTCAAACTTTGGCACCTTCACAAACTGGTAGTGACCGGTGAACGGATTTTCGATCCTTTAAAACCTGCCGCCTCAAAGAAACTCCAGTTTTTATTACTCGCGTTATATTTTGATGTTCTGTTTCAATTATAAGATCAGTGAGGTGAACGTTTGAAACCATTTAAAACATCCAGTTTATCAGCTTGACCTCTCCATGCATCGATCCTCAGTAATAAGTGCACTGTCTTGACCGTATCATCCACCATATATTGACCACAACAGGTTGTTTCTCGCGAATATCCTATATCGTGTACTAGATAGGTACGCCACATGGCACATAGCTTTACTCCTTTACGTGACTGCAGTGCATCGTGCAGTAAGTCAGGTGTAACGAACGCGTCGCCGTACAGCATAGTCGACGATCATCATCTCGGGACATCCATCCTGACATGAGCCTACTCGCTTGTTGGTTGGAAGATAGCGTACGACGACCACGTACGATGCTCGATATGGCCAGAGTCCTGTCGCACTAGTACGAGAAAACGGTCGGCTCCGCTCTTTCTGTGTTTCTGCAGTAAAACTGACTTTTATTAATCGTGAAGAACCAATCCAACCTGTTCGAGCGCTGATGTATTGATATCGTGTGATAACTCGGTCTAGTCTCTCACGACTCCATGTTGCCAAGTTGGCAACGCTTAGAGCAGCGAACACGTCTGATGAAAATAGAAGTGTAATGAAAATAGTAATTATTTTTATCGTTTGAAATCATTTGAAAAGCCGTGTATGCTCTGAAATTAAATGAAATTGTTTGTGTGCTTGTGGCGATCTATTCGGCGGTAGAAAGAAGTGCCGATTTTCTGATAATGGAAACGGTTGTAGAGATAAATTATTCCTAGTTACTGTAACTGTTTTGTTAGTCGAGTTTTGTCAGTTCGAGTTTTGATGCAAATTCGTGATGTATATGCCCCCTTGTGCCCACATTACTTCTCTTTTATTGTTTTATATCAATTAAACAAACTTTGTTTATTTTAGGCCACGGCGAATTCAAATTTTGTTGAGTTGATTTAGTGAGGTCCTGTTGTAGCAGGAACTAAAAGTCCAATAAACTTTAGTTTTAAACGAGGATGGGTGAGAAACAATGGTCATACATCAACCTGAAAACAGAACCCATGTCCAACGTTTGCAGCCATCTTCCCAGTCTAATGTTTAGGCATAGCTCTGCGCGATTATGTCTTGTAGATTGTTAATAGCCTCAGTCCGCGATAGCAGGTGAGCAAATGGATTACATCGCTTGGAGAATGAATCAAACGATGGAACCGAAATAATCAACCGCGTGCAGAGATCAACATGGGATACCCCACTGAGCTGACAACAAATGAAGCAAAGCGAAATGGACAATTCAAATGATAGAAGTTTTAACTACTGGCATGTCGGGTTGTATTTGTTCTATCTTTATTATCTGGGGCTGACCACATACGGTGACACAGGATGGGGTTTGGTTTGCGTCGAATGCACCCGCGGGGGTCGCAAAGCGGTGCCTGTGCTGGTACTGGTACCGGTACCGGTTCTCAGCCTGTCTGGCTTACATGGATGCACTGGGACCACGCTGGCATGACTTTCGGTAATAATTCACCTAGGGGCACAGTACTTGTGTTGGGCATGTGACAAGTGACCCAGTTTTGTCACTGCCAGAAAGTGAAACGTATCACTGGAACAGGCGAACATACTTGGATCGCTTAGTCTCCTGTCGCCAGGGCGTATAGAGACTTGGAAACAGGACCTTCTAGTTGGCGGCTAACGAACGAGGGGTCCATAAAAACACCATTCGCTAATTATGATAAAAAGTAAAAGAAAACTCTGCCAGCGCTAAAACATTTTAAATGCTCCTAATGTGGAGATTAAGATCCTTTTATTAAGCTCTTAAAAACGCACTAGTACTTGAGAAACTTGGGTGATACATTTTTAAATTTTTATGTACGTACAAGAAAGGGGTGTAAAACATTGAGCGACGATTCGTTTTCACAAGAAAAAAAAAAAACTTAGTTGCTTAAAACAAAAATTAATCAATGAGGATAAATGGATTCTCCACTTCCTCGTGGCAAGATTTATGGTAAGCGTCAATCCATTTGCCATTCCTGACAACAGAGCGGCGATTTTTAAGTTAATTTCCTACGTTTTTTAAGTGATTATAAAAGCTGCCACCGCGGGTTAGCATTGTTGTCGCGGAAATGGGTAATAGAAGTGAGAAACAAAGGTGTCATTAAAAGGCGTTGTGCTGTGCTACCCACTGTGGCATCGTATATCGCGCACGGGGTCCATCTCGAGCCGACGCCGACGCCGACGCCGGGCAGGGCAGTGTGTGCGTGCGTGCCGCCATACCATCACTCATCGCCACCCCATCCTCCGAACGGTGGCACCGACGTCCGTTGCTTTTTTACCCTCTGACGTTAGCGATACCCCGCCAAGCGTTCCTCTTCCGGCATACGGAATAGACTTACTGATTTTGTACTCCGCCACGTCAGTTTCACAGCGGGCCAAACGTATTATAGTTTTCGTTATTGTATTTTATCGGTGTGCCCACACGTAAGTAACTCCAAACAAACAGTCAACCCATGGAAAGGCGTACCTCGGTTTGTTACACCTTAGTACAAAATTCAAACCTCCGAAGGAGCAACCGCTTGCAATTTTAGCTTACATTCACAGAAGTACTAAAGACATATTATATTTTCTCGTGGAAATTCTAATTCCGCCTTTCACCGCTTCGTAGTTTTGGAGTATTTCGTTACATATGCGCTTATTAACTGACAGCTAGCTGAAGCTTTGCCGCTCGAAGCAGACAAGATGAATCGCAGACTGAACTAATATTGCTGTTTCTGTACCTAACACAAATATGCTTAAAAGATGGAGGGAAGGAAGCGTAAAGACGCCGTGCAGAGCTGCTGAGCTAGTGTATGTATAGGAAACAGGATCAAGTATTTGCTTTAATAGTTGGATCCTTGCGGTTGATTAAACAAAGCAAATATTACGTATTTAATTGGTAATTTCGTATTTTCAAATAGAACCGTGTATAAACACTATTCTATTCAAGTAGCTATTTGATCGCGTTGGCGTTAGCGGGGCAGGAGCGTGAGCTTCGGCGTCGTAATAAAGTCTGACAATACATACGACTCAATTCAGATGTAAGATTGGTTTTAATCGAAACATCTCGCGCCAAGAAACTAGAGCTTGGTTTCGACCACGAATTGGTTTTGAAAAAAAAATGTTAGAAGTGAACATCGCCAGAAACAAATCCGATTAAAACTGTTGAAACCGTTAAGTTTTATCGAACGTGAATCTGGAAACGATTTAATTCAAGTAACATTCTTTTATTCGCCACTTCGTGAAACAGTTTTCCGAACTTGCACCAATAAAATAGTATAAGGTGCCAATGAAACGGAATAAAAATAACCATCTTTATCGAAAGAGTTATAGAAAGTGTGAGACAGACCCTTAAGTGGTTGTACCTGCATTCCGCCACCTAAAGATGTAATTACTAATGCATGAGCTCACTGAGTCTGTAGATATTACATTCGAGAAGCGTGTTTTAAGAGTTGAGAGCATTGTACTTCTAATGCAACTCGTGCCTTCGCCTGTAGATCTGTTATTTGGAGATAAATTTCGATTTAACTCGAAGCTCGCAAACCTAAAACTTTTCCGAATTAAGTTGCCAACAATTAATTCCAACACGTTCGCTAATTATAATACAATCCATATCAAAAGTGAATTCAAACCCATTCTTCGTGGTGTCTTTTCTCGCGGGAAGATTTGTTTATAACAGGTTATAGTTTTGGTAAGCACTTAGTTGATACCGTTACACATATTAGAGACAGATATTTCGCATTTGATGGAGATTATAGTGATCAGTCCCTTCCCCCTTGATGATTTATTTGATTACTTTTCCACTCTCGGAGCGAATCAAAACAAGTCGACGCATTGAATTGCACATGATAAAAAATCTCTGCTAAACGCGCAAATCAAGGGTTGTAAACCGGATTAACTTCTGCATTGCATGCCATGTCAAACACCACTTCCGCGGATTGCAAGTCAAATAAATGATTTACAAACCTGCAAATCGCCCCGATCGAGGGATTATTTTCTTTAGCGATCCTAACAGGAATATGGCAATATGGCTCATTAAAATAATAATATAAAAGTGGCAGTAGGTACTTATTAAAATTGATACAAAGCTGCTCATTGAATTATTTGGGTTCAAAGTTTTCGAGCGCGTGAAAAGCGTTTGCCGTTATAAGCGCGCGACCATCAGATCGAGAGGCTGAAAAAAGACACGAGTTCCGTAGCAAACCCATTCTAAACAAACCATGGATGAAAGGGAAACTAATTGACTGCGGAAATAATTGAAATTTTCAAGGGAAATGTATGAATTAACGTTCGGCTAATTAATTAAATTGGTAGCAACGTCGTATAATGCATTAAATAGCGCGCGGCTGTTCTCGCAATCCAGAAGCAGCGAGTCGCGCGTTAATACCAGTCGTCGAACTCGGTGTGTGTCACTTGAATAAATTTACTTTGACATTTCAATCTCTTTAGTTTCTTTGCGATTATCTGTACGACTTTGTCACCACGTTCGCTCCTGAACGCAGCCCGCAGACCAGCTTAAAGCTTACGGCACGGCACCACCACCATTAAAGCTGATGTGGCACCTCCACCTCTTAGGTTTAATTGACACCTACACACAAAAAAAACGCACACGGCTTCTAAAAAAAAAAGCAACAAACATTTATGACCGGCTTCATTGCAAAAAAAAAGTTTTATTTCCCTATCTATTTGCTATCACAACACCGTGGCATGTGTCTGCAGGTCACGCCCCTAGCGTCGAGTATTTTCATTATGAATGCACTATAAAGAAGTATAGCGCAAGATCATGGATTAGTAGTTTGAAAGACGCGAGTGACTCGAGATTGTTTACGTACGTTGCCAGTTATTTGTGCCATGAAACACGTAACTCGCAGCGACTTTTTATCGCCGCACTGCCTCAGCGGCGTATGGACCTGACGCAGATTGGAAAAATCTTCTAGACTCACTTTTCACAAATTTAATTTCTTTGCTGCCATTTTTGCTGTACCTCTTTGCGATAGAAATGTCACTTGTCCGAAATCACACATTAAGCTTTAACTTAGCCGTGTAACTTCCCCCGAGCAACACTGACTTATTTCGACCTGTTCGCAAAGCGACATCCTTCCGCCACTGGTCTCTATTGCACCCGTGTATTGTTTGCGGACGTCTGCTTGAGATTGGACGCCGATAACGACGCCAGGGACGCCGCCGACGCTGAAATGCGACGCGCTTTATGACAGGACGACACACAAAACCAATTCGATCTCGGCACAGTTTTCATCCACGCCGTAAAGTTCGCTCTGAAACACCGATGCGCACGAAATCGACTTTGGCCGGGACGAACTTTTTTCCTTTCTTAGTGCTTCGTGAGTGATCACGCTGCCGGATCGATCCAACCTTTATTCGTGTGGGTTTTGTCTAATTTCGAACAATGCTCGACGAAGTTTACTTTAGTACTCTTTGACAGTGTCCTGTCAGCTATTTAGCACCACGCCATCATTGAGCTGAGAGTTTATTTAGTAAAATTCGAACGTTGAAATACCGGTGCCCACAAAATCAACGGCGTAGTCCATTCTTTTCACAAGATTTCTCAGCTTGCGATCTTTAGAAACACTTTTTTTAAGACATTTTTTTTGTATCTTCCACGGTCCGTGAAACTATCTCATAGGTCAAATATCGTGCGGCGATCGATTCGCCCGGACTGAACGCGTGTACGAGACGCACCGTATCTTTACGACGGGCAATTTTTAGGTGCGGCAGATGCGTAGGGCGAACGGCGTCCTCTTGAATCGCAAGCAGTTTGGGGGAGTGTGTGGCCTAGGGGTGGCAGATGGGTTGGACTGGGGTAGTGCTATCAGTCCGATAGTGATGTGGTTCCGTGGGACAGGTGGCAGGCCGAGCGGTCATCCATCATGCCGCGATAGCAAAGTGTCAAGGATCAAAGGTTTGCGTCCCGGAGAAACTCGGCGCGACTCCTTAACTGCAGGACGAGGATTGGAAAATAGCCGGGGTGCCACCTACAGGATGCAGACGCGCGTTTCCGCTTTCCTTGACGGCTAGGAGTATATAAGTGGACGCTTGAATAATCGATCTCGAATTCAGTTTGTTCTAAAACGACCGCTAACGTATTTCACTTTTATCACATTGCCCAGGAAGTACACGATGTATTACTACATTATACCCGAATTTGAAAAGTTTCAAAAATAATGTATCAATTAATATCCCCTCTCGTTATTTATACTTTTAATCATTTTATTATGCAAGTTTTTCAAGTCATTTCCTTCTCATTAAATAGGCAGACACACGAAAGGACCGGGAACAGCGCGATGGCGAGTACTTATTTTATCGCCACATTAATCCACTCTGTTGACATTAAGAGATTGGCCGTCCGACCTGACGTCAGGGTGCAGGAGGTCACGTGACAACCGCCGCCATTGGGCAGTGCATGCCGTGGAGCGTGTATCGTATCTGTGTTCATAACTCACGACGCAAATAGGGCGCGGTGGTGATAGAGGCCTAGCACCCCGCTCTACCTTGGCCGCACGCCGTACCTTGGCTGAAGCCAGTCTGTCATGCCTGCTCCGCGGTGCGGCTATTAGCATAGCGTGCGTGGCTAGAACGGGCCTGGAAAGACGCCATGTAGCATGCGCGTTTGCCAGCGGCGAGCCGTGGGGGGTGATCGAGAAAACCCCTCCGGCAATAGGGCGATTGGTGGTCTTTTCGCATCAGTGTCAACAAAAAAAAAACACGCGTAATGCTGACACACATAATGGATATATCTGGACGTATGGCATGGACGTTCAGCCAATATTTTGGATCGAAGTGTTTTTCTAGTAAAAGTGCAGATCATGATTCGGTTTTATTTTTTTTACATGTTGCCTGTAATTTTTTCCCTAAATGTATCTATCGGATTAATATTTCCCAGTGGTCTGTCCACAGTTTTCTGGGCACCATACACAATGTAACTGTGTTTGTATTTGCTAACGAGTCTCGTGACAGTACCAAACGCCGACGTCGCCACTGTCCCTGTTTTGTTTTCCAGTCCCAATTCGCCATGCAGTGTGTTTTGTGCCCGTGTGTACTTTGTGCGTACCATGTTGTTGTACAAAATACGAACCATTTTGCTGATAGTGTCAAACAGAACCACCTCGCGCTGGGCACGCATGACCATTTGCCACGTGGCGATTTCCGCTGGCACAAGATGGCGATCGCGATTCGCGCGCTCTATACGAGCGTTTTACGCGTCACAAAGTTTAGAGACAATTTCAAGCATGCACGCTTGTCATTCGCAATCCATTTGCATCGCTATATAATGCATCTAGCGTGGTGATGGTGCATTACAGGAATATATAACTCATGTGATCGTCGCTAACACACGAGATACTGCACTTTACGACTGCAACTTTGAAGAGAGAAAGGCGGGGCACATGGGAGAAATTGCAGTTGATTTTTCTTTGGGTCTCGACTGTTTTGCTCGTTAGGGTGTTGACAGCCATCTGATAATCACCTGACTTGCTGCGCTAAACTTGCAGACTTTCTTATCTGCGTATCCAGCCGCAATGTTAATATTCATTTGCATACCATCGCGTTCATGAGACGTAGTTGCAGTAAAATGTTGTATGCATCGTTAGTAGATTAGGGCGGTCGGCCCAATAATCTGCATGCTAATGTTTGTACGAAATCTCCAGGCGTGTAGGAAAATCATTTTTCACACTCGTTGGTTTTCTATGCAGAAAACAGGATAAAGCATCTAGTCGTTATTCAAATTTCGTTTCAAAATATGTCTTGCGAGAATAGAACGCTGATGGAAAGTAGCTAATTAATTAAATTTCTAGATAAGATTGCGCCGCCTCATTTTCTAATTGTGTCGGTTAGTGAGGAGGAGAACCGGCAGCGTGCAGAGCACGGGAAGAATAGATTAGCAATGGGATGACTGATTGTCAAAATCCTGGAACGCAGTCTTGTGCCGTCACAGTCCTCGTTCTCTAAGTCTTGTAGCATACCAAACCGGAAGCTGTTACTGTAGTAGAAGAAAAAAATAACTTTGACAAATGTATTCATGCAGCCAAAGCTTTCAAGACCGAACGCTCGCTCCGTGCCCGCCTCTTATATACCAACTTTATTATACGAATTTGACGAAGACAAAGTTTTCTGTGCTCGTTGCTAACAAGTGTGTGTTTGATTTGTTCACAGAGGATCGAGTGGCATTCTTCGGGAGCCCACAGAGAGCTGTGTTACCTGAAGGGCAACTCTGAGGTGAGTGTGCGCTGCACGTGGCGCTTCCTGCTATGTCCTAGGCCCAACGGCGTCCCCCCGAGGCGTCGAATATGCCCCTGTCACTCGCGCATAACGACAAGGCAAACACAGACCCGAAGACTTAGTGGCTGTAACGCTTAGAGTCAACCATCTTGCACAAATATCGTGCTGAGCAAATACTGTATATGCGTATACAGCAGATGAAGATGTTTGTCCCTGGAGCCAATCGAGGCAAAAGTATGACATGAGATTGACTACTTGGCTGAGACCATGGGCTGAGCCTGTTAGACCAGGAGCTTGGCAAGGGTCACACGAAAGCATGGGGACACCATGGGTACAGAAATATCACCCCGCATTTTGCGTTATATTCGGTTATTTGCCGGTTCAGCTTTTAAATACACAAAATTGGAATAAATTCAAAGTCGTTCGGACGACCAGAGATCTTCAATATTCGTGTTATTTGTCGGCAATCTCATTAGGTCTTGTCAAAAAAAGTGTAATCCTCGGTTTTTGGAGACAAGATTATTAGATTCTTTGATGAAATATTAATAAAATTTGGCTCCAGGCAAACCGGGCAAGAGATGATCTTCGTCGTTCCTTCTATGTCGAAACTGTTCAAATAAAAGCAAGTAAAAGAAAAATGACGCGAAACGGCAAAACTTTTTATGCTCGTCTTTCGCAAAGATTCTTAGATTTAAAAATAATTTGTGCGGGCTTTCTTGCAGGAGATGACTTGGTCGAAACTAATATTGCGACTCTTCAACCCAACGCAACGACATGACTGACAGGACACGTTTAATTTCAAATTACGATTCATTTAAGAGCGAGCCGGGTTCACTCGTCTGTAGCATGATATACAGTGACACAATCGATTAATTATCGGCTTTTATTTCCCCCATTGTCAGCCGCGTCGGCGTCGGACGAAGTTGCCCGGCGTCGCTGTGAGCGAGATGCGCTTGCCGTGATTGCACGCGGTAGAATCGCGTCAGGAGAGGAGATTGATAAATGGCTGTGGGGGCTTTGATTACTGGTAGCCATAACGTCGGTAGCGGCGGTCGACCGGACGACCGGCCGGGGCAGTCCAGCCAACCGTGCGGGCAAATCTGCAAATGGTTTAAATAATCATTTGCCGACCGGTCCAAGTGACCACGTGTAGTGTCGTCACTACGGGTGGCTGAAAATGATTTCTATACATGATCCGAGTTGTAGTAACGAGATTAAATTGTTATTTAGTGTTATGAACTTTGTGAAAATAATTTATATTAATTAAATTCTGTCGTAATGAAATATTTTTTTAAGTAGTTAACGCGAGCGGTCGAGTGTGGATAACGAAAAGGTCGGGCATGGGGGATGATTGTTTGAGACTTAAATTGCATGAAATGCGATCCCTAAATAATTCAATTGTACAAGCGGAGATAAAAATATTTTTTTTTATACCCGCGTTGACGCAGGTCCTGGCGTTTGCCGTCGGAATTGCTGTAAAACCAGCGAACAATTCGACTGCATAATTCTGCTGTGATGATTTACAATCGCACATTCTTCAAAATCACAATGAATTTATGCATGACATGACTTGGAAGAGCGAGCTCTGCTGTTCAGATGTGGGCATCGTTCGATGCGGGCTCGGGAAAAAAAATAGCACCGTGACAGCAGGGTGTGGGTTCACGCCCCGAACGCGGCACCTCCACGGACTGATTCGTACACGCCTTTAACGCGTTTCGGTCCCCGCCAAACAAACTACATATTCCAGTTTCAAACGAAATGAGCGATTGTTTCTATCTATAATCGTTTGGAAATGATTGATGAGACGGTATTAATTAATTGTGCTTGTTCTAATTGCAGGACGACTGCCAGAACTACATCCGAGTCCTGGCGAAGATAGCCGACAACCGGGTGTTGATGTGTGGTACGAACGCCTACAAGCCGTTGTGCAGGCATTATCATTATAAGGTGAGAGGCACTGCGAAAGAACGGAGGAGCGAGAGAGAGAGAGAGGTAGCTATTAATTGATTATGAATTCATGTCGAGACTCTGGGCGCATGGCGTCATCACTTCTTTTAGACACTTCACGTCAGTACCCGGCGGTGTGACGTGCACTGCGTAGGTGAGCCAATAGACGTCGACGAGGGCAAACCGATTGAAAAATTACCGCTAGCTTTGACATTGTCAAAGCTTTTAATTTTCAATCGGGCTGAAAAAAATGACAGCACATATCAAAAAGAATTTGAATCTGAGCCCATGAATTTTTGGAAGTTTGGATCTTTAAAAACTAACCACCGGGTGTGTTGGAAAGTTTGGGGTTCTATTTTTATACGAAATTACTAGCCCTTATGAAAGTCAACTGGGTAATTGAATTTGCTCTCCCATTTGCAAGCATGTCCGAACAGTAAAAAACAATCAGAAAACTTGCGGAACTTTTCAACCTCATTTTTATGTAATATCATAAAATCTGGAAAACACAATAACGGATCTACAATACTTACAAGCGACCATTACGTGCCATGGTCAGACATGTCTATAATTATGGTAAATAAACCTATAGTTAATATGAGATGACTGATGGGTTTATAGGCCTATCGAGGAGAAGTCGAGATTCCATTAGCGTGTGCACACGGGGGTCGTTGTAACTGGTTGCTCTTGTTTGACTGTTTTGATCGGACAGTGAACTTGCCTCGGCTGATACTTGCTTGGGCTGGCCAACGCTTAGCTCTTGTCCTAGGGCAGACCAGCAAAGCCCATGCCTCTTTACAGTCATTATAAAACGTGGATTTACAGTAATTCGCTGGATTCCAGAACCACACGGTACACACACGCGGCGCAGGCTTGGTGTAGTAACACTGTAGAAGATGAACCCATTTGTTTGTTTAGCTCAGCTCGAGTCTGTTGGCTAGACTTGCACACACTCTTTTATCAGCCCTTTCTAAACTTGAATAAGTTTATACTCACTTCAGTTTCAAGAGGCTGTTTCCTCTCCAGAGGAGCTTACGAAAATAAAAATTTGAGAGTATTGTGAGCCAGGGTGCTCTTGGAGTTCAATGGCTTTATCTACAGCGGCATTCGTAAGTCAAATTTAAATTCAATTAATGGTGATGAGGCCTTGTTAGAATTTATTGCTGACGTTGGTGATAGTCGACTTTTGAAACTCCCATAGTTCTGAGATGGCTTGCAAATACTGCAATGAGAACCTAGGTAAAGAATCAAATTTTATGGATAAAAGCTTCATTACCCTGATAAAAGACGATGCCGCAGTAAAGATTGCTTTAAAGCAGCATCTAAAATATGTGTAACCATCAATTGTGTCATCAATCAGATTAGATAACGATAAATGTAACTTCAAACATTGAGTAGGTACATAACTCGTATCATTTCGTTCCAAAAGAAGTCTGTAGAAAGCAAAGTAGGATATCTTTAACCTGAGACATCTCCATTTTCTCTGCGGCATTAAACCCATGATACTAGCATCACATCATGCGATTCGTGTCTCCCTCTACAGAAAAAAAAAATGTAATTTATTTGCCAGGTGTCATCCAACACAATACGTTCTCCTTCTTGCATGTATATTTTGCCACGTTATGGCAAAAAGCCAGCTAGCTGCATGCATATGACGCTACTTTTTTTACCATTGGCAGCGCCCCGTACCAATACCTATCGCTTTGTGCCTTCAGGCGGAATAATGAATAATATTGAAGAAGAGCTTTTCTATGTTATATACGTGATTGGCCGACTGCCATTTTTAAATGACACGATCCGTTTTGATTCCATGCTATTTGCAATATGGGTATGGGATGTAATTTCTCATTTACTTACTCGTTCCGCTTGACGATATCAGAATTCCTCGATTTGGCTCGTTCGTTTTGATGGGGATCCATCAGTCACCTTATACTGAAAGCTATTGAGATAGAGGACAGCGAGCAAGATTATTTGAAACTCATACCAGCGAGCCTCTTTGTTGAATGTTGACCCGAAAGGGTCACTCGGGGATAATAATAATCTGCTGGTGTCACCTCCCTTTATTTATTTAGCCGCTAAGTTATTTGCATAATATTATTCTCGCGAGGCATAGTACGATAGCACACTGTAAGAGCCGCAGCATGTAGTGACATTGATCATAAGCTCTTCAGCGTTACCTAACACCTTTGACAAACAAACATTTTTTTATTATTTGAAAAAACACTAGGCTTTTGAGTTATAATGTATGCCTACACCTAAAGTGCTGGATATTTTCGGATGAATTTCAGTTTGGCCAAGCTTAATCCCTGGGGGCAAACGTTCAGGTAAAACGATATTGGTAACAAATATAGTGTGCTGCTGGTGACATTCCCATGCCGGTTTTGCTGACCATTTGCTCCTGATTGATTCGAAGCTGAATAAGCGATTTCACTCAGTCCTTCCAACCGATCGTAATGACCATCCCGTTAGTTACGTGTTCACTGATTCAAGAGCAATCTCGGTGCACGCTCGTACAATCTCAAACGACACTACAATGCCCAAGTCGAGACAAATCTCTGTCAATAAACATCGAGCTTACACCGCTCTCCGTCTTCGTTTTCGTTCGGCGCGTATTCGTCGTCGAGCAGAAATAAGGGCCACGAGTTAACATGAGTTAATACCGTGAGCGCCAGCCATTTCGTATAACAAAGTCAAATATCAAGTTATCCAGTGAAACTTTTTCCTGTTCCCCGTTCCCTTCGTCTTGTGGTGGGCGTAGATGCGAATCCCCGCGTTGCTGCTGCTGCTACTGCGTCTCGTCTAGTGAAAGGGGATGGGGTGGTCGGGTTACCCCCCCACGTGCCCTTTTCCACGCAGGGGAATTTGCGTTCTGCAGATTCAGCACAGTTTCCTATGCTGTTCGGGTCGGGTCGTCCTAGTCGTAACGTTGTTAGGGTTACACTTAACTACGACGGCGTGCGCTGTGTAAAGTGAATGCAAATGTCCGTGATCTGGGCAGTCATGAAATGAATAAGATTAGATATGCGATGGTCAGTCAGTGCTGGACTCGGAACGGCTCTCGCTTTTACTGCTGGTCGGACCTGTGTCGACAGAAAGTTAGAGACTCTAGACAGGAACTTGCCCATGGGTGCTTTCGTTGACGCACCGACAAAAATATTGGTCAGGTCGTTATTTTATTGTGTGAGCAACGGGGCAAGCTTTCTAATTATTTAATAAGGTCACTGATATTTCGAATACTATATTTTAAAATGTCACATTTTTAAAGAAAATGTATTCCAGATCGTGTATTCGTTTAGGCAATTCATAGTACTTCGATGACTTCGATTGCTTAGTCAGTCTGAAGCAAATTCACTTATTTCGGTTACCTGTTAAGTGATTATCCAGTTTGTTCGTTAAAAATCAACTACTCTTTTAAATAATGACTTCTATTGATATTGAAAATGATTTTAAAATATATAATTAGGGTAAAAAAGAAAACTACAATGTATATGTAATCAGTAATAGAGGTAATAGATTGTGAGACTACAGTTCTACCTTGGGGTCATGACTCTCCTCACAAAAGACCATGTTCCTATTAGAACTGCAAACCCATTACAAAAAATGTTCCAACCCTTCAAAAATCAATTATCAGAAAACATTTTCTACATTTATCCTATGTTCCGCTCTAATGTCTTTGGTGATCTTGGTGACTAATGTATCATTTAATTTTCTTGCAGGATGGTGACTATGTGGTAGAGAAAGAATATGAGGGCAGAGGACTCTGTCCTTACGATCCTGACCACAACAGCACAGGAGTTTACAGTGGTAAGTAGTGTCAAGTTTAAGACTTTAAAATCCCCTCTTGGTTTTTCTCCCTAAAGCTGCTGGACTTTGCGTAGCTACCGATATATGACTTCTAAGTTTTCGTTTGGTTATCTCCTTAGATGGTCAGCTGTACACCGCCACAGTGGCAGACTTCTCGGGGACCGATCCTCTGATCTACAGAGAACCACTCAGAACGGAACGCTCGGATCTGAAGCAACTCAACGGTAAGCGTGATTTGCTACTACCAAAATAACTCTAAAAACCGCTGCTTAATGTACAAAATAATAAAAAACTGGAGCCAGACTTTTCATTTGAAATGTTTCTATCATTACAGCTCCCAACTTTGTTAGTTCGATGGCTTACGAAGACTACATCTTCTTCTTCTTCCGAGAAACTGCGGTTGAATACATTAACTGCGGAAAGGTAAAAGCTAGGAAATATCTAATATAATAGAAAATAAAATAAACGAACTTGAGTTTCGAATGCATTCCAAATAAACCATTCTCTAACACATGCATGCGTTTCTTTTCAGACTGTGTATTCACGAGTGGCCAGAGTTTGTAAACACGACAAAGGAGGTCCCCACCAGTTTGGCGACCGATGGACCTCGTTCCTCAAGTCTCGACTAAATTGCTCGATGCCGGGCGATTATCCATTCTACTTCAATGAAATCCGTACGTTCACATTTTGTTTCTTAGTCTCATAATGTCCACCTTGAACATAGTTTTGAATTGGATTGTTCTTTACCGCTTTCATCAATACCCAATATTTTCAACAGAGTCCACGAGTGAAATCATTGACGGCGTCTATGGCGGTGTCGCTGACAAGTTGATCTACGCCGTCTTCACGACGCCCGTCAACAGCATTGGCGGTTCCGCTGTGTGCGCGTTTAGTATGCGCTCGATCCTGGCATCTTTTGACGGCGCGTTCAAAGAGCAGGAGACGATGAACGCCAACTGGCTCAAAGTACCGAGCCTCAAGGTGCCGGAACCACGTCCGGGACAGTGTGTCAACGACAGCCGGACGCTGCCAGACGTTTCCGTCAACTTTGTCAAGTCGCACACACTAATGGACGAAGCGGTTCCAGCGTACTTCACACGTCCGCTGCAGATCAGGATCAGCCTGCAGTATCGCTTCAGCAAGATCGCTGTTGACCAGCAAGTGAAGACCACGGACGGGAAGGTCTACGATGTGCTTTTCATTGGCACTGGTACGTTTATTTATTATATCAAAGGGAACCTGCAATTTACAAATAATGTTTCTTTGGTATTTTGCTATGCTATTAAAATGTGACATCTAAATTGCAAGGCAACCTGTTAAGTACAATGCACTCAGTTACTGGTATTCATCAAACTATAAACTTTATTTACGCAAGGTATGCCAAACAGTTCTTGTTATAACCAACTGTCAAAAAAAAAGGTAGAATTATTATTAGACCTGATTAGAGGACTTCCAGGTTGCATCTCATTTCAACTTTTTTATGCTTACAATCGCAATCCTCTATCAACCAAAAATACCCCTCTTTTTCACCCCAGACGACGGCAAGGTGATCAAGGCTTTAAATGCTGCGTCGTACGATTCGAGCGATACTGTGGACAGCATCGTGATCGAAGAGCTGCAAGTGCTGCCACTCAGCGTGCCCGTCAAGAATCTCTATGTTGTGCGCATTGCCGGCGAGGAGAGCAAGCTGGTCATCGTGTCCGATGACGAGATTCAGTCCATCAAGCTGCAGAGGTGCAACTCTGACAAGGTTGGTTTGTTCTGCATAATTCACTGGGCGTTTGTTGTCTGAAATTGGGACCTTTGGCAGTATGTTTTTGACTAGAGGTACCTAGTAGAAAAAAGTAGGAAATGAAAGGGGGCAAAAATACTGTACTTTATTTATTGTCTATTATCGTATTGGTGATCCCAGATCATTTGAACCTGTGACTGTTTCTCCAGATCACGAACTGTGGGGAATGTGTGGCGCTGCAAGATCCGTACTGTGCTTGGGACACTTCCGACAACGTTTGTGCCAGCGTCGGCTCTCCCAGCTGGAGTGCAGGCAATAAGCGGTACATTCAAAATGTAGCCAAGGGAGAACATCCGGCCTGCGCCCGAACTCAGAATGGTAAGTTTATAGAATGTTGCGTTAGTGGTTTCTGATAGTAGTGATGCTTTGTGTGGGCGTAGCTCGGGAAAATTAACTGTGTGATATAGAAATTTTTCCGATTCAAATTATATTTTTGCAAGTCAGTTTTTTAAATGTAAGCAATTAGCTAAATAGTTTTCCAAATTTGTTTAGCGCAAAATTGGTATAGCAAAGTGCTAGTGAAAATATATAAAATTAGATGTGAGACATATAACATAGATAGAAACCAATATATTAGCTGGATGAGCATGAACCCACTTCGTTCAAAGTGTATCATGTGTTTAGAATGTTTGTATTGTGAATGAAATATTGTTTCCAGCCATATTTGCGGCGTTGATTTTTTAGCGCTGAAGTTAGTGCAAGCTAATAGATACTAGTGTATTGCTTAGAAGCTAGCCAGTTACGACGCTTTGCCGCTCTCCTTTACAGGAATCCTACCGCCTCCCGTTACAAGCCAGGAAACGATGAAAGAAAGTGGTGAGTACACTTCGATGCTTTGCTGCATTTTTTATTTGTATTAGTATATTTAACTTAAGCATAAAAATGCCAACACTTCTATTGTAAGTTGTTATTATTTGAGCGTGATTTTACTTCATCAAAGTTTATCATTCGTAGCACTTTGCCTGAAATTATTAAGTAATTCATTAGATCTGTATGATTTGAAGTAGCATGGTAATTTTATAGACGAAAAATCTTTTTTTACACACTTCTCCATATTTACCTAGCTCAATATTTGACCCTTTATCTACTGAGACATGTGTGACCATAATCAATTGTGATCAAAATACAATACAGATTAGTCCGATTAGGAGATGTGATCTGAAAGTAGTAAAAAAGAATCCGTTGGCAACCAACCGTAACATTTCAATGAAACAACATTCAATGCTCAATTCACTGGTTCAAGTTGCAAGTCCTGGGCTGAGTAGAAAATTCTAAAATAGTAAGATTTTGACAATGTAATTAAAAGGGGAAGTTCTGACAAGGGTTGGCTTCTACTTAAAGATACAATATCAGTACAGTTTCCTCCTGCCAACAAAATTGCCTCGAATGTGAAAACGTCTATTGTGTCGTTACTGTTGCTAATGTGAATGTCCCTGCACCAGAACCCGTTGAGCTCGAGTCGATGACTTGTCCCCCTTGCGCTGTGTGTTCGTGCCCCAGCAATACGATTGTTACGTCTGCGCAAACCACCATCGAAGGTGTGGTTACTGCTGGTCAGTGTTTCCAAAATAAATACAATACGGCTACTGCTGGAAGCTGGATACTGGAAAGCAAACTAATTTACTTTAACGCTTCATTTTTTGAGGGTGGATGGATGTATCAATAAAGTAGTTTTAAAAGAAATACTTTATGATCAACTGCCTTTTGCAATGAAATGCTTTTTAATGAAACCGTAGTGAAGCTTATTTTAATCTGATAATATCTAATTGCCGTTTATTGTACAGTCTGCGGTTAACTTCTCTTCGAACTGGCATAGAATTTAAAGTGAGCGGTGGCCTCATCTCCTAATATCTCCAACAAATCCTTTACCCAAACTCTAAAAACCTGCTCTGTTTGCAACTACTTCTCTTGGCATTTGGCACTTACTTTTCTCTTGCTTACTAACAAGACCTAATAGGTTGGGTTCAATGCATGTTTTTGCTTGTGCATGTGCATCGCTGTTGCATGATTGCTTTTGAATTTTTGAGTCTCTGTTTGTGAAAGTTACGCAATGCTCCTAAAAGATGCGTGTTTAATCACAGTACAATAATGCAAATAACAAATAAACTTTATACTCACAGTGCACTACGTTCTGCAAAATAATTTTGTAGTAGCACCACAGGTCACTAATGCTGTCTTCTTTTTACTGTTTTTATCGATTACCAAATTTTTGAAGTGCATCACAAACTAAATACTGTGTGTGAAGCTGAAATTAAAAGCTGGTACATCTGCAAAGACAAATTCAAAAGTACTTCATGTTTATACAAACAGGGGTTTGTTTTCTGGTGATGGTTTGTGGTTTTCGGTACTGATTAAAAAAAAAAATCTGTAGTGTTATTTCAAATCTTTCAATATTGAAAAACTCATTTCAATATCCTCAGCTCTGTGTTTGTGCAAATTTGATCAGCACAGCTTAACGGTAACATTAACTTTGTCAGTCTTGTAAGCACTTGCGAAATTACGCTTTTTCAATCACGGAAAAAAACTCTTGTCTTGTTTGTCATTGGCTTTGTGTTAACCTTCGGTTTGCCCTGGCAGGAGGTCCCGTCCACCCCCACCACCACGGGGGCCACTTTGGTCCCGACATAGACAACAATGAGATTGTTATTGAAGTGGACGAAAGCAACGTGATCCCAAACACGCTAGCCGAAATGAATCTTGCAGGTAAGCGGCGTCGCGTTATGCGTAGCGGAAAACTGCCAGATATTCAAACGATCCTTTATAGCAACTATTAATTTGTTAGGGTACGAACACCACGGAACTCCTCCCTACCCATTTGCGTCCTACTAATAAACTAACATGAAAATCACATCTCTGACCGTTTTTTTTAACCTTGCTAGGGAACTTCGATTTTATTACAGTTATCAGCAGAATAACCACGTAGCAAAGAGGTTTTCTATATAGGTGTATAAGAACTCATTAAGGAGACGGAAACATCGCTGAGCACGCTGAAGGGTGCACAAAAATAATTTTTAGCAACTTTTAACATACTTTTCATGACCTATTTCGTATTGAAACAAAAATAGAGTACAGTTTTCAGTATGGTAAGTTAGGAGTTGTTCACTATTACCATTCTGATGACCACGATGAATTTTTTCCAGGAGCCAAATTGCCTTCCTCCCAGCAAAAGATGCCAATCTACACAGCAGAGACGTTAAGTATCGCCGTGGCAACTGCAGTCCTGGCGGCGCTGGCTGTTGGATTTGTTGGCGGGTTTCTTTTTTCTCGTCGTTGCCGGGGAAACGATTACTCGGATATGCCGTTTCCCGACCACAGGCACCAGTTGAACAGGTGAGCGCAGATCGCTTGATTTAGTTGTATAATTCCTGCTTGTTGTTGTACATTCAATTTGATTCATACTACAGAAAGCCCTGCCAAAACAATTTATTTAACAAACAGTTTCTTTAATTTTCTCCTCTACTGTAGGTACATCATACATACAAACCTATCAATTTAATTTCTCAATATATTGCTTATAACCATTCTGAAACATTGATTTTCTTATTAACATGCTGCAATTAAAAAGTTATTACAGATAGGTAACAACTTCTTATTCTTATGTTGAGTGATGTGTGCTTTGTATTTACTATCTATTGAAACTTTTTCATTATCTAATTGTTTAGTATTTTAGTCTTCTAAACAGCATCACTTAAGATGTTGATAGCTTAGTCGGTGTATACCAGGCTTGTGGAGACGCTACTCAACCGTGAACACTTTTCAATTTCAGATTGACGGACGGTAGCCACAACGCAGATGCTTCTTGCCTTCAACCGTGCGCCAACAACAAAGCTGCCATCAACCTCGTGCTGAACGTTCCGCCAAAGAACGCCAACGGCAAGAACGCTAACTCCTCGGCGGAAAACAAACCGATTCAGAAGGTTAAAAAGACTTACATCTAGCAAAAGATGCGTCTGGTCTCTCCAATAGTAAAAACTCTGTTCAGAAATATTGTGAAGGCCAAGAGATATGAAGAATAATATAGTTACATAGTCGAAGAAGCATAACCTTCGAGTGTAGTGATTCTGTGATGATTGTGTTGTGCTATCCAAGGAAGAACCAAGGAGTTGCCAGCCTGAATACGTTTCTAGAACTTGACACTCAGTTTTCATGGAAAAAAAAATATTTTGTTTGAAAAATGTTAAATAAATTCTAAATTCTTCCTTTTTTATAGTTTAGAATAGCAGACGCCATGACAGGAAGGGAGACGGAGTACATTCCATAAAGGCATATTACACGTTTTACTATTATAATCGATGTGCATCGTTGGGTATCTCGTTGATCCCCATTTTTTGAACTGAGAAGACAGCGTTAACCAGCGAACGAATGAAAACAGAACCAGTCGTATATGGTGGAATGTGATACTCTTATTCAATTAGCGGAACGATTTAGAACGATGCAAACGAGTCGAAGATAACTGCTCGAACAGTCAAACGTCGAAACCAACTAAATAACAACGACGTCCAGCAGAATTGTTGGCGAGGCTAAATAATGCCGAAGAAGCACGTGGCGACCCACCCAGCGTTCAGTAATGTTTGCGCGCAGAAAATTAGAGTTGTGCTCTCCGGCCTGTACAAATTAGTCCTAAATAAGAAGGAATCTCAGTTAGTGACATGATGTTGTTTCGTCGTCGGTTAATACCTATGATTGTACGATAGGTTCAACGCTAATTATTACATATTATATTGAATATCTAAGACTGAGAGTTGAAAATTTTATTTGTAAATATATTATGAAATGTAAATACTATAGCTATGTCTGCATTGTTAATATTGCATTATGTAATTGAACTTTCATTATATATCAAATTTAATTGTTATTAGTTAAATGAGAGCTCTATTAAAAAGATGTATGTAATAAAGTTTACCTACTTTTTGCTATTCTTCCAGACTTGTCAAAATTTACAATAATGTACATTTTTTTATGAAAGATCAGTTTAATCGGTAAGGTTATTGTAAAGTGCTTTCCAAGTAAGAAACCCAAGTAGGAATAATCCTGCAGATATGAATTAAAATTTGATCATCATATTTTGATAGTTGTATTGTAACACCTTATATGATGATTATATTTGCACCTTTCACGTGGATTTCTAACTTGTTTGTATTTCTCATTTCGTGTGTTGATCATCAATCTATGAACTATAATAATAGATGTTTCAACTTCAACATATAATTTTGCATCTTTTTGGCTAGTTGGCGGATTGACACACAAAATACCAGAATGCAAATCAGTTGAATTTAACCGACCAAATGATGTAATTGTACCAGTCAAGTCAGTATCCTGTATTAATTGCTCTTGATATATATAAACGAGCTCCCTGAAACTTATTCTTCATGTATTGATTTGCGCAATATATCAACCTCCTTATGAGATACATTATAATCATGCATTAATATTCAATTTAAAGCAAACAATTGTGCAGAAATGTGGTAATTATTGTGTATGTAGTGATACTACATAAAACTGGGATTTTATTATATTAAGCAGACCTACCTTCTGCTCTGGTTATTGCTATAGATCTCTCCTGGAATCACGCTGTTTTTGTTTTTGCTGAGTCATATTTTCATGTTCCAGATGACAATTTTTCTAATAAAATACTATATTTTGCTTTAACGAGCAAAATATAATACAACTCATGATGATCATGCTTTTATTTGATATCAATAGGTACAGATGTCAGCCATATAATTTGTAATTGTTCCACAAGTACTATTCTGGCCTATGCAATTTTCATTTTGAGTTAACTTGAAAAGAGGCAAGAAGACTTAACTCACAGTTGTGGAACAACTAAACTGAAACAACTTGTGGAGAGCATGGAGGCTGAGATTTCTGTAATTTACTGCTTGAAATTACTCTGCATTAGAAATAGGAGGCCCTGCAATTTTTATTTTAGGAAATAAATTCCAGAAAGGAAATGTAATTGATGTAGATCATAAAGATTACCTATGTGAGGTTAACAAGTTCAGGCCGTTAATGTATTTAGATGAGGTGAATATTTGAATGTCAGGTTTTAAAAATGTTGATTGTGCTTAGCCGCACGCAGGCTGTTTCTCCGTCAAAATAGTGATAAAATCGAAAAAGCAAGGAAGCGTTCAAAGAGGAAAGTAACATTTTCGAAGAGCGCGGAATAAAATGAAAATTGATGTCAGAGCGCTCTGGTGGGTACTGCTTTAACCCGTTTCCGGTCCCTTTCGTCACTCGAGTCCGATCTATCCGTGCGTGATGTACGTAGGGCCGGCGAATGTTCTTATTTGGTTGTTTAAACCAATTAATTAATACATCATCGTAACACATTGACATCGTTAATTTATTGATCTTCAAGTCCACTTCACTGTGCTCACTTTTTGTCGAGATGTGGTGCGAAGCAGACGAAATAGTTGAACTTTTTAGAGGTTATCTACCTTATTACCTTATCATCGCATTACCATTATTTATTATCATTGCACCAGTGAGCCCAGTAGGAGCAGCTCATGAATTTCCGGCCCATCGAATGCAGCAGTATGACTTGCACGGTGTTCCTCACGGTAAGAAAGTAATTCATTGGTGCAGCCTTCCTGCTTACCCTGCTTTTGATCTTCGAGTTGTATGCTCACAGAAAATAAAGAGCACTTTAAAATGGTAGGAAACGATCAAAACTTTGTGTTTTTTAAGGTTGCCGCAGCTCTCCAGTTAATTTGGAAGCTAGGTCGGTCAGTGGCTGGAGTACATCAAGACATTGTGTCGTTGCTCGACTAGAAGATATCACTTCAAGCATTTTTAGAGACATCTGCGCAAAAGCTGGGGCTCTTTTAATCATACTCCCTGAAAATATCACAGCATTAACAGCAGAAGATAAACAGGTACCTACCTAACATGTTGATACAATTTGTTTCTTGCTACTAGGTTTCTATGTGTCAAGAATAAACACAATTATAGCATGATTCCAGAGGACAATATTCACTTTTAGCTTAAAAACTAGTACAGTTGCAAGCAGTCCAAATGAATAAGATCATGGTTGTTTTCTGAAATTCACTGGATTTACTGGGAAAGTCAACAAATGTTACTACATCCATTCCGCAACTACAGCAATCTAGGGTACCGACATTGGTACTGATACTGACGGTGTTTGAAAGGTTTTGCAACCTGCTCACACAGCAAACATGTTCACTGGAAGCTTACTGTAGCCAGGAAATCCAGTATGTTTAGGACTGCAATCATTTGAATGTTGTCAAGTTCCACTTGGGTTTTGTTCCATGGCCTTCTCAAGCACACACACACTTTCCCTGATCAATGGGGCCTTGCATTAAGGCTGTATTTTTGTGAACCATTAATTTTTACGATTTATCCACCACTCAATCTGTGTTTATTCTGGTTTTCCAATGGCTTCTGACCCAATTCAAAAATTTCAAGAGCGTCAACTTTCTGGTCTTGATCGAACATCTTTATCTAGTCCTAGCGGGACCATACCTCAACAACAGGAAGATCTTTCAATGGTTAAACTAGAAGACTCTGAGCTTAGTTTGGACACTCATATATCTGTACAACAGATATCATCTTGTTGTTGCCGAATCTGCCTTATCAATGGCGAGCTCGAGGCACTAGTTTCTCCATGTTTATGCAAAGGAACTCTAGGCTATGTGCATTTAACCTGCCTGGAACGATGGTTGAACCAAAATGGACGGACTTGCTGCGAGCTCTGCTCTTACGAGTATTCAATTCAACAGGTTCTCCGTTACCGTTTTTGGGAGGCATTGATGGTGTGGTTCCATCACCCTGATATTCGCCGACAACTCAGAACTGATTTAATAATAGTTCTTCTTTTAACAGCTCTTACAATGGGACTTGTTTCTGTTTGCATTGTTGGCATGCAGTATTTTGTGGAAGAAGGAAGAAAGCTCGGTGCATCAAAAATGTGGTCGACAGGAACTGTTTCATTTGTATTGACAATTGTGTTGATTGGATATACAGTTACTATTTACATGCTTGTAAAGGAGACTCTTGTACATTGGTATCGTTGGTGGCATGGATCGTTGCGTGCCCAAGTTCTTGTAAGGCATGGATTCAACGAGGAGTACTGTTAAGGTGGCTGAATGAGTAATTAAATTGAATTTTGTGGATCTCTTCTCTTAAATTGTAAAGTGATTGAGCTGGAATTTGTCATGTTCATTTGATTCTGACTTTCACACCCAAACAGTAGCAAGATCTTTGTCTATAACAGTGGTCAGTGGACCTATATTTAGGTTTGAAATATATTGCCTGTTATCTTTTCTTATTATAAACTTACTGCTGTACATTTTGCTGGCTGGGAGTCTGAAGTCAACTCTAAGGATTCACCTCATTTGTTGTCGTGGGTCTACCGACATAGTCTAGTCTCCGAACTGAAGGCCTGAGCTGGAAACCTTAGGAAAAGAATATCATTGGATAATGCTGTAGAATGCCCTGGAGCCCGTAAAATGTTATATTTGTAGGTACCCAGTTGGGAAATTGGCAGCAGGAATGAAATTCAATGCTATTTTTTTCCATCGAGGACTTCTTTATAGCTTCATTTCTACCGAGATGAAATGAAATAACAAGAAGCAATTTTTTCAAGTTAGTCTGATTGTAAATTGCTTTTCACAGCTTCTCATAGACATGGAGGAATCTATGCTCAGTCAAGAAGTCCCAATACCTGTCTACTTTGCTGATTGGAACGAAGATCTTCAAAAAGTGCATACCGATCTCAAGTCCAGTTACACTAAAGATGACAGAACCAGCTCTGCCACTGAAGGTATTTTGTTGCTGTTTTACTGCATATACTTGAATCTCATGCCTCACCTGGCCTTCATAACGCTTAAGGCAGTGTCAAAGTCCGCTGGTTTGAATAGTTCGGATGCACCAGGCCAGGTGCGTTTTCTGGTCAGGTGAGCCAATGCTCAGGCTGTGTAAATTGAGAACTAAGCAAATGTTTGCTAAATTCATGTATAGAGAAAGTTCCAATTATGGTAATGGTTACCATAACCATTCTCCACACATATAATTCCTACTACAGGCATCTGTTTTGAAATTGGCCTATGCTTAATGTTCCCAAATATCCTGACACCTTTACTTGGCTGGCACCCCACCCTCCCATCACCACTGGAATGTTGGTTGCCTTCCTCACTGTCAAGACTCTATTGGTGCATCTTGATTGGTTTTAAAATATTATAAATTGTATGGAAGCTCCTTTGATAGTTCCTCTTAAATTGGCATTGTATAAGTGCATTTATAAATATAAAGAATTCTAGAAATCCCATTATGAACTCCCATTAAATCCCATTATCTGTCATTCCCCTGCTTTTGGTTCCAGTGAATATCTTTGTTTTGTGTTTTTTCCAGCACTGCTGAGCTCAGTTTCTGCTAACGGCTACCAGATAGTAATCAGTGCTAACCAAGCATCTGCAAAACCTGATGTTAATGTCGCAACAATACAGGTACATTTTTTTTTATAAAGCTTATCTTCATTCTTATTTGCTTTAAATAACCGTAGCCTGGCAGTGGCGGCATACTTGTTTATTAGTTAGAAAGACCAGACTTGTTTTTCTTTTATTATCTGCTCTTGATGTAAACAACTCTACTGTGGTATTTTCAATTTTCTTGTTTTTCTAGGGCAAGCTGTCGGGACTAGGTGTTGAAGAAAAACTTCCTACGATTGCAGTTGTCGCTCACTACGATAGCCATGGAGTTGCGCCTGTAAGATAAATTCATTTGTCACGTCAGTATTGCCTCATTTTACTGTAAAAAATGTAAAGCTCAAGTTGTGAATTTTAGTCCGGCTGGTTCATTGTTGGCAATCGATTTGACATTCATCCGATTTGTCTAATTTAACAGGATATTTCTTTTGGGGCGGATTCTAATGCTTCGGGTGTGTCGATGCTGTTGGAGTTGGCAAGAATATTTTCCCATCTGTACTCCAACATGAAGACTCATGGTCGCTACAACTTGATTTTCTTACTGACCGGCGCTGGTAAACTTAACTATCAGGGCAGTAAAAAGTGGCTTGAAGATCAACTAGATGGAGTAGAGATTTCAATAATCCAGGTATGTATTTTATCTGAGATTTCTTCGACCCTCAACTATAAATAATGGTTATGTTTTACAGCGTTAGTTGTAATGGACTGTCTTTCAAAGTCAATGAATTGCTTGAATTATTACTCCGATTGTTTATGTAGTCGTCATGTCATGCCTTAAATCATACTAAATCCATATAATTTTTGTAGGAAGCTGCATACATTTTGTGCCTGGACACGGTTGGCTCAGCCGATTCCTTGTACTTGCACGTGTCAAAGCCTCCGCGCGATGGGAGCCCAGGTGCCATATTTTTCAAGGTTTGTTCCCTTATTTTCTATGGCATGACTTAAATCTACGGTGGTTTTACATTGTTAAAGTGTGTCATAGAAATATACCCTAGTAGTAAGTCGAACAATACCACAGTACTAGGTTCAAAAATTCTTTATTTGCTCACAAGAAAACTAATTAAAATAAATATAAACACATCCCCACAAGAGAATTTTAGTTCACTAGTGCTGTTCCCTCTAGGGATCCATTTCTGCTTGCTCTGTGTTGACGACAATATAATGTTTTGTTGCAGGAGTTGCAGAGCGTGGTGTCCACCATGCAGGCCGGTACCAAGGTGGAGGGTGTTCACAAGAAGATCAACCTAGCCGAGGAGGTCCTTGCGTGGGAGCACGAGAGATACAGCATCCGCAGGCTCCCTGCCTTCACATTGTCTTCGCTGAAGGTTACCTCACGACCTACAAATTCAATGAGAAACGTGTCCTGATAAGTTGTTATTCGATTCAATGGTTAACATATACATATTGGGCCATTTGATATTATTAAATTGACAAAAAGGAAAGAAGGAAACACAACTTCTTGAAGTGGAAATTGAAGGTTGCGAAAGATGACAAGAGGTACTTAACATGGAATAAGTCAAAACTTATTATTAAGTGGGATAAATGGCATCATGATAGACAATGACTGATAAGTGAACTAGACAGAAGTCGAAATGTCTTAACACCTTTCTTGTTTTACCGCAACTGGCTTTTTCCATCTCGGTAAATTGGGTTTCCTCCTCTTCTTTTCCCAGTTAATTTGTCTATAATGGCACCCTGGCCTTGTTATATTTACAACACAGCCAGCCAACGGGTTTGGTCATTTTGTTTTAGAACCACCGAGAGCCTCGTAGGTTTTCAATTGTCGACCGGCTGGAGTACGTTGACCTTCCCCAGTTGGCCACCAACACACGGATTGTTGCGGAAGCATTGGCCCGCCACATCTACAACATATCTTCGGAAGTGTTCAACGACGACCTGGTGAGAAACCAAGTAAAGTCAGTTTGTGGTATAAGCTCTTTGATTATATTTTTTGTCCAACAATTGATTAAACCATCCTTTCAAAAAGAGCATACCTTGGGCCCTGAAAACCTGGCAAAGATCAACTAGAGTTTTTAAACTGAGCCAGCATTAGAGCCAAGCTGTGAGCCAAGCACGTCTTAGATTTGTACCTCATGATGGCAAATTTTCATTCCTAAAATTAAAAATCAAATTTCATTGCATTTAGAATCAGAATTGTCTACCTTGTCTTGGTTAATTGCGCTGCTTTAATTGCACCCGATTGCACCTGATTAATTGCACAATCAATAAGTAATCAGTACTTTTTTAAATATTTAGATTTTTGACAGTTAAAAATTGAATCACAGGTCGTGCAACCAGATGCATTGAAGTCGTGGCTGGAGTTTCTTGCATCGCAGCCGCGGTCAGCTCAGTTGCTAGCCGACAAGCAGCACCCGCTCGTGCTCACTCTTCAAGAAGCCATGTCCAGGTAAACATTACTTGGGCCTAGATCCTAATCCTGACTTCTTATATCCATCTGCAACACAGGTGCATGTTTATTTGGGGGGCTGAGATTATTTTTTGCAAATTGTAATTTCATGATAATAATTTGTTTCAAGCAATGCAGCCTACTTGATACTCCAATACTGCCCCCAACTCTAACACAGTAGCCTCTGTCTGTAATGGTAGTAGTTTGAGTTCCATACGGTAAAATTGTCTGTCAGGCATCATATTCATAAGACAAGTTTGTCATACTCTTAGCATTCACATATCAAGGTTATCACAACTCCAATTTCACTATTTCTGTACTGGAAAAGTAGGTACATTAAAATACTCTTTTTTGTCCTTGACTTTATTTCAGCTAATTAAATCAATAATAGTTGAGCATTAGGGGGCAAAAGAACTTCAAACAACTTAAGAATAATGTGTCTTCAGAAGCTATACCTGTGTGTACCATACTGAAAGATTTTTTTCCAGGTACTTGAAGGAAGTAAAAGTTACGTTTCAAACACCTGACAAACGAGATCCTGAGTTTGTATTTTACGAACCAACCAAAGCCCTAGTCAATGTCTACAGGTAAGTCTGCAGTTGGATAATAGTTCTTGTGGATTTTTTTTTTTAATTCCTTGTCAGTAAAGTATCACATTTTCTATTTTGCAGTGTGAAGCCAGCCGTTTTTGATCTCATACTAACACTGGCTATTACAGTCTATCTGGGACTCGTATATTTATTCATCCAGGTAAACCAGTCTTGATAATTACTTAAATAGTTTAAAATCTATTAAACTTTGCTCTTTGAGTCAAGATGGCAAAATATTTACCATTGCTGACACTTGCTAACTCTATTGTATTTTTCTTTCCAGAATTTTTCGTATTTGTATGAATTTTTCTACAATGGAACAAAAAGTAGAAGCCAGTAAATAATTAGCCTTTTGGACCTCAGGTACCTTTGTATTCAACTAGCCTAACAAATAATGTAAGTAGTTTGTCTCTGGATCATTTTTCCAGTGAATTATGTAACTAATGATGCCTACCTTTTGAAAATATCCATGCAATTTAGATTTAGAAAAAGTTTGGTGGCAGAGTATTGCCATTGTGTTCAATTTATGTTAAACATTTCAAATTTGTGAACTGTTAAACGCATTCTCCTGTTGACAATTGTTTGAACTGGCCAGCTCTGATGAAACTTTCCCTGCCATTTGACCGAAGATAAAAGGTGTTTTGTACAAAACATACTCCAAACACAAAGGGTCGTCCACAAACCTTTTTGCCATTGAAAAATGCTTTTAGTACCATCTTGCAAGATAGTTTTATGATTTTCTATTGATCATGTCATCTAAAGATTGCATTCAAATCCTTAACAGTTAAAATAACTAAAAAATGCATCATTTGGTTTTATCAGGCCCAAAATTTTCAAATTAAGTTGGATTACGGCAAGTTAAGTCTCACTCTTAAAAACTGAACAAATAGTGTTTAAACGGAAGTGATGATGACCAGTTTTTCTGATACTTTTTAATTCCTGAGTTTGTGGGAACATTACTGAAAAAAAGAAATCTCATCAAAGCGACGTCTCCAGGGGCTGTGGAAACGTATAAAGAGTTAAAGATTTTGCAGTAAGCAGAACTACAAACGACCATAACGCCCCCGTAATTTATAACATATAACTATAAGAGATGTTTTTTTGTGTTCTTTCGATGAGTACAAATAATACCATCATGCATAGGAAGTTAAAAAGAGAAAAAGAGAAAACAAAACTAGCTGGAGTAGATGTAAGGGGTTCATTCAACGTCCCATATGAACGAGGTGTGAGCTGAAACATTACATCCCCCTTAGCATGTCACAACAGGCCATTTGATTGATTGATAAGTGGGGTTTAACAAGACACTGTTATGAGGGCCATTTGACACTGATCTAATGGCATCGATGGTGGGATAAGGATGTTGAAGAACTTAAACTAATGTAGAAGAGAGGAGGGAAACCTGGTGCAACAAAGAGCACCAAATAAACCACTGGCTTAACATCCTTTCCGAAGAACGGTAAAATTTGAAGAACAGGATCCCTTCACAAATCCGAGCTGTTGAGAGGTTGATAAGCAAGGCAAATTCCACCCATCCAATACCTGACACAGCGCTCTGATGCGTAACTTTGGTGATCTCATGAGAACCGGTGTTTTCAATGCGCCACACGGTACCGTCACTTTAATTTCAGTACAGTGGTACACCTTTTTTTCTCTTGCTTAGTTTATATACATGTTGTATGGCAGTTTCCCACCAAGCATAGGATCTTTGGTAGAAAATTCATGAAGATGCTGAGAGTATGTGCCAGTAACTCAATTCTGCTTTCATGTTCTTGTCTTGTTCTTGACGCTTGTTCTTTGTCAGGTATTTTTATCGCATTGTACAAAACCAGTTACCTGCAATCTCCAATTTGCAGATCAATAAGGCAATAAGAATTAAATGAGTGTTACTGTTATATTGTTGCAAATGATAGCTTTTACAATTTATTCTACTCTGGACAGTAATGAATGCGTGGTTCATCTGGTTACATAATGTGAACAGCTGTGAAGAATAATGGGGATGGATAGATATGTGTTGATGTCTCGCATTAAGTGCATTAAAATGAAATATAAAATTCTGATTCTGATTTTACCTACTTTTCAGGTCTGGATTTACCAAAATCTCCACTCCTAGTTGAAGTGTTAGTTGAAACTGTTGCCATAATGACTTCCAATCATTTGCAGTGAAATTCAAATTTTTCTATGAGCTAGATTTCTAACTTATAGTTTAAGATTTTGGTAAGTCCCGACCTAAGTGGTGCAGTAGATTTACTCTGACATGGACTATGCAAGTGCTTGCAAGATGAAGGTTACAAGCAGTCCCTTGGCCAGGTACGGGCTGAATTTGCCACCAAATTGCTATTCCACTTGGCTAGTTGTGTAAACATGCATGGCATGAACCCTATTAACAGTTTGATGTACGTACTCACATTGCATTTAGACTTAAGTGCTGGTGTTTCTGTGGCATGCTTAGTCATCGATTGATTGTTTTCAAATAGAATACAACTTCTGATTGGCAGTTGCCAAGAAAATAACCACTCAACAGTCTGTTAATTATCTAATAAAAAAATACTATTCCAACTAACTTAGTCGTTCCGACTTAGTAAAATGCTAGGCCTTAACAAGGGATTTGAGATGAGATTGGACTGCGTTTTCAGCAGAGGTGATTGGATTCAATTGTGATTACAAGTAGTATAGTTTTGATCTAAAAATTGCTCCCGTGATTTATTTTTTAGTATGCATTTCCACCAGTTTTGTTGCCTGCTGCTTCAGGAAGAACTTTGTGAGCTATCGTGTAGACATTTATCTTGCTCTTATTAGATTGACATCAGAAAGACTGACCATTCAATTCAATTTTTGTGTATTAACAACTTAGGGTATGGATTGATCTGCATTACTACCGTGATCGCTAGGTGATACGTGCATTTGATTGACGATATGTGTATTTTCATTTGTATGGCAGTTTTTTGCTATACATTTGCATTATATTTGTATCACATTTGTTATTACATTCGTATTTGCTGCAAGTATAAACTGTCAGGTAGCAGTTTTGGCAATTGCCGACTCCTCGCAGACTGGCGCACATGAAGACAACCTCGATGTGGGAACAGAAATTCATTGCCTAACTGGGGCCAACTCTACAGATTTTCTCATCAGTGAATAAATGCATTTTTGAAACTCACATGTGTATTTTTTTGTATGGATTTTGCATCCCCTATGTTTTTTTTTAGAAAATTCAGTCGATTACATTTTATTCAAAGGACATTTTCGCACATCTGATCAGAAATCATCGATAAGCCAGCAATAATAATTTAAAAATTCTTTTTTATATACTTTATTTTAGACCTGATAAGATCTCGCAAAAATCACGGGCAGCTAACAAATTTGTGCGCGGTGTGAACATGTTCCTGTCGTGCCTGAGCATCGATAAAGTTTGACCAAGCGCCAATTCAACATATCGCAGCAATAACATGGCAAGAAATAATATAGTATTACATCTAGTAAAAATACCGCAGCAAAAACTTGGCGGCCAGATTTTAAATTTGTGCGCGGTGTGAACATGTTCCTGTCGTGACTGAGCATCGAAAAAGTTTGACCAAGCGCCAATTCAACACATCGCAGCAATAGGGTAGCATAAAATAAATGTACCTCACATCTAGTCAATATACTGCAGCGAAAACATGGCGGCCAGTTTTAAAATTTGTGCGCGGTGTGAACATGTTCCTGTCGTGACTGAGCATCGAAAAAGTTTGACCAAGCGCCAATTCAACACATCGCAGCAATAAGGTGGAAATAAACAAATATAATATCACATCTATTCAATATACCTCAGCAAAAACGTTGTGGCTGACACAACAAATCGTGAAGGGAAAAATATTCACACACGGGAACAGGAAAAAAAAACAATCTTGAATTAAATGCTAAGAATTTCATATTTATTTCACCTGAATAAAATATTACAATACTATTATTAAAAATCTTTTATTGTTACTAACAAAACATTGTTTTAAAAAATTGTATGACATAAATCAACATATTATAAATAAAATAACATAGAAAACATACATAAAATAAGTCTTCTTAAACCGTGCCTGGATGTGATTTAAAATCCTTGTCACTGTAAAAAGCATTCTTAAGTATAATTTCTTTTATTTTAGACTTAATAGAACATTACTAGCAAACTTATTAGCAAACGCAAACTGATTAGTGTTGTAAGACGAGCATAGCGATATTTTGAGAAGTAAAAATGCGAAATTGTTCCTTGGTAGAAATCAAAGCAAACCAGCCACAAAACATGTACAAAAATTTTATCAGAATAATCCCTTGTTTCCAAGATGATTCACAAAGATCCAACAAGCCTGCAATCGTTTTTAACCATCCACACAAAAAAGGTACAACCGAACAGAGAAAAAACTGTGAACATCAGAATGCATGGTCCTGCTCTCCAGATATGAACACACGTAGGCTTCCTCCCCACGGCAGCATCTTGGCTGCCGATCTGGACAGCGAATTGGAGTCTTGCCAGTCCCGAGACAAATACAAGTCAATCTGCAAGAAATCAGCTATGTCAAGAGTGATGTGCTATCCTTTGCACAAAATTAGAACACAATGATTGTGTTCAATTCAATTCAGTTTAAATGCAATTCAATTTTTAACTCAGTTAAATGTTTAATTAAATTCAGTTCAAAATTATTAAATTATGAAGCTCTAATATTTTAAAGTTTCAAGTTGAGTTAGGTTGAGATGCCAACATCAGAGCATGTTGTTTTAAAGCTCCTACCTGCTTGTGATCAGTTGAAAATGGTTATGCTAATGGTTGGCTTCAATTGAAATCTAAAAGCTGAAAAATAAAATAAAATTAATAAAAAAAAAGGGTTTGACAGTATTATTGTGATATTCTCATTTCTTTCAATTTGACTTGCCATAAAAAGTGGTATGGCATTTTCTAGTTTGTGTGCCAAAGTGCATATCGTAATAAGACTTTGAGAAAAGTTGCTAGGATTTCTATCACCTTATTACTTTGTCTATGCACAACAAATTATGGAATTGGTTTTTGAGGTAATTTTCTGTAGAATTAAGCTAGGATATTTTTGTAATAGTTGCTTTTTACATGAGTACAATTTAAATTTACTGCTTTTTAGTGGGTCTCTCACTGAATTTTAAAGGGGCCAACCGGTTTCTCAACTACATAAGTATTAATACGGTGCAATATGCTCAGTCTCCAGTGCAGGAAGTACCAAAATTATTTTTAATACGGGGTAGGGCCTCATAAAATTACGTCAGGCTTCCCCATGTTACAAAGTTACACCAGCTGCAGAGCATTTCTTACAAGACCGTAAATATTTTAAAGAATTAAAAGAATTACCAATTGCGGGAGAATTTTCTCAATATGTTCTAATTCCACCACAGTGGAGCCATCTCGGCAAGCCTGACGTGCCATTCGCAGGGCCATCTCCTCTATAAGAGTGCGGACTACCTCCGCTGTAATCTTTGCTGCATCCTCTCCAACCCTGGTCTTTGGGTCGTTGAAGTGTGTCTTCAAAACTTCTTTCACGAATTCCTATAACATACAGTTCAAACCCTCTCACTTTATAGGTACATTTTCTGGTTGGCACATGTTGGAGTCCACTTGATTCTTGAGGTTATGTTAAAAAAAATTACAATGATGATATTTGTAGTAGTGGAATTGAGTGTTTTTAACATACTGTCGAATATAAATCTAATGCAAATAAAAATACAGAAAATTATAATTGCAGACATTCCCAACCTGATTCATGACTGTTATTTTTAAATATTACAACGGTAGTGAAACTCGCGCTGTTTCTATGACAGCTGGGATCAGCTGGGACTTGGCTGGAACCAAAACAGTGAGTGGAAAGGTCACCAAAACGTCAACAAAACCTTGTGCCGGCCTGATGTCAAAGTTAATACGATTAACAAAACGACTACTATCTTTGATTGCGAATTACTTTTCCCATGTGCACTTTAAAACTGAACTTATGTGTGAAAATCTGGCACTTGGGTTCCGATTTGCGGAGGTCGTAAAATTTATTTTACTGATAAGGTACATCGGCCAATATAGGTCAATATCAATCTAGGCGTCAACATGCGTCTACGACTGACTCGAGTCGTAACAATACTCGTGGTTTTACTGAATATAGTGGCACTATTCTTTATATCGAAGCTTATAATTGGTCTGCACAAAGGTGACAACGAAGATGTTACCAGTCTTCACAAACTCAAAAAAGAAGTCCGGCCGTCACAAGCGGCACGAAAATCAGACTCCCAGTTTATCGAGGAATCTATAACTATGGTTATTCGAAGTTTTGAATTTTTTGAAAAAGATTTAACGGAAACTATAGCTTCGTTTTTGTCATTTTATCCAAACCTGCCAGTGATCGTAGTGAGTGATGTAGCGCCATATCCTCCCCTTCAGCTAGAAAAATTCCTAAATAATACAAGACATATTAAAGTTGTCAATATGCAAGTGGATCTTGCAAATACTTCTCCAGAAGAAAATAATCCTTTAACATTCATAAAATCAAAGTATGTATTATTTGTACCAGATTCTACACGCATTTCTTCAAAAAACTTGCTCCGTACAATGGTCAGCAAACTTGTCCGAAAGCCGCCTCATCTAGTCGTCATTACTTTCCCTTCTCCAAGCATTGTTAAGTGTCTAAAAGTTAACCTCAATGTGCGAGAATGGTACATACAATATGATACTTTGTCTGGAAGCATGTGTGATGCAGTGGAAGGAAAACATGTGATTCTTGTCGAGACTGAGACGCTTCGAAATCTGCCAGAACCTTTTCGACTTCCCTTCCCCAGTGCGTTTTACATTCAAACAGCATCACAGAATTTGAAAACAAAATTGATACCAGATGTAACTTTTTCACATGGAAACTCTATTTTGCAAAGCAGAGAGTCACAGTGGAAATTTGAGCAAATAGAGAAAGCTAGAAATGAAAAGATGTTTAAACATTTTCGCCTGAAGAAGGTAATTCGCGAGACTGGCGCTGTGGAAATGTATGGGTGTCGCAGGGAAGTGCAACGATGTTTTGACACGGTTTTGAACGACATGCCTGACTATCTGTGGGAAGGACGGTGGACTCCTCCCTGTTGCCTCAACGCTTTAAGACAAACGGCACGCCACGTCTTTAAGCAACTCGAAACGGATGGAGTTCGCTATTGGCTTGAAGGAGGAAGCCTGTTGGGAGCCATGCGATCTTCCGATATCCTACCCTGGGACTATGACGTGGACATTGGAATTTACCATGAGGACATTTCTAGATGCAGTTGGCTTGAAATTGCTCGAACGCGGCAAGTTATAGATACAGAAGGTTACCTGTGGGAAAAAGCAACGGAGGGAGAGTTCTTTCGCGTTCAGTTCAGTGTGTCTAATCATATGCATGTTGATTTGTTTCCTTTCTGGTCCCGTAACGGAACAATGACTAAGAATACGTGGTTCCCAAGCCACAAACAGGATTGTGAGTTCCCAGAATCGTTTCTGAAACCGATTGCGGATATAGAGTTTATCGGGCAAACAGTCGCTGCCCCTAACAACATCAGAGATTTTTTGGAATTTAAATTTGGGAAAGGGTCAATTGAAAACCCCCAATACCCAGATCCTAAAAGGATGAATTTTTTGCAAAAAGATATTCCAAAAAATATAAATGTTGACAATCCAGATGATTACACATGATTGATTTAGCAAACGCTATTTATGACAAAGGCCGCAGTTTAATAAACACATTAATGTAGGCTAATGTTTTCTTTTCCAGTCATTAACAATCTGTGTTGAATTTAAAGTGCCATTAGTTTGATGTTTTAATTTGAGAGTTTTATGTTAAAAATAGGTAGAACTGAAGATATCTTTGGATGCTTAACTATTTTATACAGACTCCTACCACAAAATAACAACTTTCCCAAAATGAAAGTATATGTTTAGTGATAGTTGCATCGCCTCAACTAACTGTAACTCAATTAATCAATGTGCTGCCATAGTCTAACGATCTCATTTGTAGTCTAATACAGAACTGAAATAATACGTACCTTACTGCAGAACTGCATTGCAACTCAGCTGTACCACAATGCTGTAGGACCTAGACAGTCTTTGACCCAGACTATCCCTAGGTTATTGTCACATGTATCAGTGGATCAGTCTCCTTCAAAGACCTTAATTGTTGTGAAATGGTTGGCAATCAATGTTCTTCCCAAACATACTTTTGATTTTGTGAACTAATAGAAAGTCAGATCAAGTGAGCACTGGTTGTGGTCTGTATATTCTTCATACTTTCTATATGTTGATAATATATCATGCTTTGTATGGCAAACTTCCACCTTATACATGTTTATACATGTTTATACATGTTTATATTGTATGAAAACAACAAAATGTATGCAATGTACCTACCAAGTTGATATTAAATACCAAATTGAAATGTCTTACTTTTTGGGTAGGTACTCAAAGTCCTGTCTTATCCCTTCCTAGCTTCCAGTTCCAGTTCTAATCGCAACTTGACGCTAGGTTTGTGAACACAGCTATAATTTGGGATTGGCTGAATTTTTATGGAATGTAGTTAAATCTTTAAATTTCTAAGAAAATAAAAAGTTCTGTGATCAGGAAAAAGAAATTTGTAAAAATAAATTATTGTAGGGACTTTCTAGCCTACTGGGATCAGGTAATTTGGCAATGAAGTTTCTGACATCTACTGACAATGAGTTAAAATTTCTCTGAAAAATAAATATAAAAGTGAAAAAGCACAATCTTGCGGAAGTAACATTTTCCGGTGAATGCATACACGCGAAAATGTTAATTATACATGGCCATGCATTTGTAATGCATCAATTAGAACCTTGGGACTAGAGTTGCACATAATTATTTTGTGTGATGGTAACAGGAAAGTTGGGGTGGATTTATTCTAATGCGTTAATCGGAACGTATACAAATACAAGTGATCCATCGCGGCTTTTCACCAACGCTTCACTTCTCTTGGTAAGTTCCGTCTACTCCAATTTACTAATTTACACATATCTAGTCTTGTGGCACACTACCAAACAGTTTGGCATGTTGAAAACACCGGTTCTCGTTAGATCACCTAAGTTAAGCAGCACTGCGCTGAGCCAGGTATTGGATGGGTTACTATCATACACATGACCAGTTCTGTTCGGGAGAGATGTTGGAGGGATAAAGGTTAGTACAGCAACTTCATTCGCCTTGCTTATCAACCTCACGAAAGCATGGATTTGTGGAGGAATCCTGCTGTTTGAGTTGTACCGTCCTTCGGAAGGGATGTTCAGCCGGTGGTCCCCTTGGTGCTCTTCGACAGGAGTAGGCTACGTGCCGGCTCTGCATTCCCCTCCTCCATTCTAGACTAGCTTATGTTCATCATCATCCTCATCCTCATCCACACATTAACCGACGCCATTAGACCAGTACCGCATGGCCAGATGTCAAAACAGTGCGTCGTTAAACACCACAAATCAAACTAAACACCAACATAATAATTTCACATTTGAAAATTGTTTGTGATTGCTAGTGTAGATGGCAATACTTTACAAATAATTCTAACATTCTACATCAATTATCTGTTCAAATGCTTGCACCCATAAGACTTTAATTTGCCTGATTTCTTGCGCAAGATCAATCCAATCATCAAAGTCTTAACTAATAAACAACTATATTTACACAACGTATACCGAGGTAGCAAAATCCTGTTGCGATAAATGCAGAGAATTGACAACGTTTTGTCTATGTTTCTTACACATAGTGATTATTTACATTACCTGAACAAAGCAACATTGCACCAGCAACAAGCAACCAGATTTTTCAATCTCGATAAGTTGTGTTTTTTCCCTTATTCTCCCATTACATAAACCAGCCGACACTCTGGCTATGATAACACTTACTTTATCGTTTTCCTTGTTCCCCTCTTGCTACCAGTTTTCTAATTTGATGGCAAGCTCCCTGAATCAGGAGAGGGCGGCTGGGTGACCGGCTCCCTCACAAGCGCAAGCAACTTCTCGAGTTTCTGAATCTCAAGCTCGCGGGGCGTGTAGGTGGGTCCCTTCTTTAGTGCCTTCACTTTCTTTCTCAGGTTGGGAGAAAGCTTAAGACTGGATATGCAGCCCCTGGAAAACAAATCAGACAAACACATCCCGGCATTCAATTTTGGGAAAGGTACCGATTGCTTTTGAAAAATAAATTTTTTTCGTTAAATACTTATTTGTGCCAAGTGGGAGAAGATGTCTGGACCTATTAGGTCTGGATCCATTCTTTATCCTACATAATCTTAAACCCCTCAAACCTCATGAGGGTCGTCATTAATATTACAAATATTATCTCCACAAAATGAAAATAATTTTACCATTATGTGCAAGACTGATCGAATGGATTGATCCCTCTTTTTATGCTGACAGTGAGAGAAGTTAGAGGGTATTGATGAGACAGCGATAGCCCGTGACAATATTTTAGAACTGCCAAAAGCAGAACGATACAGATTTTACATCAAAACCCCCCCTTCTTGCCAATCACAGCATCTAATCATTATAGAAAGCCCACAATTACCAAAGATATATAAATACAATATAAATGAGAAAGAGATATTGAAGGCACCATTTGATTGAAAACTAATACCCGTTTACAAAATCGGTAGCACCAACCTGTCATCACCGACGATTACGATGGGCAGCTTGTGGTTGAAAGCCACTCTGGTGAGCTTGTTGCGCTTCTTGGAGACAACGGCCTGCACGCAGATGGCCTTGTACTTGTTGACTTGCAGATCGAACACATGAACTCGACCATCACCGGTGACGGCAGCGAAGACGGTACTCGAGTAGGGCGCCCATTCCACGTCGCCTACCGGCGCAGCTAGATCGAACTCGAACAATGGCTCCCTGTAGGCATGCACCAACACTCTGTGAACGACTGGCGGGGAGGGAAGGAAAGGCAAGGGATACCAACGCCCTGCTTTAGGTGAGGATAGGAATTCAATCATGCACCAGAGTAAGCTAAAATTACCAATTCATAATCATGCATTCTAGCAAATTGATATTATCCGCACAGAAAATTCCGCTGAAAAATGCACAAGACCTCGTTAGTACGTTTTCCAGCATTACCTTTCAAAACGTGCTAACGAGGTTTTGTGACACGAGATACAATTTCGTCAAGGGTCCACACATTCTTGTTAGACGGGAAGAGCCAGACTGGTAGCCATTGTCACACCCTATTATAAGTGTTACATATCTGTGGTAGTGGGGTTTGTGGGGGTGGAGTACCTCCAATTTCTTACCGTCTTCATTACTCGAGAGAGTCTAACAAAGCTCTCTGGGGCCGGATCCACTAAGCATAGTTTAAGCTTAACCACCATAAATTTGGGGGTTAGCTTGTTATCACCATGGTAACATCCTCTGGAAATCTGGAAACATTTGTGTTTGATTTATGCTTTATGGATCAGAGCTCTGGGGGAAAGAAAAAATGAGTTTCACACCACGATTTGCTGAATCACAAAAAAAACTCTCTTTTTTACGCGGGGATCCCAAAAGATAGAAAAAAACAAGCTCAGTTTGTTTGAGGCGCCATATTTCACAAGAAATATCGGAAAAAGCCTGAGAGTACATGATGAAAACGGGAAAGTCTATCAGGTACCACCGAGTCTCTCCCCAATCACACAAATTTCCATCGCAATGAAATATCTCACGTTCGATTGTCCTCCCAGATCTTGACCCGCCAATCGGCGCTGCACGAGAGGAAGATGGAGGGGTTGAACTTGTTGTAGCCGATCTTGTGGACGGGCATGTGGTGCGCCTCGTATGCGGCGAGGTACATCGACGAGTACGCTGTGCTGCACTTGTAGATGATGCCCTCCTCAGTACCGACCAAGAAGATCAGCGGCTCGGTCGGGTGGAACGCGAACGTAGTGCCACACCCTGCCGAAGGGTGTCAGGAGGTTGGAAATTAACATGACGTTCAGGGGTGATTCGCGGTTCAATGCGGTCGATCGTGACGTCAATGGTTGACTTACGGAGGTTGCTGACGGTCAGTATTGACAACGGACAATTGACAATAGCATAAAACCTGCAGATTTATTGGCTGCATCAATATGCCATGGTTGTCGATAAGCAGTACCTACGATATGTTGCAAGGTGATAGTTATAGTCCTGAAATCCTGGATCCTGGAATGGAAGCGTGACTAAAGGAATGCTCGTATTGTTGTCCTTTTCTTGCCGCGGTGAAAAGGAAAATCCAGGCATTGGCAGGAGCCTCTCCTTTGGAAGAGTAGCACGCCCCCCCCCCCCCCCCACGAGTGACATACAATCCGAATGGATAGAAAGAACCCTAAGTGAGACAGGATATGTGATAAGCCACACCTACCCGTGAGTTGAATGTCGTGGCCGTCTGGTCCCGAGAGGGCGTCAGAGGGGAGGAACAACGGGATGATGACGGTGGTGGCCAGTTCGTTTTGCATCAGGACCCAGTTGAGCACTTGCCCGTCGGCCGCCACCGAGAAGAAGTTGATCTCTCCATCTTGCAAGTTCGTTCCCCACTTGACCTGCGTTGCACATTGCAAACGTAAGAATTGGTGTTCAGAAATGGACGTAGTTTTGAGGAAAATATCGGGTCAAGAATTTACGAACACAGATGAAAGACGGCCAATTGACCACAAGGAAAAATGTTAATACCAAGAGTAACTAAGAGCAACCCCCATTTTTTGGGGGTCCGCAAACGTGATCTAAGAAGTTTTCGGAGGAGAGTCGCACCTGCCAGACCGTCCCGCCGTGCTTGGCTTCAACAGTATCGCTTTTGTACTGCGGCTCCTTGGTCTGCATCTGCACGTTGTAGACCGCCACGTTACCGTCGTACAGGCCAATGGCCAGCAGCGACGGGTACTTGGGGTGGATGTCCACGCACACCACCCCTGACTCGAACTGACAGATGAACTCGGGGTGCGACGGGTTCTTCAGGGTGAACAGGCACACGGCACCTTCAGGCTCTTCCTTCATGAAGTCGACTGCAATTTTCAGTGTAGTGCATTTTGCGTTAGCGGACTAAATACTAAGAAAAATAAATGTCATAAAGCCATAACCTAACATTAAACATCCCGCCAAACTCAGATATTTTGTGAAAAGTTTCCTCGGATAAGCGTTTGGCCAAACCCACACACATTTATCTTAAATCTCTTCGGCTGCTTGAGTGTGCCTGAAAACATTGGTGCTGCTTGCTATATAAGGACATCTGTCGCTAACTTCTTACATCCTCCGAAGGCAACAGCGAAGAGATCGTAGTAGCAGGGGTTCCAGCAGACGTCAGTGATGCTATTTTTCTTGGTCTTCTCGTACTGAAACTTCCACAGAGGAAGCAGCGTGCCCTCCTCGTCGCGGTAGTCGTCCGACGGGTCTTCCCAGTACCTGTAGTCTGGAACAACGTGCACAAGAGTTAGCTAGGACGAAGAAGGAATTGGAAAGTAAAAGCTTTGTGCAATGGCACTCACTGCTCCACAATCACACTTATCTCTAAAAAAAAGAGCGATTAGGGTGGATTTACACCATGAGATAGGACATCTACTACTGGCAGTTGACGAAACAGTACAAATGACAGAATCAAATCACTTTTGTGCAGAACAATTCCCAGAGATTAACAAGTATCTGACAAGAGTTTTTCAGATAATTTTACTTGACAAACAAACCTTGAGCAATGTCGTCGTACGTGTTCTGGTTGATCATTCGTTCCAGCGTCTTGGCCGCAAGCAAAGTCTTGGTGGCGACGTCCGGCTCGACAACCTCCTTCTTCCGCACTTCGTCCTTCTTGGGTGCCGCACCCACCTTGATGTCCTTCTTCTCCTTCTCCTTCTCGGCGAGCTTCTGCTGGCGCGCGTGGTCTTCTTGGTAAGCGTCGAAGATGATCCACTGGAGGGCTTGTGCCGAGAAGTTGCCACGTGGTGGCGGATATGTCTGGGTTTCCAGGTCCTAGGAGTCAATTTGATCGGGATTGGTGCAATTGCAAACAAAATAAGTATTCTGTTATTGATCCATATGAGAAACTCAGTGGTAGTGTCATGCTGAAGACTGGGCATGCTGGTTTACCTTTCATTCAATATTAAAATTAAATCAGAACGAGAGCTCAAAGTCAGCCTAGACTAGCAAATGGTTGCATCAACTCTAAATTAATTTACTGGATACCATTTTGTATTTTTCCAGCTTCAGCCCCTTGATATTTTTTAGAAAATATAATAGAATGTCCACAAAGCTTAAGTCATTCAAAGTTTCCCATATTTTTTCTGTATTTTCACACATTTTTTAACGTTTTAGATTAACATATGTTTGTTTCCTGACATGTCAGAAAAATAAATTTATGTGCGCGTACTACTTGTCAGTTTTGCAGATAAAAAAAGGCGGGGAATTTTATTTCCTTTAAAAAATGTTCAACTTTTGATTGTGTGGCGGGGCTGGGGCGAATTCTCTTTGCTAGTGTCCTCCAAATTTTATTTTCAATTCTACTCAACAGAAGAAACAATATGCAACATTTCTCATTCAAAATCGTGACTATTCGCGGTTGAAAACAAGACTGGACTTAGTTGGACCTTTTTTCTCGATAAATAATTGAATTAAAAATAATATTGAGGAAACAAACCCTCGGTCCCTCTATAGGTAATGGGTTTGTGCACACTTCCTGACTTAATATCAACCAGATTTGGTTACGGCAACGAATTCAGCTTGAAAAATAAAAAAACACAGGTAACCCAATATAATAAGCCTGGCGTGAGAGACCCTCGCCCAATCTTACCCTTGACATGTTGTTGGTCGTCAGCGCTGCCCTCTCGCAACAGTTGAACTGATTCGTCGACTTCTTCGGACCTCCCGTGTCTGCACTGCTGTCTTTCCTCTCGTCGTCCGCATCTCCTCCTTCCCCATCCACGGTGTCATCCCCAACCACTTCCTCCTCGGTTTCCTCTTCTTCCTGGTCCTCTCCTTTCACCTCTTCCCCGTCTTCCTTTACCTCCGGCTCTCCCGAATCAAACGACGCTCGCTTCTCGTCATCGTCTTCGTCGTCAGCTACACTCTTTGGTGCGAACGTGACCCCGGTGCTTCTAGCCATCTGCATCTGCGCCTCCTCGGACTCCTTGTGGATGACGGCGCCTGCCATGTCAAGGGCGCACACCAGCTTGGCGTCAACGGCGACCGGGACGAACGCCCGCTCCTTGTAGCTGAACTCCGAGAGGTTTGCAGAGGTGTGGGGGTCGACGGTGGTGAGAACCTTGTCCATGACGAAATAAAACTATATCTGTTCCAGTTCAGAGCCTGGCATTAATATCCAAAAACGTTTTGGTGTAAAACGATTTTCGATGAGCATCCTCAAACATTGATAGCTTATAAATTTACTTTTGGTTACATCCGATATGGAAGAGTTCTGATCCTGGGTCATGAGGTAACCATACCATGTCTACTTGCTTCTTCCTGCCAAGCTTGGCTTTTCCAACCTATTTCCATAGACCATGTGCTCAGATGAGATATGCTGTTCTGTTCGTCAAAAGTACGATGGTTATCGGTACAAGCATTGCGTCAGAAGTGTCCTACCTTGGTGATGTCTTCTCTCAGTTCCTCGGGGGTGAGGTGCAGCTGATCGATGGGCACAAGCTGGGTGTTGGACTTGAGGCGGTGGAACTCATGGTCATCGCCGGTGACCCCGTCGGCGCCGTCGATGCGTCCGGTAGCGTGCGTCTTCAACGCCTTCATGGTGGCCGTTCGCACCAGCTTCGACGAGCTCTGAGTGGAAGGACAGTGAAATAATTTGGGTCATCGGTGCCAGTACGGTGATGGCTAATGGCAAGCTTATGGTAACGTTCATGGAGCATTTTTTCTTGCAAAATGGGATTTTTGGTCAGTGTCAATAAACCAAGTAAAAAATGAGTCTGCCAACTAAGCAAGGGTAATTTTAAGCTCAAATTCAAAATGTTTAGTTCGTGATAACTAAAACAAGCTGAGTTTTTTTTCGGGGGAATATTAACTTTACTGATTTTCAAGAACTTTTCTTTTCAGGATTGTTGGCTGGAAAGAGTAAACCTGCTACAAGAAAAATGTCACGGGTGTCAAACCGATTTGTCAATAGTCGTGCTCTGGTAAACAACGAATTACTAGTATACAATGTACTAGTTGAACCCTAGTTCAGGATGGCACCCTCTTCTGTGGAGGAAACCCTCTAATATCACGGCACCCCATTCTATTTGGTAACATTATCTAGACACTTCAAGTCAACTTACTGCGGTTCTACTAACTTGCTTAACTTTTGGGGGAGGCATTTTACTGTCGATTGCCTAAAAGCAAAGCAAACAGTAAAAATTAAAATTTTTCCAACACAGAGCGAATCCCTAAGCTCCACTGAATCCAAATATAAACAAACTCGATTCAAAACAATGTATTTGCATCACTTTTTGAATACCGAAATCCCCTGTTGATTTTCGCGTCATCCGGTTTCCACGGCAACGCGTTCATTGATCCGTCAGCTGACGTCGCTCGCAACCCTATCTAGCGTCACGACGCTAAAACTTCCCTCGTAGCGTCCAAGCAGTTCACGAAACCTGCGAAGAAAACAGCACAAGCAGCTGAAAACAATAACGATGTAGTTTGTTAATGCGACCGAAGTGTGCAGCACTGTACAGCGTTGTGATAACATAAAGTGCTTTTATCAGCAACGTCTACCGATAGTGTTACATACCAGCTGTGCGCTCGTTTTATATTATGCCTTGTTTGAACTGTCAGTTGTGTTGTGTTTTTACTGTGACAAATATGTAGCCGTTGCGTTGGAGGCTGAGGCGGCGATCGATCCAGCAGCGAAGCGGTGTGCAGATTCACTGATAGGTCAAAGACACTATGGAGGATAGCGGAATCGAAAGTGACCCAAAACCGCAGCCCCTAATACAGGAGGACAAATTGTTCCACGTAAGAGAGCTTGAGCTGTCAGATTCTGTCGGCTTGCGGCAGTTTTAATTGCAAGTTGTCAATACACCAATGTCGTTTTTTCTAGTCAAATATTCAGCCAACCTGAATGCATGAGATGGTATTGATGATTAACCCCATTTTTAACTAAACATGATCTCGTAAAATTTTGTTAATTTGACGCATTATTTCTTTTCTTGAGCCTCTAAAAATTTTATCTTAATCTGTTTGCCGTTTTGGTTGCAATTACTGTGTAAATTAGTAAGTAGGTCGGCAGTACAGACAGATATTAATCAATACTTGATATCGAGACGTGATAATGGTGGGCCATAAAATTCCAGTTTGCTATTCGCATTGTAGCCTAGACATTCAGATATCTGTATTTAATAAATTAATTTTACCGAGAGTACTTATTGTTGGTTATTAATCAAGACTTTGTGCTAACTGAGAAGTTCAAAAGGAGTCCCTAAGTGAGATGCATTTCATTTAAACCTCACGAGAAACTTAAATTCAATGTCAGCCGGAAACTTTTCACTGGAAATGGTACTTGATACATATTTGACTAATACGCAGTGAAACCTAACCGAGTTTTGTCTCTTTCCTGTAGGCAAGCGACAGCTCTAACAGTAGCACAAATACGGTAGCCACCCCGCAAAAGACCAATGCCAAACAATTACACAGAAAGCTCGGTAAGTCTTCCCATGGGACACACGCAGTCGTGAAAGTGCCAGGTACACTGTCGATTGCAGTCCTGTTTCAATCGATTTTGTCCGATTGCAGAGATGCGGATCGAGCAGGCAAAGAAAATCCAGAGATTGCAAGAGTACAAGACAAACAACACTAGCCTAATTCCAATACAGAGACTTCCTATACCGACAAAAAGTGCGTCGAATACTAACAGCCATAGAGAACAACAGCCATTGGTGGACTGGGAGACTGATGACAGGTACATATTTACCTAGCAGAGATAATTTGCTGGCGTAGTCACAGAGTTTTAAGAATTTACTTGATTTGTGGTGTTTAGAGATTTACTGTTTTGACAACCCGTTTACCCGTTTGACCCGTTTTAACAAAGTACCACTATTATAAAGGCACGTTGTATGCTAGGAGTAATGACGAAAATGATGCCTAGAATCGAAACAGAAAAAAATAAAACCGAAACCGGCAAAAAGAGTAGCTATTGATTTATCAACGGAATTACTTTCATTCTGAAACGCAAAACGATAAGAAAAGTTTGTATTTTCCTACCAATGCCTATCCACTTAACCTTACCTTCTAATTGATTTGGTTTGTGGTGTTTAATGACTCACCGTTTTGAATGCAGGCAATCTCTCGAATGGTGGCCACTCAAAAAAAGAAAAATTATTTGTAGATAATACTTATGTAACCAAGTTTACTTACTGACTTTTTTAAAACAAACAAAATTAAAAAGGAAACGGCTTTTCAAACAGGAAGTTCACTGTGAGGAGTTTTCCTTATGTTTCGGATGACAGAAAACATGTGACAAATAACGACCCAGTATAGAGGTCACTATATTATAACTTCCTGCAAAATATTCCAGTTTTGACCAGCTGCTATCGAAAGATAATTAAAAATAACATCTTCACATTCCGGATCAGTTGATGCAGCGAGTCGAAAAATCTACCAAAGACACACAGATACTTTGCATGACAATAAACGATCGTTGTGACGATTTGTTTCAGCGACGAAGAGATCAACTTCTTCCCGTTCTCGCGGGCGAAGGAAACTTGCAAACAGGAACTGACTGACACCTTTAGCATCGAAGACTTTGAGGTGTCCCCCGACGAAGACGACCTGAATCTATTGACTCCGAAGCCTACCTATCACCGATGTGCATGCTGTATCTTACCCATGGACATCAACAGCTGCTCACTGATGTAAACCCGCTAAAAGCCAAGTGTTACTATAAATGTTTCTTACATAATGTACGTTTTATTTATATTGATGTTTATGTACTCATAGATGATGTTAAGCAGAAGTATTTCTAATTGTGTTTTTATGGTCTGTGGTTTCGTTTGAGGCAGGAAGAACAAGAACATGTTGCTTTTCCAAATTGCTTTGGCAAATTTCGTAACGGATATGTTGCAAGAATATCGATTCCAAGAAGCAATACTGAAGTACGTGGACCAGAAAATAACTGTAGATGCCTGCCAACTGTCGATACATCACGACTTTTGTATCGCTTTTTCTTTTCTGACCGCCGTTTTATTATACCATTTGTCATTTCTCGCACAACCTCTTTGAGATGCTCTTTGTCATTGTACAACTCTACAAATGTGAGGTTTTGTATTCAACTATTTTGGTATTTAATTTACTTACTAACAGTAAAATTCGAGGAATTTATCATGGAATACAAGCCAGACCACGGAAAGAGTAGCTGGTTGAACGCCGAAAGTTCAGCTGTGTTCTCAAATATCGTCAAGAGTAGGTATTATCCATTAGAAACAACAAATTGGAGGCGGTTACATATTTTGAAGCATTCCAGCTTGGACATATTTATGTTTTAGAATCGGTTTCTTCGTTGATAACACAACATTTGATTATTTATTTTGAAGTTTTGAAGATAATTTATAAAGTGAGGTGCTAAAGTTGACGAACTTTGCCAGTGTTCACCCTTGTTTCTGTGTTATTCAGTTGATCTAGTACCTATTTAGTATATCGTTACCTGTTGTGTTTGCATTTCAACTGCTGCTTGAGCTTAAGACTGATTATTTTTATGTAGTTTATGTTTATTAAATAAATTACGACTGCAATATTGCTTTTACTACTTTGGATTTCTATGAACATGTTTCTAGTGAACATGAATAGCTTTATGCTGTTCAATAGTAATGACTGATGATTCCTATGCTAGTTCATGTTAGTAGAGAAATTAATGAAAGGTTAACTATAAGCATTTGAAGTCTGAACAAATTTCAATTTCAAACATACCGTTGTATAAATTTGAATTTGATATGGAGATATAATCCTATAAAGTCGTAACATGAAAGGTATTTTTTTCAGAATTTTCCTATGGTAACTTTGGTGAAAATATCACAGAAGGTCCTGAACAAACTACACATCTTGCAAAACACAAACAAACTCCAATGCTCTTGAACACTAGAAATATCTTCTCGTTTCTTTGATTTCGTTCTTTGATTTTAGTTTGCTATAAAAGACGGTCAAATATTTTCTATCGTGTTCATCACAGTCTTCTAAACGCTGAACTCAAAACACATCAGGTAGGTTATTAAAACCTCACATGAGCAGTGCATGTGGCCACCACATTCTTGCAGATAACGTACAATTGATTGGTTTCCTGCGAAGGAAACTGATCACGGTGAGTGGTGAACATTGTAATCACGCGTAAATTGATTTTTGAACATTGCACTGATAGCTGATTGATTTAATCCCACTGACTATTTGGATACCTTTACCTACATGCTCATCTAAACTTTCAAGTGAATCCAATAATCAGCAAGAATATCCTTTAAAAGTCTTTCGGGAACTTTATGAAGTAAGGCAAGCTTACTTTCTCATCATCCAAATGACCTAAATGTATTTGATCGAAGACAATTGAAGGATTTGAGAAACTTCCCTTATGTAAACTCGATAGATCGTTATCGTTTAACTGTTCAAACAGATAAGGGAAGAAAAAGAAATCGAAAAGGATTGTCCGTTCCACTTTCGTTGTTTCAGTGCTAATATTTCAAAAGTGTCATTTCCATCAAAATAATCATCTATATTACATCAAAACCATTCACACAGCAGCGCGCACACACAAACGCAACTTACAAAACTCATAAAAAATGGATTTATGAAAAGATTTCGCCATCGTGCGATGGCGGAAATGGGCGTAAGGGCCAGCGTCAATCTCCCCATGCACATCGCCCCTTCCCGCCACCGATCGGCGTCGCTCGGCGACCACGTGGCGGCGCAGGCGTCTCGACGCCTCGGGGTGGCCGCGAGTCTAGGGGAATGTTATTGTGCGGCAACGGCGGCGACGACGGCGGCGGCGACGGCTACGACGGCAGTGCAAGTGCGGCGAGCGTGCTGTCAACTGCCCGGCGAGAGCGATGCGTCAGGGTCTGACTCGTCGGCACAGGTCAACGCCACAGCACGTGGGTGGAGAACACAGCACTACTCTCCTGTCGGCGTCGCTCGTAGCATGTCCGTCCGCAATGTCTACCGGGTTCGACGGTACTCCTCAGCGGGGTGAGTCCTGATAGGGGCTGATAATTAAATGAGGTCTAAGAAGTTTTTTTTAATTTATGTTCAGCTATGCGTGGCTGGCGTGACGTTGCGGTGGAGATGGCTACAAGATGGGCGCGTGGTTTTCGAAAGACAGGACCTTTATGTTGAACATGAAAATTTATCTGCATATCGTTTCATAGATTTTTTATAATGTACTATAGTCTTTATTTATTTTTGGTGGGTAGGAGTTTCTTGATTAAAATGTAATATAAATAGGTATTGTTTTTATAATTTTTATAAAAAGTCTAAAGGTCTATAAGAACTATAAATCAGCCAGATAGTTGAACTTTTTCATTTCGATGCTAAATCGAAAGTCAATCACGCTTAGCATTCAGGTCGCGAGCGCCGACCGGCAAAGTCTGAAGCAACGGGCAAAGAATTGGCTAAGGTGACCGATGGGAATTTCCCCACGCCTGGTCGGATAGCGTCCCCAATCTAGGTCCAGTGCCCCCAGCACAGAGAGAAGTCGCGCGCCCGAAATCGATAAAAGTTTGAAATCTCCGCCAGCCGAAACGCGGTTTCCAGCGACAACGAATGCTCCGAGAAATTGGGCACAGTTATTTTTGGGTCAGCGTGAACATGAAGTCGTCTCCCTTTTGTGTACAAAGTAAAATATCGCCAACAGTAAATTAAAAAAAAAAAAAAAAAACACCTCACAAGAAGACACAATATTTCTTGGCCTGAACTGTTCGAGACCACTCAAGAATAAAAGTGCAGTGCCTTCGGTAGGCACCCCCTCGACTTAAAGGAGCGTGTTCCCTTTTCTCTGCATCTAGCGGCCACCGTGGCACTCTGCCGAGACTTGACCCATTTCCTTCGGCACAAAATTTCCCTTGGCCAAGCAATAAATGTTTTTATCAAACAAGTCGCAAAATGTCTGCTCGATTTCAGCAGTTGGTTGCTCAGCGAAACATTGCCAATATGTGGGGTCGAGTAATTCCTGTTTTTTTTTCTGCTTATTTTGTTTTTTTATCTATGATATCAAATTTCGAAAAGCATTTATGACACTTTGTTGACAGTGAAATCGGCGCTCTTGATCTTACGGGACTTATTTGTATTTCCATTTTCTCCTCAACTTCAATAACGAAGTTAATAACGTTGGAGATAGAAGTTTGTATCCGATCGTTTATTAAAAACGCGGCGAAAACTTTCAGAAATTTGCGTTGCTTGCTAATAACTGTGACAGCAATTACCTGATTCATCGATCGTGGCAGTCTACGAGGTAATTAACGTTACCGACTAACACTTGAAATCAACATATGCACTCGTACCGTGCCCTGACAGAACATCACGAAATGGAAACCATGTTCTAGGACCGTGATCGCCACATTTTGGCGTTGGGATTTCTTGTGGAATGATTTTCAATTTCATCTTCAATCGACCTCTACGTACACAAATACATTCTTAACACAACCGCAAGTCACTCTCTCTCTATTCGATTCTCTCTATCAAGATAAGAAGTGATTTTTTTCTAGATTTCTGCTCGATTTCGGAAAATTTCTGGAAACCAATCTGGCTGGCACCACTTGTGAAGGGAAAAATTCCGAAAAGAAAAGCTTCTGTGTCGGAAAGTTTAACTCGAAACATGCTTTGAAATTGGATCAAACGTGCAGACGTAGGATTAATAATAAATACGAGATCAAAGGCTAGTCGCCTGTGCGGCTGGCGTAGATCTAAGGTTGTTCGACAGAAACCGAACCCGGGTTTTCAGTGAGTAGGTAAGGAAATATATAACACATTAGGCTACCTATCGGCCATACCTCTGCAGGTAGGTTTGCGCGACGAGTGGTAATGTCATTTCAATCAGTTGAATTCTTAGTTTTGAAGTCTTTCCACTCCACTGAGTGGACGTTTCATTAATCATGAAGATTGCTTAATAAGTTTTATTATTTTTTAGAATTGGAAGCAACTTTGTAGTAATTAATTCAGTTAAACGAAAGTTGAAAAATTATTTTCATACCAAAAGTGTGTTTGAATAAGTGAAAACTACAGAATATTTAAATCGAGGTTCTTTTTAATATTCTTCGCAGTATAAAACATTTTTTGTCACATTTTTTTGCCAAGAAAAAAAGTGACAAAACTATGGTATACTAGTTCAACAATGACACACGGAAAACTCACTCTCAAATTTGTGAATTAGAATCCCTGCGAGTCTACAAAGATAGAATGTGGCGTTAATGAGAATAAAATGGCACGCACCCAGTCGCCCAACACAGTTACCCTCTCACAAGACTCTTAGTTTAAAATCACGAACATGAAGAAAACTAAGAAACACTGATGCTCGGTACAGCGTTTCAGATTGCAAAGTTAGGTGCCAGTTGAACACCTTACTTTAAAACTAGAATTATTTCGACTACGTGATAACAATCTGCGATGATGAGCGATTAATTACTGAATGCAATTTCAAATCTCGATGACGTAGATTAAATATTAATGCTCAATAAGACTCTAGTGTACATAAAATACTTATTATCTGAAACTGGTTCGTTTTATTACTTCAAACTTTGCGTTAGTAAATCGTTTAGATAAATTGTCAAATTTTATCTCGCTTCTTCGGGAAGAATGGAGGCATCTCATTTTCTCGAACAGAAGAGAAAATCCACTTCAGACAAAACTTTCAGCGAACGAAAATGAGTCAATACTGAAAGATGGCGGGTATGTAATCTTGTTTTTTTTAATGTACTGCTTTTAAAACTCCTTATTTTTGTATAGGATATTATTTAGAAAAATATTTCCTCTCCAAGTTTGCGTGTTAAAAGTTAAAATATCGATGAAAAAGCATCGATGGTGATGATGTAGGAGTGATCATCACACCGTCACAAGAGTATATATTTGCGGTTTCTCCCAGACACATCAATATGTGTGAATCTGCTCCGAGCCAGGGTTCTGTAGTATCTGGCACACACACAGGTGACTGAACACTACCTATTGAGATTACAGCTACGAACGCGAGTTTTCAAATAAAATGGGGTGGCGGTTTTGTTATTTACTCGTGGTGAAATCGTTAGAATTCAAATGGGAATGGGGATAGAAGGATCATGCAAGTGTACATAATCTCTATTGTACTCTGGTATTTAGTTCGAACCCCTTTTTTTTCTATCATAATGAAATCAGTCGTGGTTGATCCTGGAATTGTACGAAAGCTGATAAATAAAACTGGTTGGTATCAAGATTCACTGTGATGATCATGATATTAATGACTGCCTCTTTTTTATTTCTTATTTTAGAAAAGTAACTTGTGATATTGTGGTTAATAATTGCTAAATATACGTTGTAGATTTTGCATTGCTAAACAAATTAGATCGAGTTTTGATGGTCGGTTGTGGTGATCGATTATTTTATTGGTGAATAAAACCGATCTTTAGACGCGCGGATCATCGTTAAAACCGGCGTGGTAGTCCTAAGTAGCCAATCCTCGAATTAAACCCGGGTAGCTGGCGAGGAAATGAGTCTTGAAGAGAATTTTTCTCACAAGATCCCAGATCCACCGACCTCTCATCTTTCCTTTACAACAAAGTATCCCGCAGCGGCGATGATAAATGAGCGCAGTGAAATGTATACTCGCGGAGGGAAACCGGGGGTTTTCACACCAAAACGAATGATTCGCCTTGATTAAGCTCAATTTAACACATTTACCATGACACACTCACAGAGCAAGAAAAAGAAAGACACGCAGTTGGCCCCGAGTGCGATCCATCTGTCTCACCTGGCATCTTAAGTCCTCACGCGATAATTCGAGAGACTTTCAAGTCTCTCTATACACACACTCACTCCGGCAATGATTGAAAAGAATATTTTGTTAAAGTGCGAAGTGGAATGTATTAAGAGACTCACATCATGAAAAGACTTTATTTTGCTCGTGCATGCTCATATTTGGGGATGCAAAACAAGTATAGCTTCGTGTATAAGCAGGCAGGGGTAGGTTATATAAGTTCTCCTCACGTCGCTATTGATTACAGATGCAAAACGTCTCATCATCTATGTCATCTCTTTCCTCTAGAGGATCAAGCTAGCGGGGGTAAAAAGGGCTGAGCGGGCAAGAGAAATATCTACCGCGAGAGACGATGAAGTGACGCAGCTCTTGCTCATGATGGCATTTCGCTGCTAAAACAAGCTACCTACCACTGTGAAAGTATTCGGTAGTACTAGACCTAGTGGCCACTTGCTTTTAGCGGAGGTAATGTCGATTCGTTTTAACGAGAATGTGACGATGCAGTTTCGACCACACCAGCTAGCCCTAAGGTATTAAAACAGTTACGTTTAAGTGGCCTAGACTCGGGGGTGAATAGGAAAATTTTATACTAATTGTATACTATGCGGAGAGGTGGAATTGAAATTGGCGACACGTTGAACAAAAATGGTCTTTCGGGCAATTTTGTTAATTAATAAATGAAAATCTACCTTGGCTTCGAGAAGGAAAATAGATATCTGGTGAAGAGGAAAATTTAAACAGATGCAAATGTTTTAGAACTTGAAATCCCGTTCGAAAGAGACAGTACCGAGAATTTCTTATTGAAAAAAATACCTGGTTTTATACAGAACTCAAGAAACAACTGTAGCATGACGTTTTCAAACGCTCCAATTCTAACTGGCAAATCCGTTTGGAATGCAAAAACATGTGTAGGGATTCCGTCCACTAGCCGCGGGCTTCCACCAACACACGGTGTACGCTAACGAAACGAATTGCTTCCAGTTCAGTTGCTGCACTTGACCAATTAACTAACAAACCATCGACAACAACAAACATTAAAAACTCGATGGGTGACGTATGTAAGCACCATCACTTAAATCCAAACCCATACAAATACGATCACTACCGATGCAGTTTCACTTGATATTATAGTTCAGTTTCACACAACCGTGATATATCGTGGTCGGCTTAAATTATCATTTGTCTCAGCGATTTTATGAGCTGCTTTTAGACATTAATTTGGGGGGTGCGTTCGCAATACCAGCCCTTAGTGCCATTCATCCCAGCCATGAGTCCGCCCCCGAAGCAGATGCACCCCTTCTCCTCCCAGACCCTTGACACGGTGTGGAGATGGTCAGGCGGATGGTATGGTACTTGAAATGTGCAATATCGCTGGCTGAGCACAGGCTATAGCGCTCTCTCGCTGCCATTGGCTCAGACAAGGGCAGTAAACATTAATTCTCATTTGAAGTGGTCCAGTTTTGTTCTAGATAGGCGATACGAGCGCAAGGAATTCCACGAATTCCTGTTATTTGTAACAATACTAATCGAGACTTGAGTTGTGGTCGAAACAAAACAAATTTGTGAGCATCGTGTTATCTGGTTATCATGTCATTGTTAAAATCATGATTTTAACATCTCAAGTTTCTGATATCATTTTTCTGTCCGAAATTTTTCTCGCTTTCATGTCACCATCACCGTCGGTTGCATATGGGTAGTCGGCAAACGCGCCTCTTAAAAGGAAATTAATTCTATACATCAAAGATGCAGATTTGTTTTTATCGTTTAGCAGGCCCCGCTTTGACCACGTACCCTACGGCACTTTCTTAAAGAAGTCAGCTCAGAAAACTCGAAAGAGACTTTGCCTTCACCAAAAAATGGTTACCCACTGACAAGCGACTGGCGAGACTGTTTGACACTAAAAAATCATCAGCGCACGACATGGAAGCAAGCCATTCGACAATTTACATTTGACTGAATTTCCGGATGTCTCTCCCGAACCGTAACTTTCCGTAGAGGTGCCATGCCCCATCAAGGATGAAACGCCTCGTCTATCGGCGTCGGGCGTCGGGCGTCCCGAGCGACGAAGTAAAACACAGCTGGGACGCCAGTGACTCTCATGTCAGCAATCAATCAATGGGCTTTATTTCCAGGGGGGGAGGGCAGAAAGACCGTGGGGGCAGGGGGCTGCGATTCGCGCGTTTCGGGTGCGTTTTCAGTTCTATTAGGCCCGGGCGCGACGAGTGATTGATGGGTTCCCCCCACGACGACGTCATCGCGGGGTACACTTTCACCCCTCCCCCCCCCACCCTCCCACCCTCCCACTAAACTCGGGAGTCTCAACAGCGACCACTTTTATGTGGCCCATGGAAATCGATACGCACTGGGTCAATAATTATTTGCCCTGATTTCGCCCAAGTTTTTTTGTGTGCGATTTGTTCGACAAATTTCAGGCAATTTTCACGGCACAATCATTTAACAACATAGCAGCGTTTGTTTTAAATTTTATCGACCGTTAAATAATTTTATATTCTACTTTAATAAAATAGTTATCATGAAAAAACGGACGGTTTGCTTGATTTTTACATTTCGGTTGACGTTTATTGCTATAGTTGGAGATCGATGACATCTCTACAATTAAAACCTCTTGAACCTTCTTATGCCCTGAACCACATGGCTCTTCTGAAAACCCGTATCTTTGGTCCTGATGAGCCTGACTCCATGCTTCCCAGGAAATCCAGCATGTTTCTGCACAGAAATTTTGTGCGGTTCCCTATTTCCAACACCTTGCTATAATCAGGAGTATAAGGTCCGAGTGATGTGGTTGACTCTATTGGGCTAATTGATGGCCTTGATGTGTCCTTGAGGTGACCATGGGGATGACCTTGAATTGGCCATGAGGTGTCTCCATCAAAAGACAGTCGAAAGTCCTTCCTCCTATATCCTTTCAGCTAAATGAAATTCACAGACGTCTTCTAAAATGGTTGCCGCTCAATTTGGATATGATTTTGCTTGACGGAGAAGAACATTAAAACGCCATTATACAGAAATCAATCAGAAAAATTTCGAAATGTTGGTGGCTTAAATGGATTAACTAGCATCCACCGACATTGCTGTTAATACTTTTAAAAAATATCCGGTCTGGTAATTTATTACAACTCCTTCGGCACAGAATTACAATATCCGAGTTCTGAAGCTAATTTCATCAAAATAGCTAATAGTCAGCTGAATTTTATACCTAGCTTTTCTTAAGGCTGGGCGAATCTAGGATTTCATTTTGCAGAAAGCTTCATAATTATCGTAATTTGTCCCAGCTCAGCATTACATTCCGAGACTGTCGCAAATTTCACGCCGACCTCATTTCTCATCGCACGGCATGAAAAAAGTGTATTTTGGTGGTAAATGAAAAGAAAAATGCCATCTCTGTAGTTCTTGCAAAGTGTATATATGTTGAGATCTCTGACTGCAGAGGCACTGATCATTAACAAGATTATGCAATGGCCAATCATTATGAAGAGTAATATATTTTTTTCTAAGCTATTAGAATAAGTTAGACCCAATGCAATAAGAAGTTTTCTTCCTTTTAAAAACTAACAGCTTGACTTGTTTAAACTGGAAATTGGTTTCTCAGGAGATCACAAAAGTTAACAATCACTGCGCTGGGTCAGTTATTGTATGAGTTACAATCACACTCATGTCCAGCCCAGTTTGGGAGAGATGAGGAAAGATGAAAGTGTTTAGATGAAATCTGATTTAAATTGCAAACGCTTGCAATGCGCGGGGCATCAATTTTTGAGACGGTTATAGTGTTCATAATAATAAAAAAAATTATGAAAGTTATTTCAACAAATTAATTTGTCTAGCCTATGCTTATCAACCTCTCGACAGCATGGATTTGTGAGAAACCATGTTGTACCGTAATTTGGAAGAGGTATTAAGCCGATGGTGCCCTTCGTACTCTTCGACAAAAGTAGGTTACGTGTCAACACCGAGGCTTAACTCTTTCCTTCTGGGCTAGATAAGCTATTACATCATACACTCATTCATCGATGCCAATAGACCAGTGACACAGGGCGCGTTGTCAAAAAAAAGTGCGTCGTTAAACACCAACGATTAATCGATCAATCCAACAGTTTTTCTTACTAAAGCGTAACAAATAAAAAAAAAGCTTTCCAAACTTCAAAGTGTATGGCACTACCAAAATCAGATCCATGCATAACAGATCAAGTAAACTGTTTCGTGGGATAGAGCTGGTAAAAAAAATATATGGGTAATGTGTGACAAACTAGCCAGCAGTCAACATTTATAATTCATCTGTGCGAACAGCCTCCCGACAGTTTTCACCCACCCCTAGTCCGTCGCCAACGCAAATCCCTGTTAATTATGTCGGCACATTTTGGACGCTCCACTCCACGGGCGCCGAAGTAGCACTTGTTTTTATCAACAATTATTCAAAATTTGACTACTGGCGTGGTACTAAATCATTGCTGTTATTATTACCACGATAAAAACAAAAAAGAATTCTCTCTAAATTAATTTCTGCAAAATCTTGCAGCTTATATTAGCGCTTGTATGATTGGCTTAAAATTAAAACAGATTAAACTATATTTTCACTGTCAGGGGAAAAAGTGAAGAAAAATTTCATTTTCCATCATTTTTTTTTGTACAGTTTTTGTGCTTGAAGCAAAATGGGTCTGGTCCCGGATCAAAACAGTGTTGTTGGGCAGAAGAGTTCGACCACACACCGAAACTGTCCGTTGTGGAGCGTAAAATATTTGCATTCGACGTCACTTCTCTTTCAAATCCCATTCAACTCGAGCAGAAACCAAAAAAACTCGACGTATGGAGATGGGACCATTTTCACTCGAGCCCAGGTTTTAGTTGAGTGACATAAGCCACCTACGCACGGCATTTGCAAGGGCGGCGGCCCTTTGCTTTTTGTCAAATTGTAAATCAGTGTGCTCCATTCCACCTCTAACCTAGGTCACTACTTCCACCAACCGTTCGCTGGGCCCGCCGTTCTCTACCGGTCGTAAATATTACCAAATAACGCACAGAACATATGTTCCGATTGGAGGATTTATTATTCCCTTTAGAACATAAAAGAACGTGTTTCGATGATTTGTGCCTGAACGCGTTATATATGTCTGTAACGCTTTCAAATCCAAGCCAGACCAAAAAGAAGATTATTTTCGGCGATTTCTGATGCAACCGACGAGAAGACGGTTGCAAATTTCAAAATAAGCGCAAAAAGTATTTCTCTTCAGCGTCCACGTCCCAAATTTTGTCAAGATCTCCCATTTGGAGATCAGATTTTGCGCACCACTTTCCTGTCCTCCCCTCCGCTTCTACATTTCCCTATCGATTATCTAGGTTATTGGGATATCCTCTCAGACATGAAGACAGTCTCAAGTAGCAAGCATATTTGTGAACATGCCATACATTCGAACGACCATCTCGCCATATCCCTGCATACGACGAGATTTCTTTGATGAAACCGTCGCAGTGCGCACGTAGGTATCATCAAACCGCTCATGCTTTTACAATAATTATTCCACGTGGACAATTGCTAGGAGCCATGATGCTAAGGATCTCCCCTAAACGCGGCGCGCGCTACCTCAAACCAAGGACCCAACACGACTATAAGGGACCCTCGGGGGGCGATAGGTTCAACCCTTATCACGATCATCGCGATGCGACTTCAGCACATCTTTTATCTTGTATGGAGAGTGGATAGCCATTGTCTGGTCTGAGCAGACAACGGCGAGGATTTTTGCTATGAAAGGTCGAGAGACGAGATATGCTCGGGGTTTATTCTTTAGACGTTTGTATGCCACTTTTTGTGCGGTTGGTTATATGTATCAGGCATCACTTTAAAACAAATGCAATTGAAGTCAAATTAAGTGGTAGTTGTTGAGAAAAATTGTCAAAAATAATAAATCTAATCAATGTTTACAAAAAAATTGCGAGTTTCTAGCTTTCGAGTGATTTATTGGTTTGTGGTGTTTAACGACGCATCGTTTTGACAACGGGCCTTATAGCACTGGTCAAATGGCGTCAATGAATGAGTGCATGAGAAGATGATGAACTTGATTTAACCTATTTAGGGAGGAAGGGAAACCTGGTGACCTCGCTTGGCCTAATCCGATTTAAGATCACCAAGAGGACCACAGGCTTACTCCCTTTCGAAGTAAGGTACAACGCAAACAACACGATTCCTCCACAAATCCATGCTGTTAAGTGGTTGATAAGTAAGCCGAATGAGGTTGCCGAACTGGTCACCCAACCGATTCACGACCCAGATGAATGTTGCTGAACTTCGGTGATCTCGCGGGAGCCGGTGTTTCTAAAACGCAAAACCGTCCGGTTTGCTTTTCACAAAGAGATCGGAGAAATTGTTAGAGAAACCAAAAACAATACTTGCTGAAGGTACGCGTTCAGCGTACCCAGTTCAGCGTACGCGTTTGCGTTGATGCCCACGCAAAACAAGGCTTCTCCGTGAAACAATCGCACAAATTGAATTTCAAATGAGTTTTAGCTTAAAAAAAAATATATATATATATATATATATATGCTGATCCACGAAATTGATTGGTTTTGAAAACAGTGTTTGGTTTTTAATAGGAACTCAAAAACAGGGTTTAAAATTGGCAATAAAATTGTACCGTGCAAATTGATCGCCAGTCATTAGTCACGGACGAAAAAAAATAAATGTTGTGTACTTCAGAGTTAGGGGAAATTTCCGATAATTTTGTTCCGCTGCACAATATTTCAAATTTGCTGCTAGCGAATTCGTGAATTGTACAACTATACTGCAACTGTGTGTACCGGGTAAATGGAATTTTTCTAAAAAGTGCAAAACACTGTCCGGCAGCATGAAAATCATTTACAACAACGTACAAACGACAGTTTTAAAAGAATCACAGACAAGAGTAAAAATTAATGTTGTGAAACATGGACTCCGATATTGTGTCGGATGCGTATGTAGCTGAAAATGAAATGTTAGCGTTTTTGACGTTAATTAGGGAAAAGTGGCGGCGGCCAACGCAATCCCAACGCTACGCCAGCGCAAATGTACAGGCGCTGGCATCGATCAAGCGCTGGGAGCGGTGGAAAAAATGCTTTTGTGCGGCCATCAGCGCTCTCACTTGGCGAGATACTCGTAATTTCGTTTCACTCTATGCAATCAAACCAATTGGACGAAACCTAAAATTTATTCCGATACACTTGTGAAAATGTTAAAATATTAATAGAAAAATCGTGAATTTGTCTCCAAAATGGCAACAGATTATTTCAAATGGTCGTTTGATAGTGAAGTCTGTAGGAAATGAATAAATATTATAGAGATTGAGGAAAAAAATAGTTGTAAGTTTACTTATTTTTCCATAGCATGCGATATAATATGTCAAGTAAAAGTAGCTGGTTTTTAGCGATTACTGGCTGAGCCTTCCGATATACGTAGTCAGTCGTTTCTTGTGAACAATGCATTCGTCCAGCTTGATTGTGGTCTTTTCGAAGGGACATTTCCCAAAATACCAAGATCGTGACATTTCCATCAACACAGTCTGTTACTTTATCGCCATGGTTTGGACTTTTGAAAACATCTTCGCCAGATGAATTTGCTATTGTTCCATGCACACAGGCGAACCGACCGAGGCGCGCTTTTGGGGCTTGGCGCCGTCGCCCACCACCGTTAACACCCCCCAACCGCGCCCGAAATCGACACCGAGCTCTTCGGGTACCTGGACAATCAGAGCATGACAACAATCAGTCGTTCACTTCTTAATCCAGCACCTTTACAAATCTTTTGACAATGAAATTCTCCTTTTCATTCTGTCTTCACTCGATTTTTATAGTAGGCTTAGGGTTTGTAGAAAGGTTGGTAGATATATTAGATTTTCTTTACGATCTAAAAGAATTTTCTATCGAACTTTCTTCTTTACGCATGCCCTCCATGAAAAACTATTTTCAGCACGAATTTGGTAAGGTAGAAATTATATAAACTCTTTCAAGATGACTTTTCTAAACATTCTAATTGAAACTAGTTTTTAAAGATGACCATACACCGTATGCCCGAAATCGCTTTTGTAGCAAAGCATTTTATAGCTTCTACTTGAGGTATAATCAGTGCGTTCGATTCGTTAATCTTATCTGGTTGATTCGATACCTACTGGCATCTGTGCAAACAGAGCCATATTATTGCATTCTTCTCTCATCTGCATGCATGGACAACTGCGTTATATACTTCACTTTATTCTTATCTTCGCTAATGTAGTTTGGATAGAGCTTGATCATTCAAAATTCAAAACCAATAGATGAACTGTAATCTAGATTTTTGGATTTTTTTTTACATTTTTATACTGGTTTCTAATTATTTCAGCCAATAAATCATTCATACTGACAGTAATTTATGCAGCAATGCAAGCTCATACCTCTGTCAACAGTTTGTAATTGCTTGAAGGCCAAAATTCAAGGACTAATGCCAAGGCCGTGACATTTCCCCTAAATCAGTAACTATAACGAGTTACAATTGAAAAAAACCAGCATACCCAGCCATCCATTGCCTTGCTGGCACCATTCTTCGGGCACTTTTAGCCAATAGACTCGTCACAACTCTCATCTAGTGCGTTGATCGCACTCCTCACGTACTTTGCTAAAATCATAGAAAAAGTATTCCTAGTCAGACTAAACAAGTTCTTGGCCGATAACAACGTAGTGTGCAAAAACCAACACGGCTTTCGTAAGGGGCATTCGACGAGCACAGCGATATATGCGATGACCCATCGAATAACAAGAGCGCTAGAAGACAAAACAAAGGTAAGCGCAATCATGTGCGATCTTACCAAGGCATTTGACACTATCAATCATGGAGCACTAATTGGGAAACTAGGCCACTATGGAATCAGGGGCGCGGCGGGGAAGTGGGTTGAATCATACCTGTCTGGCAGGCTGCAAGCGGTGGAACTATGCATAGAAGGCGAAAACGTATCATCACATTGGAATCCCATCCAGACCGGACTGCCACAGGGGTCGTTACTTGCCCCAATACTTTTTACCCTCTATATCAATGACCTTCCTGACAACATGAGAAGCGAGTGCACCGACACCTTACTGTTCGCGGACGACACGAGCCTGATAGTCACAGGCGCAAATGAGGAGAAACTGACATTAAACATCAAACAGACCCTGACAAGAATCGAAGAGTGGTTCAAAATAAACAAACTAAAGTTGAACAGTGAGAAAACAAATATAATCAAATTCTCAGTGAGAGGAAACTCAAGAACCACAGAAGAAGGCACGATTAAAACAGTGAACAACAGCACTTTCCTGGGACTAGAAATCGACCATAGACTCAAGTGGAAAAGCCACATTGAGAAACTAAAAAAAAGACTGAATGCAGCGTGCTTTGGACTTAAGATCCTAGCAAAGGAAGTAAGTTTACCTACCCTCAAGATGGCCTTCCACGCAAATGTCCAATCCCTGGTACGCTACGGAATAATAGTCTGGGGAGGGGGACCAATTGCGAGAAATATATTCATTCTACAAAAAAGGGCGTTACGAATAATAAAGAGAGCTAAAAAACGAAAATCATGTAGACCCATCTTTAAAGAACTAGAAATTTTAACGGTGGCCTCACTTTACATCCTAGAGGTACTTTTGTTTGTAATTGACAATCCTGGTGCTTTTACATCAACCCAAGAAGTACACGGGAAAAACACGAGAAGAAAAGAAATTCGTGTAATAGAAAATGTGAAATTAGACATCTCCAGGCGTGACGCTTCATTTGCCGGTGCTATCCTTTTTAATACTTTACCGACGACCCTGAAAGAAACAAGAACGGACCGAAACATTTTTAAGAGCAGGGTCAAAACTTTTTTAATAGAGCATTGCTTTTATACCATCGACGAGTACACTAAACGACAGAATTGCAATTGTTCTACTTGTAAATAAATTTTATTATATTGACGTATTTCAATGCTCCTAAGTGTATCTATGTATTATTTTATACTTTTATTGGAGCGTGTGTGTAATTTAAAAAAAAAACTTATGTACAACGAAATAAAGAACCTTTGAAATTGAAATTGAAATTGAAATTGAATCTTGTTTCAAGCGGTGCATGAAAGTGGTGCCTGCTTTTCGCGCAGAGTGCGTTAGCGTCAACGAGCTCCCATCCGGTGTCGCTGGCGGTCTGCCACCAGGCTCGACCCAAGCCAAGACACCCCTCTGCACCCGGGGAAGGCGATTTGGGTGGCAGGCGACGTGATTTCGACAACCCCCGATCATGTCGCTTCCGAGGGCCAAGTCGCGACCTCATTATTATTGTACCGGGGACCGGGCGATGCCATTAACGGCGTTTTTTCCCCACGAACAGCGGTTTCTTCGCAGGAAATGTGCCTCATTCAGCAATACACTCAGAATAGAAGTTTTATTTTCATTTGTAGTAGTTGTTCAGTATTTTTTTGCTTTTAGATATTACTACCTACAAAATTATTTGCTTTCAAGAAATGTTGTTTTAAGTATAAGTTATTGATGAATTAAATCCACATATAAATAATTGGTGTAAAAAGAAGAAATGAAAATATATCTTTTTGAACGAAGCAGAAACGGTAATTTACAGATTATGTTCTACTTGACCCAAAAAACCTTACGCTAATCTCAATGCATTTTTTAATGGTTTCATGACGAGAGAAGAATTAATTCATGCTTCCTACAGTCTATCCTGCGAGAGAAAATACCTATCCAAGGACGGCCCCCCAGCATAACTACCAAATCATGAAATTTGTGTTTTGATTATAGTGGTGAGATTTCAAAATACTTATAATATCTGCAAAACTATTTCCAAGAATGTTATAATTGCTAAACAAATTCTTATAACCACTCAAAAAAAAAGGTATTGCCACAAAAAAAGCTTTAAAGCAAAATGAAAATGCCCGACATCATCAGAGATGCTTTGCATCGTTTTTTTAAATTACGGTTCACCCGGATATCTTCTCAAACCGACCAGTGGCGCCTGTCTCGGAAAGGTACGTTCTCTCATTGAACGGAGTACATACAAGATCATTTGCATCCATGACAACTTCCTGTACCAATTTGAATTTCACTCTACCAATCATCCCGACTTTTCGCGACGTTCGATAAATGCCAGTATATTTTTCCCTATCGCTCGAGATACGACCAACATCATCCCGAATTTCCCTGAACGCGATTGGTTTGTGATTGCAGCAAACTCAAACGCCACTTCAACAGCAATATGGCACGGTAAGTGAGGGACAGTGTCAAATCGCAACAAAAATACAATGCCATCGACTAATCAGATATGAGCAGCGATTCGCAAATTATACTTGCCGAAGCAAATAGAACACCGCCCAAGTAAACACTAAACTACATCAACTGAATCAACAATCGTTGCCACGTGTCATAGCTTTGAAATAACCCGCAAGTAACTAATTGCAGTAACTAAATAATAATATAACGTATTTAACTTTCATGTCCTGGCCTCGGTAATGTCTTTTTGGCATGTCCGTGTTAGCGAGTACAAAAATACATCGGAACGGCTTCCTTATGGCAGCGTTATGGCCTGTGGGATGGAATCGAGGCGAGTTTTGCATAGGGATATCTGCAAATGAAACACCACGCTTTCCGGCAGGATTTGCGAGGGCTAAGCTTGCCGTTTCCGGGGTGGTCGTAGGGTACTTGCTAGGCACGCGAGTAGGGTGGTAGGTATCAGAAAGAGGCAGGAGCAACGAGACTGTTGAGATTTTAATGCCTAGGTAATTCGGTTACGGTTTAAAAAAATATCTAATTTAGGAGATTTTGAAGATTTAATTTTTTACAGGGAGGGAATTGTAAGACATCAAAAAGTACTCAGAAATCTAACAACGTCAACACCAAAGACAAGAAACAAGAGATATAGCGAAAAAATAGGGAAAAAATAGTTGGGAAAAACTAATAACAAATAGGGAAAACTAATAGGACAGACTAATAGGGGATAAAAAAGCTTTTAAATGATACTCTAAAAACAAACTATTTCAAATGCTGAAGTTCGTTGAATGTTTCTTACTCTTGCAAAGATTAAATTTGTATTTTGAAAATGTACGCTTTACTGTTTGTTACAGACAAGTTGAATTGAACAAGTCGAGTGATTTAGCCCAAAGATTTTGGGCGTAATTCCGTCCTTATTCTGCTACCATGTTGTTGATGTTTAGTTCACATTTGAGTCCAGCGATCAATAGTTGAAAAAGCCGTTTATAAATTGTAACAAGTTCTAATTTCGTCCCGCCGTTTCGTCTGGTGTGCAAACTTTTTGATGGCCTGTCCTAGAGCTAGTGTTGGTTAGGTTTTAATCGCATTCGCCGGGTACCAGCCAGCTTTCTAATCAGCATTCAGGACCTGTGTATTTTAGCCCCGGCATTCAAGGACGATCAGGTATTCCAGACATGTTCGCAATTGGGAAATCGACTTGCGGAGAGAATCAGAGATCCAGGGAAATAGTTTCCCCTCGGTGGGAAGGACCTAATAGAAGCGTGACATTGACGGTCTCACATTTTTATTTATATATTTTTTTCGCTGAAATGTTTTCAAATGTCAGCATGGATGCAATAGTATAAGCACTAGGCAGAGATGAAAATTAGATTTGAAGGAAACTGGGACATAAAGTCTCTTCTTTTTAGAAGGAAAATTGAACAATGAAATTTTTCATTACGACGGCATAAGGAACAAAGTGGCGCACAGACGCGCGATATATAAGGGAAAAATAAAATCTTGGTTAGTACAGAGATGTAGAGATACATTTTTGTGTTGGACCATTTTTTTAAAGAAGAACCACCATGTTGCCCCGAGTCACGGAAAACATTTTTGCGTCCAGAATTTCAAAGATAACAACTTGTCACTCTTCAAAGCTGAACACCCATCTACTGTTTTTCGATCGTCCAATCGTAATCACACCTGATCGACGCGTGTCACGGCATTACCGAACAATTATATGGCATGCCGATAACGTCTATTGGTGTGAAAGACAAAGCCAGTCGCAAAACATCTGTGCCGTGCACGCTTGTGCCAGCTTCACGTAACCCCCCCCCTTTCCCTGCTTTCCCACTTTCCCAATCGCACCCGCAAACCCCAAGGAGAGGGATTAGCGCCTACATTTACAACAGAACACATCGCAAAATACACCATGCGGGCGGTATCGGTGGATTCACAGCAACGGGTCAAGCTTATGAATCAGAAACTAAACCAGCAGATAGATCGATTTCTTTAAATAGCAAACAGCTACGCTTATCTACTTGCAGTAACTACATACCGAACAAACTACTGGGCCAGATGTATAATACCTACACTTATTGATCAGACCTTTATCATGATAAAAAAAAGTAAACTTTTCTTTATTCGGGTGGGTAGGATAAAAATGGACGCAGCGAGTTTACTATATTCGTCTCAGGGATCGCTCGGTTGCTAGTCTAAGTCTGAAACCCCAGACAATGAGAGAAGCGGCAACGGCGTCGCCGGCATCGGCGTCAGCGTCGGATGGGACGGGAGGAGTACGAACCCAGGCCAGCCCAGATGACGTCCTCGAAGCCCCGAAAGCCGGGGCCCCACCGCCCAAAAACGAGCGGGGCAAGCCAGTCGTAATCGATAATCAACATTGCGCGCTATCTAGACTCGAAACGGGGAGCGCGCTCGCGGAAGCAACTGGACCAAAATGTAGGGACTGTCGCGCGACGGCAGCAGTCATAAAGTAGCCAGAAAGGTGTTTTTTATCGTTAAAATATCTAAATTCTACTTCAATTTGTTTGGCCGAATTGGTTCACGTTCATAAATGGGCGGGGTATTGACGGTAACAAAGGAAAGGAGGCTATCACCAACTTTAAATTGATAACAATAATTGTAAACAAGCTGGCAAACAAGAGTAATTTAAATTTTAAAAACTCTGCTAATTTAAATATCTATCGTATTAAATTGTCAAGTTGTATAAACTTGTTCGTTTTGTTTATATATACGTGTCAGAGGATATTGATATCGCCCCTATTAAAATATTCTCGATCACCGGAGCGCAATAAAGCGTACAAATTACCTTTACTAACTCTTACGTTTACCAACACTTTGTCAACAAAGTTTTATTCATTTAAACACGTCAAATCAAAATACACATTTCCGAAAAAGAAAAGAGCTGCTCAGTTAACAATGAAATACTTCCAGGATCGAATGGCTAATTAACTTCCGTCTCTTTATAATCTAATAGTGCCTTTACCGATTCAGTCACCTTCGCCGTTTCCTGAGGAGAGAATTGTGAAGATTGTGAAATTGGAAATGGAAAATATTCCCCGCTCGCAGTCGCAGCAGCCCCCAGGCGTTTTCTACCAATAAAAACCCGAGCAGTGCTAAAGTTATCCTAATTGAATTTCAAATCTACCAGCCATCTTTTGACGCGAATTTTTCTCAGATTGTAAACTCTATGAAACGGATTTACGTGTTTATGCTTAAAGATACAGGTCGAGTCTAAACTGGTATCTCCACTGTTTGAAATAAAGAGACGTGTCTTCACTTCTTTTTCATAGAATAATATGAACGAAACGAACTTTTTTCAATAATATTAGAAATTGAGTCTCACCGAGAATTAAGCCAGTGCAAATCGTCTCCAGTTTTCTTTATGCGCCTATATCCTACGCACCAAGCTGAAAGCCAACGGTGATCGATCAACAAATCTGCTTGGAAAACGATCGAATAATTGGAAATGAGAAATCGGACACGACATGTTTCATATTCTGTCGGAAAATTGTTAGTTTCACGGAGGAAATAATCTCTAGACCATGCCGCCGCCTGCCTGTTTATTGGAAAACTTTGAAAGAAACCAGAGGATTATGGGCATGGTACTTGACAGACTTCTTAATGCAGATGCATTATGAATTTGTTAAATTACGCTACGTTATATTTTAAAACGAGGCGATCGCTTTTTCCCTGATAAAGTTAACGCAATGTTGTAACTCAAGTTTTTTTTTAAATTACATTTTCCGCTAATCACATACACTCAGTCCTCGTGATTGATTCAAACTGTAAACGCAGTAACTTTTTAAAAATTAACCTTACACATACATGATTCAACCTCTGGCAATTTGCTTTAAACCGGAAACACGTCAACAATCGATGCCGCCCTTCTCGCCGAAAAGAACGCGTACGATAATGCACCTCGCACAAAATTAGAAGCGAGCTCCGTTCCTTTTCCGGTTGAATATTTCAAAGTGATAGTAGCTGCTCGGCGCGATAATCTGTCTGGGGAGTCAACCCGTCGCGACTTGCAACGCCTATAATCTTAATCGAACAAACTTATGAGCGCTAGCGAGTCGGAGATGATAACGTTTTGCCTAAATCGACCGGAGGGCTGCTAGTCAGAACAGGCACAATGCTCTAGACACGCAAGCCAGCTAGAAATAACCTTTTCGTTTTCCCAAGAGATTTACATTGTTGACGTAGATGGATATCCTACGGCCTATTCACCCACTATAGCTAGCCAACTTGGTTTCTCGCAGTTTCGCCAACCTAGCGAGGCCACCCCCAACAGTCACAAACACAAAACACTATATGTGTGACGTCTCGGTAAAGTCACTTTGCTATTGTTATTCATAACCAGACAAAAACCTACCGGGTAATTTACGGTTGTCTGTTTAAAGAAGACTTTAGCGACGTTAGTTTTCCGTTTGTTGGTTTATTTCGCCAAGTCGCAAATCCACGTAGCGCGGGGGCGTTATAATGTTACAAGTGCTATTGGCTATTATTAACGTTTTGAGTTTTGACTGTTTATTTGCATAATCATGACTTTCAGAATTAATTCAGTCAAAACAAAACAGCATTTTGATGTGAAGATGTAGGACGACAGAATCTATGAAATATGGAACATTGTGAATAATATCTGGCTATAAGTAGATGTTATTATATTATTTCAAATTTACATAAATGAATGGTTGTAAGTTGTCTTGGTGAGGCTGTCAAAATGTGACGTCGTAGAACATTTTACCTCTTTTACTGAGCCTTCGTGGTAAAGTGGCAGGCGAAAGATAGATGCCTCTCAGCCGACAGGGACAGGAATTTCTCAGAGGAAAGACGTGAAATAGCAACCTGTCCTACATTATTCTCCTACCCACGTGAATAGTTACCAGCAATTCATCCTTCAATTGATACAGCCAGTCAACTTGCCAAAATCAGTGTGACTAGTGTCAACTGGAGGAAACCCAGCTAGAAATCAAACTATTGACTGATACTTGAAAGAACTATAAGAAAAAACAACGACACTTGAAGGGAATTTCGGCGACTAATTCATATAATTGATTCACATGATGGCCTTGCTTTTAATGTTGTACAGAAAATAAACGTATCGAGTTGAACGTAGATCGTCGCATTCCCAAAAAAGTTTGGGAGTTTCCTCGGTAAATATTATACATCAGAACAGGGCTGCAACATGTAGTACATTTGGTATTGAACTAATTTTAATATCTCTTTGGTAAGTAAACAAAGTAGGTAAGTAAAGCAGATTTACTGTTTGACCGCTCACACCTGACCGGTCGCCGCTGGCGGCAATGACTGCTCTCATGATAGTTGCACCGTAGCTTGCATAACTTCCATTAGTGAACCAAAACCCCCCGGGGCCGTTTCGATAGACAGGCTCGAATTGTGGCCTCGGCCATTATTGGTCCAATAGTCATCAAAAGCGCGTGATTGAAACCTAGTTTATTCCCGTGTCAGAGCGATTTGATCCATCTCATGAGGGATATTACGTGGATTGGGCGGTAGGTGAAAAATCGTGCACACAAACCAATTGCTAATTTGCTATTGGATGGCACATTTTTTACATGCACTGTAAACCAAATGCCAAATATTGTTTTTGACAGTAATACTTGTTGGTCATGTGGCACGTCCGCCCGATCAATATCTATCTCTTGCAGTTCACCAAATTTGTTACAAGCGGTGGCAGCAGGTGGGTTTACTGCTTTACTAACACTGATTGAGAACAAAGATAAACTAATTGTAGTAAACTGCGCACGAAACATCACAGTGTCCATTTCAGTTCAATCAATAAAGAGAAAAAAAAAAATCTAGTATTGAATTCACTCAATTTCACTCTGAACAAAATACCATCACATTGGTGGCAGGGAGTGGGATGAAGTACGAAGTGCGCCTGCAATGTTCGTAACTTTAATTGAAGTATTGCTCAAATCTTGACATGTAAACACTGTGTCTCTCTGCCTATCAGTAAATGGGTGAGATATTTCAATCCACTACAAATGGTGCCCGTGCGTGGGCTTAAAAAATAGAGATCCACTTGGTGTTTCGTGTGTTTGGGTATGTGTGTGTGTGTTTGTTTGCATTTTATTTAAAGAGATGATCGATTTAAAATTGCGGCACCATCATTTCCTGTCACTCTCCGAAACATTTTGTGGGCGCATGACTGTTCATTGCGCGGTTTAACAATTCCATCACAATTGGTGGCAGATGTGGGATTTCTTAAAATTTGCTTTCAACTGATCTGATTCGTCTAATCATGTATACACGAACATAATGCAGTTAACCTACGAGCTGTGTCTGCAGATTAAATAATATCATTTCTTTAAAATCCCCCTTGATCTTAGTTGCTGTGAACTACTCATCAAAATGCGTTGGTTCAATAACAATCTTTTGATTGCCACTGCATCGAGTCACGCCGATGTTCCATTGCTTCGCGAATCACGATCGTACAACGAATCTGCCAAAACGAATCCTCGTCTTCTTGCGATGAAAAAAAAAACAAACATGTAATGTGATGTGTAGAATCGAATTCGAACAACAATGAGACCTTAACAACGCGAAATGTCTTCAGCGAAAAGGAACGGTTCTATCAATGTTAGCCGGGGCACCGAGGGCGATGAATGATGACCTGCCCACCTTTCCAGGTTACTCCCATCCGCGATTCCATTTGTAATCCGTCAATGCAGAGGCGCCGACCGAGTGAGGATTTGGAAAACTCCAGCGTCAAGGTCTAATGAAAATGTGATGTTCCACGTGAAGCAATGGGACAACCATTTTCACTTTGCCTCTCTCCTTGTCAAATATGCAACTTTTAACTTAAAATCGCAACGAATGTGTAACGAACTGTTTTTTTTTTTCATTTAAATGCAGTGCCGTGCGAGTCGCGCTTTGCGTTTGAAACCCTACGATATGGGTGGCGAAAATGTCTATGTACACGCTTGAAGTGATATGTAATATTCATGGGAATGGGCAAGACAAGAATTGTATTAATTTCCTATGTGCTCGGATCCTCGATATGCTGGAAAATTCATAGCTGCACTTGAATTCAACACATTTAGTTGAAGCACACATTTTTTAAATTCTTAGTTTTAGCTTATTTATATTTTCTTTAAGTTTTTTTTTTTCATAAAAAATCAAGCGACGAGCATTTTTTGCCAAAATATGTATCTATGCTAGAAACAAAGTTCTCTTCCTGCCATGGACAGCAAAAAATACAGAACCGTTTTTGTTGTTCCTCATAGCTTCAGGCACAAAGAAATTTAAATGTTGCCTGTGTACTTCTCCACTACATACTAACGAGATGCAGGAGCTGAATATGTAAATGGAGTACGCTCTGAATTCTGATAGAAGCATGCTGCCAGAGAGCTAATATGTCCCACATAAACACGACCAAAAAATATGGGCTGGTACAGAGCTAAAAAAAATTATTCGTTTTCTTCTCTCTTTATTGCGTCAAGTGCCGACAATGAGTGCCTTAAATGAAAACTCGAGCGGGAAACGAGTGCCATTTTCCGTTCATCATTTTTAATTTAAGCTAAGAAATTACAATAATATATAATGTACTGTAAATAATTTTTTTTTTTTGCTAAATAACCAACTTCAAAACAAAACAGAATTCCCGACGACAAGCCGTATAAAATTACGAAAATTACGGAAAATTACGTATCACAAATCCCTCCCAAACAATTATCACCGTTATGATTTCAATTCCCTCTAGCGCATATTTCCCACAATACCAAAAAAAGTCATAGAAAATTTGCAACTCTAAACACCGTATTCAAATCTATCGCCACACTCAGACAGACACACACTCTCGCACGCACATACGCAAACTGCGGGGGCATTTTGGTGGGGCCAACTAAATGAAAAAACGGCGTTCCATTGCAATGCAATGTTGTCGTATCTCTCGACGCCGCCGTTGCGAATGGAGACGCACTCGGGAGTCGGGGGTATGCTTTTCAAGAGTCACGGCTGCCTGCCGCGTGTGTTCACGGGTTCACCAACACTCTAGGGACCACTGCCGACGCGTGACGCGGGCGTCGAGGCGACGGTGATGTCATAAGAGGATGGTGGTGTCGGTGGTGGACGGACACTAGGTGCTGCCGCGCTCGCCAAGATTTATCTCATTTCCTGAAGAGGGTGGTGAAAAAACAGCGCCGGTCGACTCGTTGTTCTTTAAAAGGTTATAGGGTTATAGGGAAAAAGATAACGTGACTCAAAAACAATGCGTAAACGTTGGTGAAGTTGGTTCTTTCTAGGCTGAATGAAGTTGGTATGGTGAATTGATAAATAACCAGCAAAGGAAAATAAAGTATAAAGTATGACTATGGACATTGTTTCCATTTTCAGTGGAAATTAAGCATGTGAAATAGATCTGCAACAGCGATGAAATCTATCGCGCTAAAAGTGGTTTTGGTTGCTCGTGCATGTGGTTCAATGCCAGGGGCAAAGGAGGTCACAACGAAACGTGGCACAAAGCGTAAAGGCGTTCCCAATTGGGACATTTCTGCGTAGGGTGTAGTAAGTTGGTGAAAAAACTGGGCTAGCAGCAGTAGTTTCATTAGGACATGCGTTACCTCTCCTAAACGCATTAGAAATTGGTGCTTGTATAGTGTACTATTGAGTATCAGTGTTCATTGTGAACTGTTTAACGACATTGATTGAGACATGTGGCAGGAACCTCATTTCAAGTTTCTAGCTCTGATTGTGAGGTTATAGAGAATCGAAGAGGAAGGCGAAATTATGCAACGTTTAGAATTGGATCAATCTGAGTTTTGATATCGTTAAAATCAAGAAATGTGCTATTATTCAAGATGAGGTGAATTGTTATTGGTGGAATTCTTAGTAGGTATACATGCAAAGAGAAAGAAGGGATGCAAAAAAATAGTAAAAAGAACTAGAGAAACGATGAAGAACCGCTGAGAAATATTTCGCATACGCTCGTGTATATTAATTGGATTCGTTACCAACATGAAAAAAATTGGCGACAATCTGTGACGAACCAGCAGCTTCCGCTTGTTGGTACGTTACTCGCTGATGTAGCAGTGACGTCAAAATTATGTGACGTGGCAAATCAGTTCATAATTACATTTGCACCTATAAGTGCATGCAGAATCTTAAACAGTTATGGCAGTTTTCCCCGAAATGCGTCGGAAAATTTAATATTGCACGATCTATATCCAAAACCACTAACTAAAATCTTCTACGAGGAAAAAACGTAGAAACCATTTCATTTACCTTCATAGACACAATTTTCTTTTAGTTTACTTGTAATTTTAATTTGCATTGTCAGGTAACTGTCAATTAAATTTTAAGCGTCTCGCAATTTTTTGTGCTCTCCAAGCAAATTATCAAGTAAAAAAAGTAACAGAAACACCAGAAATATACAAAAAATAACATTTTTCGAGTGCAGAGGCTTTCGGAAGCGTGCCAGACTAGCGAATTGACGGAGATCTGGGTGACAGTTGGATGGCGTGACTGGACAGAGCCGAGAGTGTCGGCCTGGCCTGGCACGGCGACGCTTTGCCCGACGCCGACATAGCGAGACCGGAACTAGCGACAGCGGCCATCATCTATGAAAAGTCGGTCTATCGTTTCATGATTGTCAAGTCCATATTGTCAGCACAGTCGTCATCGTCGTTGTCGTCATCTTGATCTGATAGAAGTGTCCATCATTTCTTTACGTCAGAAAACACCAAGTCTGCAAAGCCACGAGCTAGGAAAAGTGGTGAATACGGTCGAAAATGCAAAATCAAATGGAAGGGAAATCGGGAAAGGAAAGGGGGTTTCCTTTAAGTTCTATGTGTGTAGGTGTTTTTTCTTCTTCATTATATTTATTCTAACGCCCAGGCTGTGGTGAAAGGAAGTAGACTTGCTTTTCACAATCAAACTAAAAGAAATCTGTACACGGAATTTCTAGATCTGGCTTTCTTCTCGAGCGCAATTTTATTTAATTAAAGATGGCTATTACGCTTGTATTACCATTTACCATGAAGGCGAGAAAGGTAACTTTTCTTTTGACCTACTTAACTTAGGTTTATATCATAGTTTATATAAAAAGTATTACTAACTTTCCTGGTCAAGGAATGAAATTAAAATGCAACCAGTTTGGTGCAAAACTGAGTTTAGCCTGATCTAAATGTCTATTCAGTTGTCTCGTCTGCTGCTTATCGCTTTCTTGTATTTCTTTTTCAATTTTGACTGCTGGGGAAACAATCTCTCTCTAAGTAGCGTCAACACAGGAAGTACAGTCCAACGAAGAGATGGATTGTGAATAATGAATGTGTCTTGCAGCTCGGGGATGTGATTACCGAAACATTATATACACACAATTAATATAAACCATGTGCCAGCACCAGACATTCACGTAAAAAACAATTTAACCTAGTTGTGAAAAACAAATTTAATAGAAAATGTGTGGTCGTTTTCCTAGCATACCCAACGTCATTAAAGTGTTTCATACTTGTTCATATACATGAACAAATGATATCACGTCGTCTGAAAGTTCTATTAAAAAAACAAACGTGCTCAATAAATGTTAGCAAAGTCATTGATACTCCCGCCCGTATTGCCTCCTGCAACCCCACTGTAATAAAAACGTCCCCTGCCAGCCATGTTTATAAAAGAAATGTACATTCGCTGTCTTGCTAGCGCTAAGGGGTGGCTAAGGGAGGGCCTTCTTCTCTTTCGACCTCGGCATCGCATTTCCTCGATAATCTTATATCCATCACTCATCATTCATCTCTCGTGTCCATAGAACGAATAGTGGGTCGGTGGGGGGTTTTCACGTCAGAGGCCTGCCTCGCTCCCAGTCGCACGTCTCTGCCTGTGCAGCTAGAGGGTTGGCATGACTCGCAGGTCAAAGAAAAGCTGATAAAAAACATACTCCTATGATTTATAGTGGTAGTCACGTTAGGAAGCTGTCTCTGGGGGAAAAAAAATGAAAAGTCGGATGATGTCTCTGGCCGGGCGGGCTGGAAAGGTGCGCGGGAATTTTGGATTTACTACAGGAAGTGAGTGTTTTGTGGAGAATGTTGTGGAGTGGTGGGGGGGTTAGGAGGAATGGAAAGTGTAGTTATCCAGTTCCGTTTAAATTCAGAGAGAACTGGCGAGAGATGTAGCTTGCATAGGCGATGGGATTCGTCAGATGTTGACAGTATTTTGGCAAAGTGCGTTTTATACATTTGAAAAATTAAGCATGTTTGATACTCGGTGGCTGTCTTGGGAAAATATATCTAAGTAATCAAAAGCTTGTTCATTACCACCCACTTAAATCAATTAAGTGTTGTTCGTCTTGAATTATTGCATCTTTTTTTTTTCGAAGAACGAAGAAGAAAACAACAGAAAACACTTTGAATTGACAGCCGTCCTAGCGAGCACTTCATTAACCGTGCTCCTGTTAGCTGGGAAATCCACGAAGGATTCTGTACAAGATTGTGCGTGCCGGATTTAAAAGACAATTTGTCATCCCCCTTGTTGTTGCGTTGAGGCGAACGATGGTCATCTTTACAACACTTCTCCCCCCCACCCCCCCTTTCGGGCTCGAACGCTGACGACAAACAGGAAAAGCGACAGAAAAACGGGGCACAGATTGAATCCATTAGTAATCGTCTTTATTTTATCTACTTCTGAGACAGCTTTGGGTGACCGAGCAAAGCGCTGAGATTCTCCACGCGTCGGGCCAGAACATATAGTACACGTGGTATCGTTCATCTGATACACCTTTTAATATTACATCCAATAGTGCGTGGATCACATCTGAAATAACCATCACCATACCGTTGAAACAGTTAGAAAACGGAGCACACAGCGTACATAGCAAACAACAGAACACACATCCATGATACATTACAGCGCCGGGGCTAGGCTTTAATAGCTTGGCTTTTATCTCAACATGTTCACTTGGAATAAGTTTTATTTCGGAGAGATAGCCGAAGCGGAATGGGGCAACACTGACATGTACAAAATGTAGAGATTTTCGCTTTTGCGCCCTCCGACGCGGGGCCGACGCGAGTCCTGACGCACATCCCGTTTCTTAGCTATTTATCTTCGGTTTTAAGTTCGCAGGGCCGAACGATCGCGGCGGCAGGCGCACGAACTAAAGTTTTAGCGCGGTCGAACTTTTTCATAGATAGTAGGTGGCCAATTCGTCAACTTCTAAAAATCTATTTCGTTTTCAGAGATCGTCGATTTATTTCGAGAACGAAAAGGTATGGCGTAGATGTCGATTTCTATTATACGGCAACTCGTACGGTCGTTTCTCTATGAAAGTATATCAATCAATCAACTATTGATTTGTGTTTTTGTGGGGGTACGAGCGATTAGTCTACCTGGTCAAAAATATGAACAAGCTGAATCGAATGGAGAAGAGACTTTTTGTTGATTAATTGCAGTTGATAGATACGCCTGAACGAGTTCGCGAATTGATGGCAATATTCCTACACCTGGTAAATCAAGCAACAAGCGAATGTATGCGTTGTCGGCACAAGATCTCGCTGTGTTCGCTCAGAACTTCAGACCTTCAGAACTTGACGCGAACGCTAGAGACGTTCAATGTTTTCATGGGAAACTTTACAAAAGCATCCATGACAAAGACGTTCTCCGGTATGGCGAACTCCCTGACTAATAATAATTAATAAGTCAAGTGTCATCCCAAGATTATGTGTCCCCATTGAGACGTCAACTTCATTGCGAATAGTTCCAAAATAATCTCTCGTAATTAGCTCCCGCAGCTACAAGTACACCAGTAACAGCACGAACGAGTACGCTATTGTAAAAAAATGTCAAGGGCACCATTGCTCCACCTCAAACTCTTCAATGCCATAGAGAATAGTTTAGTATGCCAATGAAAGGCATACTGAATGAACTAGCAATAATTTACCGATTTGAATACTGAAAATTATATTTGATTGTGTAATAGCATAATTTTTCCAAACGACGGCGGTTTTTCTTTGAGTTATATTTGTAACCCTAGTATCGATCTCTCAAAGATCCAAGGCATAGATTCAAGATCCAGGCATACAACGATTCGCACAATAACACAATGCACCTCACGTAATCTAGAATAGGCTTTGCTGAAAAATACATGTGATCAGACGCCTAAATGAGATCTACATTTCGAATAAAACTAACAGAGGATCGACGAGCTGGAGAAAAAGTAGGAGCGAGAGCGCACGCGACATTCTGCGAGCGATAATATCAATCGCTATCGGCAAGCCGCGAGTATTCCCATGTCTTCAGTTGTGAATACGAGTTTATCAGGTTATACTCGGTAGATCTTTGTGGAGACCCAAAAGAGGGGTCGGGTGCAAGGTGGTCTGGGGGGGGGGGGGGGGGGGGTGGTGGGCGATCAATACCCTGCTCGGGAGAGGAACCAACAACCTTCTAGTCCCAATGCCAGACATCCACAATCCAGCCCGAGTGCACCAAACCGACATGAGTGTCGGGGCCGATTTTTTGTGAGTGGTAAAAATTTTCATCGTTGACCTTAAGTGAAAATAGGGCTTTTTGTGTAATGCCAACACTCCAATGTCCGAATTGAATTCCGTTAATTTTAGCAAGTTATTCATTTTTCAAATAGAACTGCTCTTTTGTTCGATTACCCATACATTCAAAGCTTTTTGCTATTTGCTCCTTTTCCCTTTGCAAATGCACGATCAAAATCCGTGTGCCCTACGCCTTTCGCAAAGGAACACCCTCTGCCCCTCTGCCCCCCAGTATCCCTTACATCCCGTAAATGCAGACCAATAGAGCACGAGGCCATGTCGCGCAGACCAGCGCTAAAGCAGCCACCTTCGCAGTTTATTCCAACATTCGTCTCCTTTCAGCGGACATAATTGTTTTAGTCAATGAGCCGGATTTAAGTGTCTTGGTCAACGTTCTCGAACGACCTTGCCTTGCACGCACTACGCCCATAAACGTGTACAAACTACGCACGATTGACACGCATGTTGCTTCCGCAATTTTGCAGCCGGTTGCTGTACGAATGTTGAACGTTTGCGGGTCTGTTCATTGAAAAGCTTCCACTGCCAGAAGCTAAAATTACTCTAACAAATTACCAAGCTCGAATTCTTTGGACACACCCAAGTAATTTTCTTCCACGGTATGATGACCCTAATTTTCTTTTAATTTATCTTTTTTTTTTAGTCCACGTTCATTTATGAAAAGAACATGCAGGGCCTTAATAATTTTAATGTGGAATCCAAAAGATACAAAATCATCGTATGTGTATGGTATATGCATATTAAAAAATACTCGAGTGGGGATGGTTAATCAATATAGAAGGGAAGCAATTTGTTCCTTGCATGTAGCAACATCTACCTACTAGTCTACCGTGGCAGTGCTATTACTCTAGAGTACCTACTAAAACACAACTGCATAATCTCCATTAATTTTACTTGATCAAGGATAGAGCACGGACTAACTATTCAAATACGCGCTGTTATTATGTAAAACTCGTCGAGCTGAGGAGGAATGTCACATTACTTTCATTACGTAGCTGAGAATATCATTTTCGACGCCTATGATAATATTGGTCCAATATAATAATGGTTTTGATATCTCGGTATTGACATTGGAGGGAAGGCAGGCTTTCCATGACCCAGTTGTGCCTAGCGCCGAACAAATACATGCCCAAAGAAAATGTGTACAAAATGAGTAACTGGGACTAACTCATTCCAATAATTGAACTTGTAAGTTTGATCACTATTTGTTGAAGGGGATTTGCAAACATCGCTGAATGCAATTAGCAATGGCGGGTTTGATATTGTTTTCGATACACAAAAGGCGGTTAAAGTACGAGAGCGACGGGAAAGCAGAATGCAGGGAATCCAGGACAAGGCAACAAAACACAAATATGAAAAGTGATTTCAGAAAGTAGTATGCGAAAATCATGTGCGCGTTGATGAGCGTTTTTGTGTAACTATATTTCCCTGAATAATAGGTAATAATCTGAAAGGGAAAACTATTTTTACTTTGCATTCTGTGAGAAAAACTGTAAATAAGTTTCAAATCATCTATTCAGCTTTATTCTACAACCTTTGACGGAGCTGATGGAAAATTCGATATAAATACTATTATTTTTTTTAGTTGTGAAAGCATTCAGAAAGTCAGGCAGGCAGAGAAAATGCGTGTGTCATCAATTAACTGTCAATTGCTTAGATTTTAGAGCTAAATATTAGATTGTCACGCATAGCCAACAACAGGAAATTCGATATCACTGGACGCTTTTTCCATGGACATTAATCTTCAGTACAATTCTACGAGGTTTCTTCAAAGAAATCACTTCTCGGTGCTAAAACGCTACAGGATATACACGCGCACTGGCACGCGTGCGTGGTGCGACCTAAATTAAATAACTCCATTATATTACGAAGGTAGCTTTTTCGAAGGGGATTAGCTTTTCCGCTGTCTTGGAAAACAATAATAAGACACTCAAAAGTTTCATCCTGAAAGGAGTTCAGCGAAAGGATTTCCTTTTGCTGAACTTTAGAGATCATCGATAGAAAAAAAAGTTTCTCTGATCTTCTACGCCACGCCGCCGATGAGAAGCAACATTTTAGGAGATTAATTGCTATTTTTTAATGGATTTATTATGTTTCTTGGCGATGGTGTGTTATGATGTTACTGGGTAGCTGGCAATGGGTGGCTGAGAGAAGAGATTGGCTTCGGCAGGCCGCTAGCTAAAAGACGGCCGCCATTTCCCGTTCCCTATTGTGCTAAAGCGCGCACTGCAAGGCACGTTTGCTTGTCCATTGTGCGGTTCAGCATCTTTCATATACACGGTGTCAAAAGCTCTTTGTCTACCGTGATTACAGCATTAGGACACGTCTTCCTTCTATTATATTTTAATGCCATTTGGATGCCGTTGCTTTTCTAAAGACAAAATGAATCGCCTTTTAGAGTCGGTCGTAATTAAATGTAAAAACAATGGCGCGACATCTTTTTAAAGACTTTGTCCATGGAAATGTTTACCAAAAGTGCTTTTTGTCTGCAACGAATCAAGGCGTAATGAATAGCGTCCTCTAAGTAACAGCCACGTTAAGGAAGTCACCACAAAATCAACCCGGGAACAAGAATAAACGCCCCAAAAATAGAAAATTTGAAAATCTTACAAAACTGCGATTCCTTATTTTGGGCTTGTGAACACGCTTTCAGAAGAATTAATCCTTTTCGTCTGTCAGCTTGCAAACAGATAAATAACAACCTTTTCCTTTTCGTCTGTCAAAGTAACCTCCTCGTTTCCTTTTAAAGATTTGCAAAGATATTTTTTTCCCTACGATGAACCGTCACGCAACCCTTACAGAAGAACCTTTACACCGTAGATTTTCCAAGAAACGGGCGTCTCTCTTAAGTAATTCCGAACACCCACAGCCTCCCAAGCAGTTCCGTGAATGAATTCAGCCCCTGTCTGCGGTGGGGGTGCTGCGCGACCCGGTCATGTGTGCCGAGTTCATTCATCGGCGGCTGCTCGTGGCTTCTCTGAACGCAGCTTGAATATTACTACGTGGAATTCGGCGCGATCGTGTTTCAATGGAGTGTAGGTCTCCTGTCGTCGAATCGGGCCGGGCCGGGCAGGATGAGTTCCCCCGGTGACATTGAGCTGCTGCAGCCAACGTCGACTTAGAGGCTAACCGAATTCCCGTCGGGGGGTCTGTGTAGACGCCTATTAGCTACTTAATGTGATTATCAGCGCTACCAAATGCTAACAAATAAGGTAGTTTAGTATATCACTGACAAAGTGGAGTTAGGTGCTACTAATTCTAACACTGATATACGAAATAGCTTCCAGTTTTAATTGTCTTGCTAATTATAACGTTCAGTTAATAAAACTCAGAGTTACCGCCAGTTATTTATATTTTGAAAGCTTATGGGAGAGAGTCTTGTGAATGCTTAACATCTCCCGGGTTTTACCTCAGACGTGGTTGGTATCTAAAGTGAGGTTCTGTGGTATTTTATTATTAACAACATTATAACCGTCTCAAAAATTGATGCCAAAACGGGGACTCGAACCCCGATCTCCACCTATTGCGGGTGTTGCTCTAACCCATTGATCTACTTAGACACTGGCTTTTGAGACGATTTGAGTGTATTTGATGAGAATGACAGATCTCCAAGGAGTAGAACCATGAGGCTGTGAATACTCACAGTCACTCTGATTCTAGTGACGCTATATCACGTCACAATCTGTCAAACTCGAATAACTCTAATTTGACTTTGGATTCGTTGTTGTATTTAGATGAAATCTTATTTAAATTGCAAACGCTTGCAATGTGCGGGGTATTTTATTATTATCAACACTATAACCGTCTCAAAAATTGATGCACAAACGGGCATCAAACGGGGCATCAATTTTTGAGACGGTTTTAGTGTTGATAATAATAAAATACCCCACGCATTGCAAGCGTTTGCAATTTAAACAAGATTTCATCTAAAGGTTCTGTGGTAGTTATTGATTGATTGAATATTGGAGTTTTGACATCTGGCCATCGGGCACAGATCTAATGGCGTCGGTGAATGAGTGGATGGTGATGAGGATGATGATGCACCTAACCTAGTCTTGAAGGTAGAAGGGGAAATCCGGTGCCGGCACGTAGCCTACTGCTGTCGAAGAGAACCAAGGGGAGCACCGACTTAACGTCCCTTCCGAAGGACGGTACAACACGATCAACAGGATTCCTGCACAAACCCATGCTGTTGAGAAGTTAATAAGCAAGGCGAATGAAGTTGCTGTATACTAACTTTCATCCCTCCAACCTCTCTCCCGAACAGAACTGGTCATGTGTATGATGGTCACCCATCCAATACCTGACCCAGCGCAGTGTTGCTTAACTTTGGTGATCTAGCGAGAACCGGTGTTTCCAACACGCCAAACCGTTCGGTGCGGTGGTTAATGAGCCTATATCAAACTGGTCAGCTGGTCAAAGGGCTCGAATATAAGCTCCCAACACAAAAATTATTAATCTAAATTAGCTTCCTATCAAATCAATAAAGATAAAAAGTATCTACACTATTGATATATTTTGGGGGATAGAGACTCTTCTGATAGTGGGAGGTTGACATGAATTATAAATATGGTGATAACAGATGGTTTAGTGTAATTATTAGCTTCCAAAATCTTCGTAAATTATTGAAATCTGGTCAATACGAGTACCTACGTCATGGAGAATGGAATTAGAATGCAATTGCCCTGGATAATTGTTCCAAACAAAGAGAATTTGTAATTTTTTATGGAAGCTTTTTTATGTAAAAAATTCAATAAGCACCTACTGTTTGATCATATTTTATTTTGATATTTTATGATCCTTTGAAGGAACAGGGCTAAACAAATGTTATAAAAATCCCTCACATGGCACCAATTGTGATGCGATTCTTGATTTGATCATGTTGTTATTAAGAAAAAGCTGCAATTAAATTTACGACAAAACGTATTGAGATGATTGGCAAAATGTCTCGAAAACTGTTTGGGAATGACATAATGATAAATGTGACTGAGATATCGTGTTAAAACTCCACTGTCACCAAATCAAACACAATTGGAGAGCTCATTTTTCATTCATTTGCAGTCCTTAAAATCCTTGCGCTTTAGTTACATTGTCCAAAGCGATTGGGATGTGTGCTCGAAGCAGATTGTCCCAGAAAATTGGTATCACATTGATCGATTGGGGTGGCTCATTGAGATGCTAAATGATTCATCCCTCAAGCCCCCATTGTCTTCAAAAACACGGATAACTTCACAAAAATTCGTGTAAACCTTCGCAAGCAAGCAAATTAGGTTTCACAGAACTGGGTCTATGTGTTGACGTTCGAATTAGGGCCTAAAATATGTAAAGGCTGTCAAACGGAGAGTTTATGGTATAGTCATGGTAGCAAAAAATTGATTTATAAAAATACGTAGGTATCCGAGTTTTATTTCTTTTCCAAACTAGGCGTTGGATAGGTGAAATTCTTGCACTATTGTCGAAGAATTTTAGTGAACCCTTACTACCACAACATACTTTACGATCGGTACAAGTGTGTGTAACCTCTCGATTGGTTTTGGACAACTAACGCTTTGCTTGTCTATTCCTTCCGGAGATGCTCTAACCTAAGGTACACTTAAAGAACCCGTCAGTTTGCAAGCCAGCTGCAGGAGGCTAGCAAGCAAACTACCAAACCAGCAAGCAAGCAAGCAGCTTGCTGGATGACAAGCAGCAAAGACGGCGTTCAAGTTGCCAGCGCCAGCTAACCGAGGAAAAGCCCAGGAAAAGCCCAGGAAAAGCTGAGGGGAAAGCTCTGGCTGGTATTGTGATTCCTTTCCCGGTGCACAGAATTGTGCGAACGATCGATAGCTACTTGAGTAGCAGATCGATACGTGCAGATATAATGACAATGGAGATGGGTGGCTATATTGCTTTGTGTGGGGGTGAGAGTAGTACGTGGGACAACTATTTCGAGTGTCTGACAAAGATAGAACTATATCATTGTCAGCATTGTCATGGCGGAGGCGTTAAGATATGAGATTGCAAGCTAAGTTAAAGGGAGCAAGTATGTACGAGATTATGTTTTAGAATAATATGAAGATATTTCTAAAAGAACAGTGACGCCAGTTTTCATTATCGTGATATCTCGTGTCGTGTTAACAATGGATCAAACGTTAGAGCTTGCTTGAACCGTGCCCGGGCAAGTGTTCGACTCGTCGTCTCTGAAGTTATCTCTCCGACTTCACGCCATGTGCTTTGTGTATTACAAGTCTTTACAAATTTACAAAACGCGTTTTCACTTGCATTTCTGCACTGCACAATTAGTTTGAAAATATGCCCACGCATTCTCGTTGAAAAGGCATGTTTCAGCAGTTCCTTTGCATGGTTTGCGCTCACAGATGGATAGACGCTTGATGCTGATTGGATCTCACGGATAACGGACGTGGCACAGCGCGTCTAAGGAGATCCATACGCGGTGCGTGATTGGTGCTCCAATCAAAGATATATCGGCCAAAACAATGCTTTCTGATTGGTGCAAGTCTCCTCTCTATCTTCGTGGCTAATCACCTCGAGGCAATGAGAACGAAATTTGATACATTCAATGAGTTAGGGCCGCTAGTGGTGTGACGACATGCCATAAGCTCTGTCAGTAGATTATTAGTGAGAGGCGCTCTCAGCAAACCCTTAGAGCACGTGAAGCAAACGTGTTTCTTAAATCATTTCGAAGGTGTTTCTATACTCTTTCTAATAGCATTCCGTACCCTCATTAATATCAGATTCTTCAACAATCAAGAGGAAGTATAAATACATGATTCCGCAGCGTGCTAATGGGCAGCGATCACGCCGAGTATTGTTCGGCAAGCCGCCACCAGGGGGGGTGAGCGAGTGGGTAGCGGGTTCCACCGTGTGCAGGGGTGTGCGCAGCGGGTCGGGTCGGGGGTATGAGTTGCGTGCGCGCTAGGATCGACGTCGAACAAGCCCCGGTGCAGCGTCGCGACGCTCAGTCTTGCACGAGAGCCGACGTCGCTATCAAGGGGGCTGCACCAGAGAGTAGAGGCGATATATTAAGGGTTGCAAACGCTGTCAGAGACGGCGGCGACGGCGACGGTGGCGGCGGCGGAAGCGGCGGAGGCGACAGCGACACTAGCTCAGCCAAGCGGGCAAAATATCCAGCACGACGGCGCGCTACGGCCTTGTTAGGCTTGTGGCCGCTCGCCATGCCATTTGGCGGCTGCGGCGGTCTGGCCAACAAACACCACCAGATCGAGCAAATTCAGCCGAGATGGGCCTGTACGTCATCCATCCTTCTCTCTGTCAGGTTTACTCTTCACTAATTCACACTATCTTTGTCACACCCTTTTAGCCCTTGGCTCTGTGCTCGCTTGTCTGTGTTTACCCTGCTAAACACAGCCACACACACACCTACACACCTATCATGCTATATATAAAGAAACTCCCTTCTCAAGATTGCAAGCGAAAGCATCTAAACGGGGGGCGGCTGCAAAGTGAATTGCTGTCAGTCAACACTCTTCTCACGCCCGTTTTGCTTTAATAATTATGCTTCTCTGTTGTAATCGTGCTCGATGCAACGTGCTCTCGCTGCAAGTCTGTGTACCGCTTTCTGTCGCTTTTTGGCCGCTCGCTGCTTTGACACGAAACCGAGAAGAATGGCACAGAAGATTGGAGAAGACGGCTGCCACGCCTGCAGACGCGAACACGGCCCGCTCGCTACACACCTCGCCTGCTTGTTTTACTGTGCAGCCCTCAAACCCTATAGCCACCGGCTGCAGATTTATGTTGCTTTTATCTCTGATGCATCCAATCAATGAATGAAACGAGAGCGAGGAGGTTACCATAGGCACTCGTTTCTCTCTGTCTGTCTGTCTGTGTGGGTGGGTGGCTGGCTGGATTTGGGCCGACCGCCCTCGCCCATATTTCCTTGCTGATCCTTACGCAACCGTGTAACAAATCAAAAACGCTTACTTTTATCGTCCCAGGACGGAAATTAATCAAGAAAGGAAAAAGATCTATAGGATTTGATATTTTTCACTAAAGGTGAAATGAATAATTCTGGTATTTCTTTAGAATTTGGATATAACAAATAATTCAACCTCCTGGTACGAAATTTGGTTCCTATCCCGGTTCTTCTACCACCTACATTAAGTATTTGAGTGAAACATGTGGTTTTACGCGTGCCTGATATTTTATGAATGAGGTTTGGCTTACTTAGAACCCATAACAGCTGGAATAAGATTCTAATATAAAAAAAACACACACACACACACAAACACACATAACCATCTTTCCAACACTTGGGCTAAGTTCACTATTTCATTCAGTTTTTCTGCTCTTTCTTCCCTTTCTATGCCTCCAAAGGAGCAGCTCTTTAGACAGTACTTGATCTCTTGCCAAGACGCCCAAATGAAGATGGACGACATCTCATGGTTTCCAGGAAGTACCCAAGCTAAGCGATTCATAGAACTCATCTGATGGAGCTTCACAGTGTTTAATAATTCAACTAAATGTGAGTTTTCCCCAAAGTTTCTTTGTTTACCCCCTGAAAAACGCGCAGGTTCCAAAATTACTTCTATTTAAATTACTTTCCCTTCTTGTACGCAATTCGCATCTGTCTTGATGGCGATTTTAAGTTTTAATTTGAAGAGTTAGCTATCTTCTTTATCCAGCTCCGTAATGAGTAAATAGGTACCTACTCATGCCCTTTGCCGTGCAAGGTGCAAGCCCATTATATTACTTTATTATAATTGCATTTACAAAGGCTTATCGCATTATTAACCCATGCGTAGAACGCACTTGTTGCGTCGCATTATTTATTATACGCACACACGATTATGTTATGCATAAACGATATTTGTTCGCGAACAAATTAAATTAGGTACTTTGCAATTAAACGTTTAAAAATTTAAAATCTTTATGCTCACTCGAGCTACCTATTCGTGGGGGCCCTTACTCTGAACGTTTCAGTTTTTAATAACGAATCGTTGAAAAGGAAAAAAAAACTCTTCTTTCCCTAGCGACATGAATGGCAATATTCAGTTCAGTAGACTCCTTCTAACAGTCCCTTGAGATTTCCCAAGTCCCTTGAGATTTTCGCGAATGTAAATTCGCGAAATAACTCTAAGAGAACTTGTGCTTCTGTTTCAAGCCATGCGAAGCAAGAAAAAGAGAAACTCTTACATTTTAAACATCTCACCGTATAGTTTTGAAGTCCACTCGAGAGAACACAGACCGAGGACCACATGAAAGTGGCAGCAAAGAGTAATTCACAGCTTTGACATTACTTACTATACACACACAATGGGACCCAGTGCAATGCGCTAGAGTAAGCATCGCCAACTCTAGAGGTACCTGGGTGCTATTGTATGCCAGGCAGATGGTCAAGGTATTCTGTATAAATATATCGACACGAACTCCGAAGTGATAATTTAACAATGTCCACGTGAAAGTCATGCTCTGCATAGCAATGTAAACTTTTCATTGATCTTTCCAAGCAGACACAATAACTATGAATGTCCTATTTATAGAGCGAAGGTGCATACCGGGAATTCGAAAATATCTACACCGTGCGTCTGCTTTAGGAAAATTAGTGCAATCCCGTGAAAAGTTTAATCATGCTAACCATGACCACGGAGAAGCGAATCGACGCGACGTTGTTTTCATTGGGTTCAAAGGACAATTCGTGTTGTTTCACGGCAAGTTGCTGAATAATTTGTTATGCGATTCAGGATGAGACTCGATCCACGGGAATATTTCTCGTTAATCATGAATTATGAAATCGAAAATGCACGCTACATTTATTTTTGTCGACAACGCAGAGGTTGATCACGTTGAGCACCCGGCAATGGACAAAAACCCGTACCGGTACGAAAAAACAAAACAATTGTAGGTACTTCTACAACCTTGCAGTCAAAGTACTTAAACAAGGCAGTCGTAACTAATTATTGCATGTACTGTTTCTCCAAATTAGCGCAGCATTATTCGAAACTGATAATTCAGCGGGCGTTTCTCAGTACGTCGATCGTCGTAAAATGACAGTCCAGAAGCACAAGAAACTTGAAATTCTCTGAAATTCCCCCCAATAAACGATTGAAAACAGTGGACACGCGCCTAGTAAACATTTACCACTTTCTAAGGTACATCGATGTTGGAATGGGACGAGTGTTTTTTTTTTTCTCTTTTGTCTGTCCAAGTCTTGTTTCTGTGTGCTTGTTTGTCACTACGTGCATCGTCCGGCCCTTACAAGACGCCGACGCCGACGCCGACGCCAGCGAAGACGACGACAGTCGACTGTCCGTGGTCGTGCACATATTGATTAGCGCCGTAAAGAAGAGAAGGCGGAGAGGTGGCGCGCAATTTCGTGTTCTGCATATTGTCTGGCATCGGCCGCTGTGTCGAGACATCCGTGTAAAGTGGAGGAAAAACACATCCTCGATGACAACGCCCACGCCGCACAAAACAACCCTCGTTATTAATTACAATATGGAGCAAAGCGTAGATGACTAAGAAATTGGGGAAATCAATTTGCAATTATGATCTCAACATTTTGACCCGCTCTTTTTTGTCTTATCCACATAAACGCAGAGAAATACAATTGGGCCAAGGGACCAAAATGCACTCGCCTCTTTTGTTGTTACCACTTGGAAAATTAATGCTTAAGCAGCTGCATTTTCTATTAAAATGCATTAATATGCACGGTGTGAACACCTTTTTATAAGCATTTTATAGAGTGACTGACTCGCAGTTCTATACAAAAGCCACCCTTGGTACTCTACGCTAATAGAAAAGTGTGTTCTTTTTTTTTGCACCACATTCACATGAAAGAAATGAAATATAATATGTGAAAGTGCAACTCCTTTTTTTTTTATAAAAACAGATGCGAGAAACGTTGAGTACGAAATACGATGGCGCTGTTCATTTTGAGTAAATCTGGCCTTTTTTTTCGGTGGAGGTGCCGGGTTTCCACAAAAGCTTTTCTATCCACAATAGCGTGTTGTTTTTATTTTGGCCTGGATCAAAATAGAGTGGAGACACCCCCCGGAGCTTAATTAAGATCAGCCAATCACAGACAATGGTACCAGATTTTTAAGGGTTGTCACCATGGTGATAACGGCATATCCCCTAAATTTGCAAGGGTAAAGCTTCAACTTTGCTTTACAGATCCGACCCGTAGCCGGACAAAGTTGTTATTAGGTGTCCGAAGCAGAGGAATCGAAAATTTACAGAACCCGTGATACCATCTTAAATCTGTGAAACCGAAATCGGATTACTCAGAATTTCTCAACAAACCACCTGGGTCAACAACCACACAATCGTGTGTCAGTCACTTTGACGCTGCACCAAACATAAATATCTGTTTGACAAGCCGCCCTATCTTGAAAGAAGTAAAAAAAACACACACAAAAGTCGAAATTTCCCAAATAGAGTTAATCTAGAAATGGCATGCCGACTAGCTGTCTACGACACGGGACGCCCGGGTATGCAAGACTGCGTTTTTTTCTCTCGGCGTTGTCCGACGCTTACGTGCACGCAACGAACAGCCTGTCGTAACCCCCCGCCTGCTTGTGGCATGACCGCCACGTACGCTAGATGTTGCTAGATGTTCTTGCTAGATGTTGTTGCTAGAGCTACACACCACCTCTGGTCGTCTCTTCGCACCCAAGCTGACATGGCTTAGAGTACGTGGGCGAAACTGGGAGCGGAAAGTTCACACACATTACACATGGGGCTTCGTATTAAACCGTGACAGCGAAGTGACGGGCGTATTTAGATTGATACGAAACGCACATTATTTTAGTGTCTTAGAATCTTTTGGGGTTGTAAATAATAAAGGTGCACTTATGAAGAGTAGAGTTTTTTTTTTTGAAAATCAGAATTGCAGTTGCCTAAATGAGATTGCGAGGATCGAACAATTCAATGTTTATGACAAAACTTGATTTTTTTTTTGGCTAAGTAATCCAAAACAAATTGTGTATTTAGCATAAAACCCACAACAACAACAAAAACACAGTTGATATGCAGTTTTCTAGCTACATTGGCCCATAAGAGCGTATATAGGTAATGGATACCAGTATAATGTACCAGCATGTTTGGAGATCTGGCTTCATAGATGGGTATCAGTGATAACTGATTAACGAGGTTAATTCAGTATCTATTCCAATTTTCAAATAATCGATGGGCCACCTTAAAGAAATCTTGCATTTTGAACAACAATTGTCTGCTATACCTCTGGGCCTTATCTTGACATGTCCCCAACAAATATTCCGTCACCAAGTTTCGTATTTTCTTTTCAAAAAGGAAAACTCCCCCGTCGATTTATTGTACAGTTGTAACAGACCAAGCCACTCCCCCGCCCCCCTTCACCAGTCACCAATCCCCTTCAACGCACGGTATCGCCAAGGTGCTCACCAGAATAAACAAAACGGGACAGACAGAACGAGAGTCAACATTTGCCAGCTCTTCAGTTATGAAATGCATCTCTTGCAGGTACGCGTAACGGGTACCTGGTAGGTGGCTAAAGGCTGTGTTTGTGATAAAATTGTCAAAACTGAAAAACACACCGTCACTCTATTCCATGCCGTTTTACATTAGCTCGATGAAAGCAATTTTCGAAAGACAGACCTTTAGCGTGCGGGTAATTGTGGCTGTCCTAAATTTAGAATGTATATACTTCGTGCAATGTTATAGCTATTACAATTGTAATGGGGATGATTGCACAATCATAAAAAAAAAGAGGCGATAATGTTCATTTATAGAGTTTGTGATGGATTGTGGATGTACCACATGATTTTGTTTTATCGAGGCTATTTAATTTGTCCGTTGGATAATGAAGAAGAAAATGTATGTAATTTCGTATGTTCGTATAGGAGGAAAAAAAGTAAAAGCTATCAAAGAAAATGTCGTTTTAACAAAACTAGTTCAAAATATTTGTTTCTATAAAACACAGCGGGCGTTTCGTTCATTTCCTTGCCACGAATTCGTTGTCAAACTTCTGGTATCGGTATTTTACACACTATTGGTACCATCGGTATTATCGGTACCCTTATAAATATTTTCATAATCGCAATGTGTTTGAATTTTGCATTTTGACGCGCAAAACCCATAATTAAAATAACATTATTAACTTTCAACTGGAAACATACACAAAAATAACCTGCCAAATATCGGATGGGAATTTTGAGACGTTAAGTCTCAACTAGTCAAGTGAGTTTTGTAAGAATTTTTCACAAAAACCTACACCCATTTTTTTAGAGCCCCTAAAGTCGTCCAAGAAGTGAAGTTCCCTCGTCCCAAATTTCCAATCTCTACAATGATATTATTGCAGTTCTGTTAAAAAAAAGTGAACCGTGGCGATAAATGGTCGAGACTAGCCAAAGAGAGAAACAAGGCATTTTCAAGAACCAACCAATGCGCCCACGACTGAAGAAATTCAGCTGCATATCAAATTCCACTTTTATCGTTCCATCTGCACTCAACATATGTATTTGTATGCTATTTATTGCTATAGGTGTTTAGGTACACAATTACTGCTAGAGATAATCTCTGGGTAGATGACGACATATGATAAGCAAAGTGCAATGTGGAAATGCGTGCAAGTGCGTGCCACTGTATAGTGTGTGCGTTGAACTTGCCTACTAGCTAGGTGATTTGGCGTGCGTGACCTTCGCGTGATGTCGCATAATTCACCGCGATAACGAATTGCATGGGAAAAGTCGGGAAATGCTTGCAGTAGTGAGATAAGGTGGGTAGGTTTGGGACGCCGCATGTGTGCTGTCCCGGTGGTTACTTGGGGGGAAAGCGTGCAAGAATGCATGACAGGGAACGATATTGTACGGGACCAGTGGGAATTATGTAAGGCATGCCAGGGATTTGCCAGTGTGATGTAATTATTTCTCTTTCAAATATTGGTTATTAGGTAAAATTGCTGATACGCACACATCCTTTTCAAAGCATCCGTGTTGACAGCCAAGTAAAATAAATTCTTTTAACAGTCAATTTTTAGAATATTTGCACGAAAATTACCCTTACTTCACTTTAATTATTTGCCTTACTAATCGATTATATAAAATGCACTTGAATGAATATTCTGCTGCGAAGTTAAAATCTGATATCTGCTTTAATTTCATTGACTTGAAGGGTGTAAGAGATAATATTATATAAACTTCGCGAAAGTAAGTTTCAAAATCTGTCTCGCTCCCTTTTTTGGGTGTGAAATTGCTTTCTTGAATTATGGATCAAACAAAACTTACAAGTTACGTCGCACAAAAATATCCTTAGCCTAGTTCTTTGAGGTGACTGTTGGCCGCACGGTGCTGGGGGTGGTCTTGCTTTGGGTGTAGGTGGTGGTGGGGGGGGGGGGGGGGGGGGGGAGGGGATGGGAGATCTCTGACGTCATAAAGGGCGCAAGCTCAGCGCCCACGCGCGCACTCAACCAAGTTTCCGCGAATCAGCCCGTGTCTGGCGTGCATTCTTCCGTGGGCTGCATTTGTATACCATGAACTATTTTCAACAGTTCTATGTTGTTTTTTGTTCTTGTTTCATTGAAACTATTTTCATTATAGCCACTCTAATTGCACGCACCTTGCGGCAATACAAATCGATATCTGAAATAAATAACGTCGGATGAACTTGCGGCACATTTTAATGTCGATCTTGCAAAATATAATCAGAAAATGCACAAGGTGGTACATGCAAAACGGAGTGGTTACATCGATATCGTATTACCATTGTCACGAGTTAGTTTTTTAATTACTTTGCTATCTCTCCGAGCGCCCTGCTAGTTAAAAACAAAGACCATTTCTTTCAGTTGCTGGATTCCCCCGATACCAGAACCACAGGGTTAGCATAATTCCCTTCCCAAATCATACCCCGAACACACGATATCATTTGAAACGCAGTTTATTTGAAAAATTCCGTTTACAAGCGAGTTTTGCTGCTGGCTGAGGGGCTGAAAACACAGTGCAATATCGCTGCCATGTTCAATGCCATTTTGCGCGATCATGCATTATGTAAAAAAGTGAAAACTTCCATCTTCGACTATCAGGTGTTGCACCCAAAGACATATCAACGCTTTAAAAATAGCGTAAGCATATTCAGAAAATCCTTTCCTCGATTAAAAAAAAAAAAAAAAAAAACTGTGAAAGTCCATTTAATATATTAAGTTTCAAAGTTCTATTTAGCTAGAAGCTACCAGAATTACTATAAGGTATACATTACATTTTATTGTTAAGAATTGTTCCATTCTTTTTTTTTTTTGAACAATTTTAATAATTCACTTGTTCATTTTTTTACACCCATTCTATGTTAGAGTTATCTATGATGCCTGAGATATCTCCAATGATACCTATAATACGTAAATCTTGATCATCTTGGTAATAATTCGTCAATGCCAAGAAAAGTGCCTTTTTCCACGCCAAAACGTACCGTCGAAGCGCTCATTGTACAACGAGGCCGAATAATTATCGCGTAAAAGCTGCTAGGGAGTAATACCAAATAGCTTGACGACCTTTTAAGAAGCAAGTCGCGAGGAGGACGAGTTGAGCGTTTTGAGCTAAAATAGCGGCCACTTTTTCCCCCTTGTCCCAAGAGCCAATGGGCCCAGCCCAGATTCACGATTCAGAGTAATCAACCGCCAAAGAATCATCTAGAAAACCAGTGTAACAGCCACAAGATTTTCCGCACTCGGAGGCTTATAGGCCGCAAGAAAATCACACCCAAGTTTCGTGAATCCATGGGGTATTTGTAAGGAAAAGTTGAGGAAATGTCACCCTTCTGACTTCCCACTTACAAAACATCGAGGCACATGCATACAAAGCGACGTCTACATATCTACCAATACTAATTATTACACCACATTCAAGACGCAAAAGAAAAACAAAATGGCGTTAGGGAGAGGTTTGAGGGTTTGTGCGCGCCTAGGCGCTCAGGCAGGTGTAATAATAAAGCGTGCTCGGATCACCTCAAATGGATCGTAGCTAATATGCATATAGATTGGTGGCTGGTAAAGCGGCTTACAAAGTCAGGGTTCAAATTGCCGGAGCTGCGGTCTCGGGTTTAGCACTGTGGTAGATACACTCAAGAGTTGAGAGCTATGTGCTATTCGGCTACCGATGGGTGCGTTTGCAAAGCCAGAAAGCTGCTTGGAGATCTTTTAGGGTGCAGGCCGGGCCTTTGGTAAAAACGCGGAGGGGTGCGGTGGGTTTTTTCGTAACTGAAATTAGAGCGAAACTGCGCTCTGGAGTCTGCTAGACTTTCGGGAGTAAAGATACATATTTTATAAGATTTGGAAAGCTTTTATGTAAGAGAAATAAAGCAAATCCAAAAAAAAAAATGTTTGCACTTGTAAAAGTAATTCGCTTTTAAGCGTTTAGGCAAAGTATCGACGCGAATATTTCTATCTTGCCACTACATTTGATTGGGCCAGAGTACTTTTGACGAATCAAATGGGCGACGACAACATCTGGTCAAAAAGATAACTCACCTGATATCTCTCCTTTTTCCCCCAACTGACGTAAAGTTGGGCATGGCGTATGATGCCCCCTATCGCACGGCTTGTATGAAAAGTTACTCCGCACAAGGTTCGAAGCGCAGACCAACTCCAGATCGCGGGCCGGGCGCAGTTTCACAACTCACTGAAAATCAGAATACCATTGTTTTTTACAAATTCACTGCGCGCTCGTCCTTCAATACCAATCCAACACAGGTTTTGTTTACATGCTACTTCTATTGAAACTCGTCTTCTTGTAAAATCTTAACCAAATTTAAACTCCACAATGAAGGGATTTTTTCCCACAGAACTTAACAAATAATTAAGTTATATAATTAGAGACACAGCATGAGATACAAAATAAAAATACGGAAATATTATGAAAAATAAATTATGGATTGAAGCTTGGATGTTTTTCAAAGCTGAACCTGGCACCTCCACGTAAAGGTGATCTCGGCCGAGGACTCTCATCAACCCAACCTCTACATAAATTAGTGACATCGTCGAAAGCCTTTCTTCCAGTCTCCACGCCCTTTTAATCACTATCCCTAAATAATAAGACCAATATCTCAAACCACCGCTGTGTTTTAATATTTCAGAAAATAATCCATTTGCTTGACAGCGATGTGAGAAAATTGGGAGACCTTCTTTCAATTGGAACCTCCACTCTAGCCATTAATTACATGTCCTCTTTGTCATCTTCTGTTGGTATGTGCAATCCATTACCTTAATGAAAGCACCTCTCAATTTTTGCTTGTTACGTTATTGCTGAGCTCGTAAATATCGACGACTAAAACATTGGTCCCTTCAAAGCTTAGAATCTTCGATAACTAGAAACTAGGTCTAAAAACGCTGTAACGAGTTCTAGCGAAACTAATCAATAAGCTGTACGGACACGAACGTGCAAGAACAACAATTTTGTTCAACAATTGTTGTTTAAAGGCCCGGTGGTAAAATATTTGTCAACTCAGAATTAAGCTTTAAACTCACAGAAGCAGCTGCCTGCGATTGGTTTTAGCCATGGAAACTGATTTAACTCACACTTTATCAAGCCGTTAAGAAAATTGTAATTCTGGGCATGAGAAAACATAATTGCAATTTGGGTGGAGGTGCCGGTTTCAGCTTAAAATTTCAAACTAGAATTTTCGACTTTTTGCTAAGTAGCTTTGAGAGACTCCAGTTTGGAATCTAACCTACCCTAACTTAAAATTGTGTGCCTTTCCATAAAAAATGCAAGTTCTGATAAATTTATCGATTTGCGCATGGATGATGCAAATGTCAACTCGATATACAAACGCCATCGATCACAAATCTCAACCACGCGAACATTAAAATGTAAAATTAAACCTAAAATGCATGCTGCTACTGTCAGACCTCACAGAAGATGGCATTGTAGGTATGTTAGGACCGAGAAAATCTGCTGTAATTCATTACTGAACATTGGCAATACTTACTCGTTCAAGTAAAACACACGCTTTAAAAAATTAAAAGAGAAACGCATACAGTAGGTACTTAGAACTATTTTTTTTTTGTATTTCACTTGTAATGGTCTATTTTTCCCGACTGGGATCACATTACTGTGTGGCATCTGCCAAGCGATTCGATCTCACGCATGTGCGTGGCTTTCGCAACTAAGCACGAATTTGCAACAAGCACCGACTGTCATTACTACTGACACGGTAACGCATCGAGTGGTGCGTGTACGCTTACAAATAAAACTGAGAGGTGAACGAGTCGCTGCTGTTTTCACTTTGACGCTGCTAGCTTTAAAGTTGTCATCATTAATCGGCAAATGAAAATTAGTGATACGTGGAATTTAATCGATAATGAGACGCGTGATTTTGATTTAAAATCGTTTTTTAGCCTGATTTTTTTTTGTATTAACATGGTAGCGGAAATTAAACAAAAACGAATCACGATTCTAGATGAAGGATAGCCGTATTTTCATTAAAACTTCGCATTTTGTTTTACAAAAAGCACAGCCTTGTGTACGAGTAAAATACCGTGTAGCTAAGATACCTGAAACAAAATATCTTGATCGATAATCTTTCAATGCTACCGCAAGATCATTTTTGTTTGGTCCGGTACATTATTTACATTATCAATTTAATTTCAAATAATGTTCTACTGTCGATATTACCATGGATATCCAAAACTGACTGATTATTTAAGCCATGTCTGTCAATACCAGCCATATAGGTAATTCTGATTCGTGTTACATGCATTCCACAGAGAAAAGGCAGCTAGGCCGCTAGGCTAGAATTACAACACCTAAATCATTACATCACAAATTGACTGTCACGAGATGCGATCCTTATCACAGCGCTGCCTGGCATGGTAACCGCTGAATTGCGTGACAGCTCGCGTCTCAGTGCCAAAGGTGACCTCAGAAGCCAAAACAACAGAAAAAACGGCACCAGCAACCGATAAAAGAGTGCGCCGTTGTCTACAATTGCATCGAGCGTTCAACTGTAAGCAAACTGCGGTGCAAAACCCGATGCCTGGAATCGAACCGGGGACCTTTGCTCGTGGTGATATCGACTATGTTAGGGTGAGGTCGCGTTAGCATAGTGTGTTGTACTTTCTTGTTCCCGGGATAGCGTTGGGAGGGGAGGTCGAGTGGAATTGTGACCGGTCACCCGTGCTGTGATGGGATCATCTGATGAGATCGCCCGTGGACCTGGAGCGGATGCACGTTATAAGAGCGATGACCTTTGGTATATGGATTTATAAAGGGAATGCACCTTAAATATTACGCCCTGACAATTTTAGTGTGGTATGAGTGGGAAGAATCTTGGGAGATCGTGTTAATCGTGGACATCAAGACAAGAATACTATAAGTTGTAAAGTTTTTTGATTTATTTATCGGATTGAAGATCTTTTTTTGGTAACACGCTTGGCCTTTTATAGAGCATTTCTTTTTCTTTGGATGTTGGTATTAGATAGCTCCTTGTTTTTGCGCTACTATTAAGCCAGTTTAGAGACGGGAATTGTGAATGAGATCGCTCCTCTTCTCTGCTAAGTTCTTCCAATATCAGCTCATAAAAAAAGCTAATCTTTCCCGGCTCGAACAACAAATGCCAAAATAAAATAAATTTATGCACGCCCTACAAAGCAGTCTATGGAAACAACGCGAATATTTCCAATCCGTAAATGGGTCACTCAATTCGAGGGCCTGATGAACATCACCCGCGCGGCATATACATGGACACAAAATATGTTACAACAACCTGATAAAACGACGCTTACGGTATCCATGATGGTAGTCCGTATCCAGTATCCACTATCAAAATGTTCACGCTTTGCTAGCTGGAGTGATCCCGTCTAATAATATTAAAGATTCTAGTCGGGATAAAAGCGGAACGCGCGCTCGCAAGTGCTAGACGTGCCGGCGCCCAAACGCGGGGGCGCCGTTGTGCGATTGGGGCGATCGATACGGCGAGCGAATGCCCCTTCGGTGCATTAGGTCAATCTCATTCAATGTCGCTTGCTGCATCGGTGTAGTGTCTCCTCAACAGTAGCTCCAAGGCAGGACTGACAAGAGACGTTTCTTTTTATTTTGCTACTAAAGACAATTGTTTCCCGTTGGTACTTCATGACAGTTCTGGGTGGGGTCTTTTTAGATCTCCAGTTAAATTGGGATTTTTTTGTGCCAATCACGTGAAACTTATTTATTTCCTGTTAAATGGTGGTAAGCTTGTCATTAACGAATTTTTTATTTAAGGACAGATTCAGCTTAGAAATTTCCATTACCGTCGGAAATATTGCCCTAAAATGTCGCCATTGGTGACATTTGTTTCATAAATGCGTTTGTTTTCATAAAATGGTGAGCAAAATTCCGTTTTTTGGACAAAATAAAAGCGAGAACTGGAATTCAGACGAAAAATCGCATCATATCTTCTCACGTGGAAAAATACATTTTTCACAATTTTTCAATAGATGAATTCACCGTGTCCCCATAGGTGACCGTTTAGGCATTTATGAACCAATTTCCCATGTTTTTCACCAAGTGACTTTATATTTTAACAGAACGGCCTTTGTCAAAGGACTCTCAAAATAGGATGCTTCTAGTTGTGGATTGTCGTCCTTCTCTTGCAGATTTCAAGGGAACCAAAAAGATTCAATGCCAATGTATTTTCAATAAGTATCGAAATATTTCAATCAAATTTGCCTATTAGAACCAAGCTTAGACACGATTGAGAGGGAAATGCTGGAAAGACTTCGAACATTCTTGTCTCGCTGATTGACGCACAAAACCGACCCCCCTTCAGCGACATGCCAAGCAAACACGTGACAGCTGACTTGATGCAAGTTTCCAGGTGGAGAGGACCTGAGCATGTTTGCTTTTCGAGGCGCAGAAAAGAGACAGACTGGCAGGAGAATTTGGAAAATTCCTTATTGATTTCCACCCGGCAAAGTTGGCGACACCGACGCCACCGTGAAATGGTCGGTTGGTCGGTCGGCAGTAAAACACGTGAACCGAATGTTTTTGGTTGTCCTGTGACAGCATTTGGTGCCACGAAGTGATCTCAATTCATCTACAGTTGATGAAAGTGAGCAATCAAGCAATCCAAGCGAATACTGCATCCCAGCCTCACACGTGGAAGGCTGAAAGGCTGCAACTCGATTGACCGTATTCAAGAGCAAATATTTGCTCTCCATGATTGCACAAATATATTGCCATTCCATCAACTTTATTTAATGCAATTTCATTATTCATTCATTACATAATAAAAGGATTGGCAGAGTTTTTCCAATATTTTTCTTCTAAAACTAATATCATATGTTGAATAAATTCCATTATTACTATTGAAACAATCGGTAGTCGCATTTCGTGCTTTTTGTCAATTTTTGGTAAACTCTTATTGACATTTAATGACAAAAGCCAAAAAAAATAACGGGTATTTTATTTCGAGCAAACAGTATATACATAGACAGATTTATATTTAATAACTCGTTATCAAAGAGCAATTAGGCGTCTTTATAAGCTTGAAAAAGTCCGCCTCGGCGGTTTCGATAGTGTCTTTATTCGTTACTAAAATAGTGTTGCTGGTTGCAGCGACGCCCGTTAGAGGGATCGGGTGCAGGACTGTGTTACCGACGCCATCGATTGGGCGTCGGGCGGGCGAATCGTTATGAAGTTAACCTATTTTATCATATTCGTAGATAGCACTAGTGGCGTCGACGCTGCTGGCTCTTTGGCTGCAGGGCCAGTTCTGCACAGAGCCCAGGTAATTGTCCCACGTGATTACTTTCTCCTCGCCCAAGTGTTCCGCAACGTGGCGTCACATTTTCTCCCGTTTCCGGATGGAATGATGAATGACGACGAAACGGAAATTGTACGAATAATCGATGTTGGATATGATGTTTTATTTTGCGGTCCATCCAAAAAGCGTGCTTATTTCGCAAATTTTCGGATCTTATTCTCGGCTGACCTAAATAATCAGCAGTTAAACTAGGCACGTTCCTTTCCGCAAAAAGTCCTTCTCCTCAAAGTGGCTGCTCAAAGTTTTATGTAAACGTAATCAATCACATTTCCCCTCAAGTTCTAGCTCAACAAGGAATTTTGCGCGTCTTCTCTCAGACTCTTTTTGACTCGTTTGAAGTTTTAACGTTGTTTTTTTTGTATTTATGAAAGAATGTTGACAAATTACACGCTTTTCTCTATCAATTACATTCCCCCCTCTACCTCCGCTCAACCCAACACCAGCACAGTTCTTTTATCATGTCAAAGAAAAACAAGAGGCAGTCATTTCCATCCCAAAAGAATGCAGCCTCCTCCTTGAAGGGACATCTTCATTAACCGACGTTTAACGTGACAAAGCTAATTACATACAGTGTATATGAACGTCGCTCCCTGCTCCCCTATCCCCTACCCCTCCCACAAACCACCCGAGAGCCCGCGGCAGCCAGACGACAAACTAAGCGTTCTTGGAGGACCATGCTGGAATGGGAAAAGCGCATTACCTTAACCTGTGAGAAGGAGAGGAAGGAATTCCAGCAACCAGGGAACTGGCGTTTTTTTGCTCTCTACAGAGTAGTCAGTAGCTCGAGACCAAAATAGTAATCTCTTGTCTTGATGGAGAATATTATGCACTTGTATGCAGTGACGCATTTCATGTCAGAATAAATTCGTTTGTTTGGCTCGTTTTGCAATGTGACATTGAAAAGCTCGACATTGCTTCACTTGATAAGTTTAATTGCACTTTTGGAAGCGATACTTGCAGATGTTTTAGACCAAAGGAGAGAAGTGGAGCAATAATTGCCTCCTTAAATTTATCTGATATGGCTTGAAAGCTTCCTGAAATTAAATAGGGTAAGAAAATTGAGTCCATCCTTTAAGAATTTATTAAATTTCCTAAGGTACGCTAGTTCGGAGGAGTAACTGTCACATATATATAAAACCTGCAATGCAATATGTTAGCATTGCGCTCGATGGATGAGATCCTAGATGACCTTGACCGACATCTCTACCTGTCGGGTAAGGCAGGAAAATATCAAGTTGTGTACCAACCGAGGAAAGAACTGGACAAATGAATCTTCATCAACATGCATTTCTAGTTGGATATTTTGATTTATGATTTAATAAAACTGACGTGAGGTATTTGAAGCAATCATGCAATCATTGAATGAGCAAGTCTTGACATATGCCGTCGGGAAGTTGTGCAGAATTGGGAATACGGTACCATTTTTACGTTCCTCAGCTGAGAAACTGATAAATCTGGGAGAAAATAGACCTGTGTAGTGCAACGTCATTATGGTGTTATTTGGCTATAAGTTGAGTGTAACTTGAATATTTAATATAAATTTTAAATCTTAAATTTAAATCAAATTTAAATCTTCCATAACAATGGAAGAAGGAAGCATTTTGTTATTCGTGATGTTTTTTTCTGTTCTTGCCACGTATTTTGGAGTTTTCTTGCCCTTTCTTCCAAACCGAACTGTCTAAGCATTACAAAAATATTATCGCGCATAGGCAAAGTTGCCTCAATTTAAAACGATCGATTACTTTTCTCAGTACACGTTTCATCGATCAAAAAGTCGATAATTCGAGATTGCAGCGAAGCCAGTGCTAAATACGGCGTTGTAATTAATGTTGATGAAATTCGTTTTATAATTAATCATAGACCAGCACTATGGTGTCTTGAGCAAGGTGTTATGCCGAAAGTTGATACGGAAATTGGAGGGCTAAGATAAGCTGCGTGGTGTCAGGTTAATTAAGATCCTAGCTAACGCCGCCGAGATTCTAGCCGAGAGACTTTATAAGTGGAATTTTTAGAGAAAAGAAAAACTCTGTGAGAAAAGATGTATGAAAGTCGCAAGACATTGATAATTAAGAATGTGTTGGAAGAGGGAACTATAAAGACTATCAGGCAAGATTCTTCAGTAAGCTTTGGAAAACTTCAGATTTGACATTCGAAATGTTTCAATGTTTAAATGTGACATTGTCTCACGAGTTGTAAGGCCAGGCCAAGGAGGCTGGAACCTCATTCTTCTGTTTTGCTGCCCTCAAAGGACACTCCCTATTTCGTGACAGGTTTAATCACATGTGGTGACCACGCGACCGCAGCGCTACTTGCACAAGTAGCCACCAATCAAACCAAACATGATTATTGTAGGGCCGTGCTTTTTAATTGAAATCAGATTGTTTTTCCGTTTGCATTTCAAAACTGTCATCGAAAGGTTAAAGAAAAGAATTATTATCAAAACTGAATTTAGACAAGCTCTTTTATATAAGCACTAGCTTTCAGATAACTTCATAAGCTGGAAATCGATTACTTTAATGGATAGATCAATTCTGAAAGGTAAAATGACTCGGGGATGTAGAACTGGCGTTGGTAGTGAAGTTGCATTGCTTCATGTTCCGAACGTAAATTACATTTTAAAACATTAATGGAGAGAATTTGAAAATATTTTCCCTGTCGATTTTGCTCGAAAAATAGTAGTTGCAGGACCCAGACAAGTTCTGATTGTTGCGAAAAGAAGTACCTGTTCGAGATAGGCTGTTCGAGAACGACAATATTAACCATTGTCCAAGGATCCGTAGACGATCGATGCTGGACAAATCTGATTTTTACTTGACAAATATCTAAATCCTTACCATTTCTGTGTATTATTTTGAGATTAATAAAATACGCTGCAATAAATCTAGGTACCATGTTTAAAAAGGGTATTGAGTCTTTGCCGCCTTGCTTATTTCTAAGCTTAGACAAGTGTAGCAAATTGCAAATAGCTAAATGTGAAATTGATTTTATCACAATATTAACGTCGTCCTTGTGAGTTGCAAATGTAGTTTTCAATTTTCATGTCTAGTAATTTATTACCTAGTGATTACATCAATACGATAGTTAAAATTAGTTTTGCGATATGATATTCGCTTTTGTAAGCGATGTCTTGCAATGAATAAATAAATGAAAAAATCAATTTGAAATTCTCATTTCGCTTAAAATACAAAATTATGCAGTACTTTTGATGAGTGGAGTAAATATGCCATTACTAGCTGAAACTATTCTCTAAGTATTCATTACTTATTTTGCATAGCAATATTAAATCTGATAATATTTACTTGCCATCTAACTTTGACAGCTGTCAGTGGTGGGGTTGTAAAAATTGCCGCAGTTTGCGCTTTTAGCTTAAATTTCTCGCCACTACTAGGCGCTACAATCGATGTTGAAATGTTGAAATGAAATAATGTTACGGATGTTGAAATTCAAGGAAAATCGGTCACAGAATTTCGGCAAAACAGAAGAACGAGGTACCAGCCTTTTTTGGGCTATCGGTTTGGAAATATTGGTCGAATTGGTCAAAAATGCTCCCCAAAACTTAAAAAAATGCTTGTAATTGACGTCCCCTAGGCCACCTTGAGCTAAAGAAGAACAAAAAATTATCACCATCAATTTGTAAGCGATATTTCCTAAGGTAAATATAATAACCTCTGAGCCACCGTCTTTACAATTAAAGACAACAGAGAAGTTCTAAGAACAATACTTATGTCTAAGTTATTTTGTTTCTGTGAAAACTATGGATATCTTGCGAGTGTGCTACGTCACTACCTTGACTGGGATCGCAACTATTTCCAATCTTCTCGCACTGTAAATACAGCGCACTTTATTGAGATGCTTACTTTACTTCGGGCTTTACGGTTTCGACATTTTTTCCAAAACAAAGAAACTGTAGAAAAAATCTTTATTCATGATCTACCGAAATTGTTTACTGGAAAAAAAAAGATGCGTATATTTACAATCTTCTGCTTTCACAATAAAACCTAGTTTGCTGTTCGTGATCATTCTAATCAAAAGTAAGTACTTGTTGATCGTAAAATAAATCCAGTTCTCGTGGAAAATAACGAGGCTGTGTAGTCTGTTTCCGAATTGCCAAACTTTAGAAAAACTTTGCACTTGGCACATTTCCAATCAATGGACCCACGAGCAGACCCGAACTTATAAAAGGTGCGAATACTCTTGCAAAACAAACATACAATAGAAAAAAGGAACAAACACATTAAACGATAAGGAGTACTTTATGAACGAAAAATCGAATTACGCGCCCATTGAATCCGAAAAGAAAACAAACCCACGAACATAGCGTGTTACCGACGTATTATCATCAGAACTCAAAACAAAATCACACTTTCCTGAACGCACAGCGATTCGATACGAGAAACCTACAACACTTGATCACTTTCTGCCCGGTGTCAAATCTTCATATGTCGAATATCTGTCTTCGTAAAGCAGTCCTGGCAAGAAAGCCAGTGTTCCACTCAGTTCCCAACTCCTCTGTGTATTTAGCAAGTCTGCACGGGCCGCACGCCATGGCAAGAACAATACCTCCTGCCTCACGTCAAACCCTTTGCTTGATATCGTCTGTATCCATCCCTTGATAGGGATTAGCCGTAGGTGCATTGCCTCGATTTATCGTCGCGCTTGTACGAGTCGGGATTACACAGATGATTCCCGACGTCGAACACAGTGGGAGAGATTGCCATACAGAATCGTATTACGCGATGTAGACATGTAACAAAATCTAAGACGGATTTGCGAGACTACAAAACGTGGTATTTTGCAAAGAAGAATGGATGACAGGGAGGAAGAAGTAGGGTTAGTTCTAAAAGATATTAGAATAAGTAGCGATTTGCCCTTGCCGCGTGTCTTCAGATCCAATCTCAGCGACATCAACATATAGGAGATCACACCTGGCGGCGGAACGTCGTCAAAATCAATGACACGGAGTCAGGTTTATGTATAAGAGACGAGGATGCCCAGATTTGGGGCACTATATAAAGTTATCTGAAATGAAAGACCGAGGTTTGTTTTCTGCGGCGTGGTTATTTTATTTCTTTGTGCCGACAGTGGTGCCGTGCGTCGTGCACGGCGTCGGTATGGAAGCTATTTTATTGGCACGGGCTGGCGTAGAGTGATTCCAAGGGAACATGCAGTCGAGGAAATCTGATGCAAGATGGAAAATGCACGCGGTCACGAGCTAGATATATCTGAAAGAGGAATTCTATTTTCGTTTCCAATTTGATTGCATGCGCGATAATTTCTTTCCACAGGCAGGCAAACATGCAAGAATGCAGTGGATTACATGCTACATGTACTGGTATGGATAGAAATTTGTAAATTTGTAAATGGATTGATGCAGCTATTGCACCGAATGGATAAATGACAACATACCTTCATCAGTTATTTGGGTACAGTAATAACTGGAATCCTATAAGTTAGTTGTGTAAATCGAAATGGATCGGTTGGCTAAAAATAAGAGCAGCGCAGTGTGCGGACTCGCGGGAAAGTAAGTTTTCCACTGAAAATTAGTAGTGCAACCAAAGCAGGAAAAAAATGCGATTGAAATTTCCAAACAAAAATCCTAATTTACTGAAATGTCTATGTTAATTTCATTCTCCGAATCGCGCAGTCGTTAATGTATTAAAAAGTCAGTTCTAGGAAGAGAATCCATTAGCAAAAATCTAGTTTTTTACACACCTTGTCGTCAGGGTGTATGCACCCCCTCAACAGTGCCGGGGATACTATTGTGGAGTCAAGTTATGTAAATCACCTCGAGGAAGGGGTGTACGTCGCGCGTCCGCGAATGCGCCGATGATCAAAGCCCGACGCGATCCTGACTATACTTGCAAAGGGTCGGGCGCGTTGACAGGCGGCAGGACGCTTCAGACGAAACGTCCTGGATCCTGACAGCTTCTCTTTATAAGTATACAAGGATCGTGTTAAAGGCAAGACTTGTCCGCCTGGGAGTTAAGGACGTCGGGAACGCTTCAGCGGCTCTACATTTTTACCATCTTTTCAATGATCTTGGTAAACTCGGTGGGAAAAACTTGCGAAACGTCTAGGGAAAATCGTGACCATCTTGCTATGAGGATTTGACGGCTTCGCTGATTGCTTTGCAATGGCGTTGGGTTTCGAGTTACATTCATTGCTACAGGGCTTGAAATCCAAGACAGCAAAAGAAGCAATGCAATTCTCGAGCGATGCATAATTTTATAGTGTTTTCTGTATAAATTCTTGTCATGAAATTCCCTAAATTTCACATTATAAATAAAAAAAGGCTTGATTTTAGCCGAAAACTTGCCTATTTTTTAGAAACCTGTCTCCTTTGAGCGGCGAGGACCGACGTTGTCGTCGAACGTCAAAAGACTGAGCCACGTACCTACTCGGGACGCAGCAGACGCTTCCCCAAGGAGGCACAAACCGGCGAGCACAAACTTTTCAAACTAAATTTCAGGGAAACAAAAGCGCAAAACTTGGCTCAAGTTAAAAATAAAGAATCGTTTTAATAAAAAGATGTAAGAAAAGTGTTTGGCCAGCAGGTTTGCGAAGGGTTTATTCCATCTCGTCCGTCGTCAAGGTCACGTGATTTATTTTCTGAATCTGGTTAACCCAGCGTGGTATTAAACTAAAATCCCAGCAACAAACACAGACTTAATTACCTGGAATGACGGTTGTTTAATTATGTAAAATGCATTATTATATTGTCGTGTACACAACATGTATAGTTGAAATCCCTTTTTCTGCCCCAAGTTATGTGGAAATGAAAAAATTACAAGGACAAAACGAAATTACAACACACGTTTTTAAAAAACAATTTTCTTTTGCGAGATGTGGGAGGAATTTCGCAAAATATTTTCCTCTCTAGTCTACAGCTGTGGGTAATGTTTTATATCAAAGGACCCACGAAATTATTGTTGCACTTCATTTTCGATCTCGATTTCGCATAATCTATTCGCTGGGGACTAATCCCCAAAAGCTTATCCTTGTCATCATTAAACACATCACAAGCCTAGCGCCATCAAACATTGGCTCGACAATAACTGCGCTTTGTGCTTCAATTACAACAGCCGTATTTTGGTTTCAGTTTGACAAAAAAAATCTCCGACTAACTAGGCGTATTACTGTTACGAATGCAGGGGTTAATTTGATGAAGTGTAACTGATTAAACATTTAGATCAATTGGCATAGAACAAAGAGCCTCTACAAACACGGTGCAGTGTAAACACTTCGGTGGTAAATACACAGGTTTATCTTTACAAAACAGTACAGGCCCGTGACTTTACTGCGTGGGTACCCAGCCAGTACTGTGTTAGTGTTGTTTGGGATCCGCACACCATAACACAGATTAACGGTTCGCTAGCACAGATCGTGTGCAAACCCATCCAATCGAAGGTGCAAAGCAGTGTGAAAAAGTACAGGCGGGTTGTCAATTTCAGATACCGTGCCCGTAAGTATTTGAAAAGTGTAACATAAGATATGCTCCGAGATGCTCCACTGCCGTAAAGTCTGCATGCGGTCCCGGTGTGAAAATAATTCATGGGTGGCAGACGCCTGCAGTCGAGGGAAATCACAGGGAATCACAAAATGGATCGGAGGTTCGTCTCTGGGATCGAACCGCGGACCCTCTCACTGTGATATTAGTACAAAACTATTGGATATTTCAAATACCTCTAAAGTTAAACGCATATTTTGAGGTTAACCACGAATATTATCAATGGCAAGTACTGATAAATGTTAATGTGAACTGTTTGTGCCCGTCAATTGGAAACGGCACGATTTCACCTTGCTAACTGCACCAATTTCGATCTACGTACGGTCTATGGTTCGGTATTCCCATTCATTGTCCAATGCGCATAACGGGTGCTAGGATAACCATGTATCTACGTCACATTCGTACCTAAATCTAAGAATAATAATCGATTCCGAAAGTTTTCACCGTGTTCCGCACCCCCCTAGAGTGTAATAATATCAATGGCTGGCTAGCGGCGGGTTTATTTGTGGCCGTTCCTACCTCACCGTGCACTGCAAATTACGCCTATAACAAAGCGCACGTGAAGAAGCGCACCAAATGAACTCTGAACCGCCAGAGTGGTAAATGCCGTTTAAAAATTGTGGTGATGTTGCGGGGTACGCTTACCGACCACACGTTTGATTTCAACACAGGGATATTTACTCATATGCACTAAAAAGATATGTTAAATAAGTACATTTATTTTCAGTAAAGCTTCCATTCCGTTGGCTTCCATTTCGTTAGTTAGTACCACGGCGCTTATGCTAAACCTGTGGGAAAAAATCAAACTAAACGAAAATTAGACTTCAACCCGCGGTACCGATTGTGGCTAGCCGATGGCGCTTGCCTATGTCCTTTTTAAAGGCATAACAATTAAAAAGTTACGACTCAAAATATCGATTTGTATGTATCAATCGTTGAGGTGTACATGAAAACAGATTAATTTAGCACAAACCAGTCTCAATTGCGAGAAATCTGCGAGAAATAACGAAATTTAATTTTCGCACACTCGAAATTACGTCTACTTTCTCTTCGGTCGATTACTTTTATTGTCCGTATAGTAGTTACCGATCAACATTTTCACGAAGGCAATTTAACATTGGAAACCCAATGCCCGTTACACCTGTCTACATCATTGATACCTACATAATATGAATTTTTATGCTTATGCAAAATTCAATAATTATGCAGTATCTCTATTCAGGATAACAATTTAAAAAAAAAACTGAAATAGCTGTATACAGCCTTCCAACAACATTCGACCGCGAGCTAATAGGCAAGAAGGAACTGTCGGTCATTTTTGTTGGTGGTTCTGATCCTGAATGTACTGCATGAATGTGTAAGTGCACCTGAATACCTTGAATATATGTTAACGTCCTATGAGCCTCTTAGCCTTCTTGCTAATTTCTAGTGTTACTTCTGATATCTCCTTGTAATTATTCAGAAGGATCTGCATTAAAATTTCTGTAAATCAAATGCATGAGAGATTAAAAAACTTGAAACTAGAAATCATGCTACGAAGTTAAATTACTGAATGGACTAAATAAAAGGACTTTTCAGCACTTGGTTCTTGGGAAATGATGCTACCCCCGTGAGGAAAGTTAAAAAGCTCTGGTTTAAAGCAGATTCCGTGGCAATTGAGACAAACGAAGTTTTCATCGTGTCAGCCTCATTAAAACCTGCCGACTACACCTACGTCCGTGAAAATCAAACAGCTCAGAAAGCCAAACTTTTCGTACGTTCAGAGTGCTTTCGAAAATCACTTTAAAAATCATTAAATACAAGAACAGATTTTCTTTGAAAACGCCGAGAAGCGCACGTCTATGATTCACGGCAAGACTGGTCTAATTTGCAAACGTCGCACGAGTTTTCTTTTTTAAATCGCGTGCCATCAGTCGCACCAACATTCGTTTTATCTACAAACGTACAGCTATAGACACACATTCAACGCATAGATCTCAAATGAGCTCTTCCTTTTTCACAAAATTTCTTCCTTCAAAGTTGAAAGAGCTCAAAAAGGAAACTCAGAAGCAGTTATGGTATAATTTGCAGTCAATCAATTGGCATAGCGATTTTCTATTTGCGTTTTCTTAGTTTATTCCGACCGCTCTGTCGAGCGGAAACACGGAGACAATTAAAGTGAAGGAAAAAGAAATCTCAAAAAGCCCTTTTTTTAATTTACATTCAGGTTGCTTCTCAATTGAGCCTTTTCTAAAACTAGTCAACTTCATTTATTAGTGCGACTCTGCAGTCACTTGCACCTATAAAGATAGCAGTCACCTTGGACAGATAAAAAAGGAACGGCACTAATTTGCCCACCATTACTTATTCTTCACTTCGAGACTCAAGCTACCCTCAGAAAACCAGCTTAAGATGTAAAATAACTTAATAACACACCCCGTGAATAATTAACCAGCAGAGCAACGATATTGCATAAATCAACGTGTACAAGACTTCTTGACTGGATTTAATAGCTTGTCAGATATCGGTTCCCTTGATTGTTCTATTCATTGCTAAGGCATTGTGCCGTAGTCCATGGCCCGTGCTTGTGGGGAGGACAGGGAGGAGGCGCAATGCATCGCTGACAGCACCGGGATGCGATCTAGGGGCTTGTGAATAATTGGAAGCGGAGCCGTCTTATAGGCAAGCCCAGTCTTATGTGCTTGTAAGATGCTAGAGAGTTTGCGATCAGGTTAAGCGTCGGTTATATACGATCCACTCGGTGCTAAAACATGGATAACGCCGTTATGGCTGAGATAATAATTGGTGTACACGAGTATATTTCTTAAAAGCATAACAGGATTTTGAGAATAATTCTTTTTGAAACAAACAGCCATCATAAATTTAGGTCGTTGCATCATTTTGCTACTTGCATTGAGTGAAGAATCGATTGGATTATTGTTCTAGATGTCAATTCGAGTGCCATACCTGTCTAGGTTTCAAGAGGATGCTGAGATGCTCTTACAAAACGTTCAAATGTACCAATTTTGATATAAAATGTATGCAGAAACGAATGAAGCTGTAATACAGAGGGCATGCGCAATTGTTATTTTATTCATGGGATTCGTTTCAAAGTTTCTATTTTTGAAGTTATTAACTTTAACTGAGTAACACTCGGTGCTACCGTGCACCTACATGTCTAGGCGACGCGAGAAACGTAATTCAACATTAATGGGCACAGAAACTAGTGTACTCGACCTAAATACTGAGGATATCTAGATTACTCCAAACGTGTAGTAGGTAGGTACATAGGATTTTTCAACGACTCTAAAAAAAACACGTGTGATTTCCGTACACAGCAGAATTAAAATGAATAATTATGGACATCAAGTGCAATGGATACCGTGCTGTGGATTTATATGGAACGTTTCTGTAAGATCAGGTGTTTTCTTTCCCTCGATTTTTTGTGCAATTTTCTTGTCACGCCACCCGTCCAGTGGCGATTTGTCGATTTTCTGCTAACGATTCGTGCTGAGACTGGCTAAAGCTTACAATGTCTTGAGACACAAAAAAAAAAAGATATATTTCCTGCGGATTGATTGAAATCATACAAAAATAAATGCTACAAATACCGTTGAGTTAAAATTAATAACTTTGGGGGCTTGCAATGAAGAAGCAATGTCAAGAAAGTAGGTTACCTTAAAAAAATAATTGTATATTTTTCCTGGTTCTTATTACAATTACAAAAGATCAGTGCATTATTTCGATTCACAACTAATCACATTCACAGATCAGTTTGAAATTCACACCCGCTAGAAAATCTATATAACCGTTTGACCTCTTGACCCTGTTGGCCGTCGATGATTTGCCCGTACGAAAAGTCCCGAGTCAAGCGTATCCGTCCGCATCTCGGCGCTCGCTCCCCCACGGGCGGGGGGGGGGGGGGGGGGGGGGACACGGTCGAAACTTGGCCGAAATGGCTGAAATGCACATGCTGATTGATCGGGAAGCCGCCCGGCCGAGCAGGTAATTAACCATCTCTCGGGAGTCTCTCGACAGGGTTTCATTAGAGCGTCGTCTGGCTCGCATAGTTTATTTCCAGAGATATTTATGGGTCCAGATCGCCTCGCGCCTTGTCGTTCATATACCTGCACCCATGCCCTCTGGCCGCGACATCGACTTTAATTCGCAAGACTAGCGCCAAAATCAATAACCATTAAAAAAAGGTGAATTTCACACGCTGGCTGCCATGCAATACGTGTGTGCAATTTCCGTCGGTTTTGACGTGAACGCGTTGCCTGCGAATGTGGCACGGAACTTATTTGATGTGTGGGATGAAATCAAAATTTATTTGCGAAGGTCACCAGTCAAATGAACTGCCAAGTTTGTACTAATTTGTACGTTCGGAGGCTTAATGCACAGGGATTTATTTATTCATATTTTACGGTCAGCATTGATGAGTGGTTTTGCAGAATCGAATAGAGGACTCACTGCTGCAGACAAGACCTCAACCACCAAGAATCAGAAGTTTCAAAACGACTTGAGGCAGACACAAGAAACAAGAAACAGTTTTCAAAACTTTATGCCTGTACTTGCAATAGGCCCTATCGTATTAAAGAAGTGCATTTTCTAACCTATGATAAAAAAAAAGTACTCAGCAAGTTTTAACTGTCTTTTGATATTGAGACATGGATAGCCAACTTAAGATAAATCTGTAGACTTTCCAGACAAACAGATAACACAGATTTTCCAGTCGCCCCAAAAAAAATCCACGACACGCAATCTCGCGCACATTTCCAACCGATTTTCACACCATTTTTTATTTTCATCTTTTTCTTTTTTAAGCGAGTTGATGGTTTTCACCTGGGCTAGGGATGGCGAGAAGATATTTATCTCGGCTTATTGGTCCAGTCGACAGGCGGCATAGCTCCCAGGAGCAGAGCAATAATTCACAGCAGAGGCGCACGCGGCGGACACAGCCCGCCTTGGACGTCGCAGCTACCTGAGCACTACATCAAGCCGACGCCGACGCCGCCGCGTCGCCGACGCTATCTTGTTCTCTAGGACGCCTCCACCTCCACGGCGCGGCTATCGTCAAACAGAAGGAATGTTTCATGCACGCGGCCAGATGATCAGTACGAGTAATGCTTTGCGATAAAAGAGAAATGGTTGCACTTGAAAAGAAGAATATAGCGCGCGCGGTGAAACGGAAAATATCGTATAAATAAACCTGTAGAGTGTTGATGTTTTTGTGTGGAAATGGCAAGGAGTGCTACTTTCTTTCAGTTTTCGAAAACTGCTGGGAAATTATTGTCGGCATTCGAGAATCGGTTGCTGAAATATTTGAGAGCTGGTGCTACGGCGAGGCCACGGTCTCACATTGCCAGTGCGCGGGAAATAACTAAACTGAAACGTTCCTCTTAGTTAGACGGCTTTTTCCTTGCAAAAAAAAACCCAAAAATATATTTTCCTCTCGTCTGTTACGTGCAACAAAATTCCTTGTGATCTAGCCTCATGTATAGGAGGATTTCCCAGAAATTTAAATAAAGTGCAAGAACGAAACTGAATCAATAACGTATTAGATACGAGGCGATTATCATTTCATCTTTTCATTTTCATTTCATCTTCACACCTACAACAGAAAACCTAATGGAAGCAGTACGTTCCCAGAATTCACCGTATGAACTTGACTGGTGAACCCACTAAATTATTACCGACACCAAGATACGAACCAGGGCCGTGTAGGACGTGCTCTGCGCCATATTCTCGCTTCCTTGTATGTTTTTATTGGGGTTGTACGCACGACCTTTCTATGCGCCTATAGGCATTTTTCCCAAGCTATTTCCCGAACACTTTCCATCCTCACACCACCGCGACATCGCTCTGACGTGTGCGTGTGCCAAGCATTTTCCTAGCCACCAAGAACGCGATGCGTTTTCCGACCACCAGGCTTTTCCGACCAGTTTTCTGACGCGTCTTCCGACGAGCTTTTCATGTAGTTTTCGGTTGTTCGGTGAGCGACCTCGTGTGGGTGGTCTGCTGCTGCGAAGGAGGAGTGATCACTCATATATCGTTGGTGGCATTCAACTTCACAAAGCCGCGAGAATCGAATGATGCATTCCTGAACGATACTTCGACCTTGAGTCCGAACGTTACTTGAAATTTGAAAAAAAAATTGCAAATTCTTTTCAGTTTGGATGATGATAGAAAAAAATATTAAATCCTAATAAAAGGAAGATATCTGCTTTCTGTTTTCTTACGTTTACCAGTAGTAACGTATCCAAACAGCTTTACAGAAGTTAAAATTAAGTTCGGCAGAGAACAGAAAAAGCTCATAATGGTATTTAGCTCATTTAGTATCTGGTCTGTTCATAAGATTGCGATGGTTAAGAAAAATTAATGCAGATTTCCCGCTTTTCCAAGAGTTTAATACTTCAGATGAAATAAAATAAAATTGGCTTTAAATCCAAACAATGTACATAATTTACCACGTTTTTAAGAATGGTCAGTAGAATTTAACAAATGTACACCTTCGCTTGGAAACACAGCAAGCTTTTCATCCATCTGCTAAGACGCAAGACTTGGCGTATCCCCGGTTTAACACGTTATACATATCTAATCAATCTAACCACCGAGCTAGCGTTGCGATACTGAAATGAAAATCTGACGTGCGAAACATGGCTCCAGGTTGCGTGCTCTTAGCAGCTGTCACGGCGACCACATGGTCTAAATGAATAAGGAAAGCCGAGGATCGATACGGGAATTTATTATTCAATTTCGTTTAGCAATTTGATCAAATCTTAGAGGAAAGAAAATCATTGCACAAAGTACTCGATCTTTTTTAATGACCTTTAGTAGAGAGAATACGTCTCACGCAACTTCGCCCCGGGAAATCCGTCTGATTTCCCAACGTTTCACTTTGACGAGAATCACACAGGGATCAAATGTAAATCAATTGCCGAACGTCGTGCACACAAGTTCGAGCATTGCGGCCCGAGCGAAGACTTAACGCCCTCTCATTCTTCGGAACACTACCGTTCTAATTAAACCGAGGCAAACTTTGAAAATGATCTGAGAAGCGGAATTGTCGGCATTGATTTCGCGGCTTCGATCGCAAACGCCTTGGGCATGAGACGCGTGCCATATGTCTTCTAATCTCGCCAGTCAATCGCCGATAATAATCACAGAAGCATGCTCCACTTGACAGACAGAACGGTTTGCCGTATTGGAAACACCGGTTCTCGTGAGATCAACGAAGTTAAGCAACACTGCGCTGAGTTAGAAATTGGATGGGTAACCATCATACACATGGCCAGTTCTGTTCGGGAGAGAGGTTGGAGAGATGAACGTTAATACAGCAACTTCACTCGGGTTGCTTATCAACCTCTCAACAGCATGGATTTGTGGGGGAATCATGTTGTTCGAGTTGTACCGTTCTTCATTGGTGCTCGTCCACAGGAGTAGGCTACGTTCCGGCACCGGGATTCCCCTCCACCTCTAGGCTAAGTTGGGTTCATCATCATCCTCATCATCATCCACTCATACACCTACGCCATTAGACCAGTGCAGCATGGCCAAATGTCAAAACAGTGCGTCGTTGAACACCACAAATCAATCAATCAATCCACTTGACAGCTAATTGCAGAAACGTGTTAGCTGGGAATAATTGTTACACTAAACTAGCTCACGTTTTAAAGCACAATGTGCATGCAGTTCGGTCGGCCTTTCGGTACTTTGTAATAGGTTATTACTGTTCCATTTTGGCAGTCATAATTTTCCAAACTGTTCAACTTTCTTAATCCCTCTGCTATTATGGTCGTACATAAAATGTATCCTACCGATTATTTGCAATTCTCTATTCTGGTCTGAATCGAAAATTATACACAAACTATTTCGAGTGCTCTGGATTAATGGAGTTTTATGAGCTTTCATCCAATTGTTCGTTAGGTACCTAATCATGGCTAATTTTGATTCCACTGGAATCAACGTTGACTCGTCAAAAAAAATCTAGTCTCTACGATATTTATCAATGTTTATAGATCGATTATTAGATTTTTTAAATGACTGCCTTTTCACTTGATTTCCACGCAAGTTGAGTATTTTTCTCTACACACCTGTGCCGCACAGATTTCTTGTATGCCTTTCTTGTCGCACCAAACCGGTACAGCGCCAATTGCAGGAGTTGTCAACCGTTGTTTCGGTTTCCTCTTTGACATTCCTGAGACATTCTACCAGACTTGGTTTCGTCGCAATCTGTGTCGCCCCAGGGACATCAATATGAAATGATATGCAACGCATCAAAAAGCCAGCAAGAAAAAGTTTAAACAAATTTATTTTTGTAGCATTTTCTTACAGTTGACTTCAAATTTATTTCGAGGACTTGAGCCTTGTGACTTGTGTGTTGAGTTTTATACCTGTACCTAAATTTGCTAATAATGTGTGAACCCCTCATTTTCTTGCCCATTTTTCAAATTTACTTTGCAGACCTCCAGTTATGTATCGCCTTTGCCCGGTAGCGTAGGATGCAGGAACGTCGCCGGCCGATTCAGGATAACCTAACCACATTCCTGCATATCAGTGCCATGTGTCGGTGGCATGGCATGAGTCTGATTGGGCGTTGTGTGCCACACAGGGACGCTGATCGCGACGCCGCAGCGGGCGCGGGGCCGGGGGCAGCGGGGGCGGGTGGCGGCGGCGGCGTCGAGGGGGGCAGGCGGACGCGGCGCGTGCCCAGTCTCAAACTGGCGAACGGCCGACTCGGTGTCGGAGCGGCACAGTCCGAAGAGGAGATCCGATCCCCTCGACAACTCTCCAACCACGGGCCGAACGATGACTCTATCAAAATCTCGATCGAGAACACCAACACGTGCACCGACTCGTTGGTGACCGCCTTCGACGACGAGACACTTCTCATCGGCGACTATCTGTCCAACTCGCTAACGAACATGAACTACTGTAAAGAGAGTGGTAAGGTGCACTTCGGCGGGGACGATGTCAGCCTGTACGGGACGCCGAAAGAGGAGCCGGGCCCGAATCCTCCGGGCGCGTCGAGCGGCGGCGAAAATAAACAAAGTTTTTTCAAGAACCAACTCCAAGCACTGTTCCAGCCCACGGATAATAAGCTAGCCATGAAATTGTTCGGCTCGAAAAAGGCTCTAATGAAGGAGCGGATCCGACAAAAAGCTACCGGCCACTGGGTCATCCATCCTTGTTCCAGCTTTCGGTAAGTTGCAAACACATCAATCATAACATTATCACGTGTGTCTTATCATACTTGGATTAGATCCAAGTGCGTTTCTTGCGCCCCAGTGTCCGTGTCTTCACGGACACCGCGTCTTCACGTCGGCCGGCCATTCCATCAATCGTAGGCAGCTGATCGATATGCAATGATCCGCCACTATTCCCCTCGGCTGCATAATGTGACGCTCTTTGGGCTGGCGGGGGCCTCTGGCGCTGACCCTTCCGGCTCAAAGAGGCGCCTAACGTGTGCATCGAAGCGAGGTCGAGCCCGTCGCGCGTCCAGCACAAGACCACCGCGCGTTCGAGCGCGTGGCCCTTCGCAGACTGTCATTACCGCAATGGATCTCACTGGATATTAATAAATCAGTGCAATATGCGGCGGCCGTGTAGGCCCAGGGGCGCGTGACACGCGTGAGCACCGAGCTTTACGCCGGCATTAAAAAGGAAAAACATAATTTATATGGAAATGTCAAGGTTCATCCGTGGTTATTAACATAAAAGAGATATAATTTTGGTAAAAAACTGTTCTTTTCCTTTTTTACTAGCTGTGAGGCTAGATTAAACTTTAAACAACAAACAAAATTAATTTAGACCGTCGCGTTTATGCACCTACCTCGTATGGTGCACGTTTGAAATGTCAACAATTTTGCTCGCCCACACGTTCAGCGTTTTGCATCCCACCCCTATTTGGTGATCAGTGGTGATTAGGGGTGGAAATTGAAGTTGGGAGTTGACCCGTTTATAATACGACGTGACGCTAGGAGGCGAGGTGAGGTGAGGTGAGGTGAGGTGAGGCGAGGCCAGCAACCGTACCGCAGCCAATCAGTGAAACAATGCGGTAACGAGAATGGCAATTGGAGTGAAATCTTGACCCTGACGCATGTAATGGCCGGCCTTGAATCGTGTGGGGACGAAATCGCGTGCACCGGCACCCTAGTGTCAATGAGGAGTGCTAGGCTATGACAACTAGTGACGTCATGACGGCGACGTCACGCAGAGAACTCAATGCGGTGCACGAATCGATGTATAGATTATGATTTTTTTCTGTTTGATAGAATGAGGTAATTCCGGAACTGGATAGTAGGGTTGTTTATTGAATTTTCGTTCCGTGGGAGTAATCAATAGTTTTGATGGTTTCGTGAACTGTGTAGTTATTGGCCCTACGTCGTTGGACCTTCATACCCTTTAAATCACGCATAAAATCGCATGAAATCGTATTTAATCACGCATTAAACAACCAATGAGCCCTTGCCAAGAGGTGCAGCTCAGAAAAGCTGTATTTCTGCTTTGCATTCGGACAGTATCGAAAGTAAGATACACGTTGATAATGCCAATCATGATAATGTTAGGTAAAAAAAGCAAAGCTACATTTCTAAGCACAACAATTAAACCCGTGCGAATGGCCAGTCATACCAGATCGTAAGTGCGCAATAATGATCTGTTCTTGACAAATAGTTACGATGTGACTTAATTGCAAGGGCGTAATTGGAGCGAAACGAGGCGCGACGCGTCACATCAACTCGTTGGGTGGGTCTCGGGATCCCGGATGTTGGTTCACATCTCTAGATGCACTTATAGGATGCACTTCGGATGCACTTCGAATCAACACGTCGTTACGGATTAAATCAGATGCATTACGTTGATGCAATCTAGCGGAGGATTTATTTGCGATGCATGTTATACTTTGTAGCGGATTGCGATGATGAAACGAGAAGAAAATAACTTACGAGGTTGGCCCATGTTCGAGCGGACGTTGTGCTGTAATCCGACGCGATATGGTCATACTTTGGTCATACCACTAACTTTATAGGTATGTTCAAAGGGCCAGCGTTAATATGAACATATTCTGCTGAGCAAACGAGCTGGCAACACGTGGTAAAGTCATTTTTAACAAACCTCTACAATTAAATAATTACTATTCAAAATAAAGGTACATGTATATCAATCGTTTATTCATAAAGATTAATTGAGCGTAAATCAGTCTCAAATACGAGTAATCTGCGAGATTTATCAAGATGAAATTACAAAACACTCGAAACGACGAACTGTACCTACTAGCATCCTCCATTAAGTGGTTATTCTCTATGTCCATTTGAATTTTTTAACTAAACTTAATCGACTGGTAATCAATGATGAGAAGAGGAAGAATATCTTATGCTGGCCATGTATGGTCAAGGCCCGTCGTACTTTCATTTGCTAGTTAGATTTATTTCATCATTCTGCAAGAAAAATGCAGCGGAGAAGATTTGGACTGGATTTGAAAGCTTTTTTCTGCAATAATTAGATGCGTTTTACGTCATCTTGGGACAAGGCCATTCCACCAATGCACGATGATGATCAAAACAGAACAGCTCCTAGAAGTAAAGCCCGGATATTTCAAGGCCCGTTCTGGCCATGCTTTTTTATCCATCCTCTCTTTAATTGCTTTAATGTAAATCAGCTTTTTCTATCACTTAAAAAGAATTTCATCTCCACCAAAAATGTAAGTCATGTAATTTTTCGCAGCGCAGCAAATATTTTTGAATACCTAACGAGTTTGCTCATCGGCAAGGCAATTAAAACAATTCTATTGATCACAGATAGAAAACAGATTCTCATCTCAAAAATCTTTTATCGCATAATTAAATATAAAAATGTTAGTGAACATTTTAGCCACCCACAGAATTCAATGGCGATTTAGGAAGTGCCTTGCCTTCACTGATGGAATGACAGCAATGCGAAACTACCCGAGCTCGGTGTAATTCCCATCCGGTATGCATGTATTCATAGTTTGGTCTATGGTTACTGTTATACACTTTCCGGGAAACTCTCTCGGAAAATTCGATCCATGCAGCGTCGACTGATCCATAAACTGGTCGGCACACCACATTTTCCCGATGCTTGAGCGCCGTTCCACGCTGCTAGGCGATGTTTCCCTCAAACTCTAGATACCAAAACACGGCTGTGTATTGCGAGAGCGTATAATATTCCAGACACTGGAAATAGACCTGCAATATCTCTCTAAAGTAATCCATCTTTCACACACTTACTTTAAACTCAAACCTAGATTAATAAACAGGCTGGCTCAGAAAGTGACAGATGGGCAACATCTTGAATAGATATTTGAAGGTTCAATCACATTATAATTGTATTTCAACCACCACCAGGTCCTTGTAATAATAGGGAAAATAATGAGTGGCGAATGCTATTTTTGGGTCAGTGCTTTGAAGTCGAGACGGTTAGCCGTGAAAAGAGCACGCTCCACGATATTGATTGTTGTAGTTTTGATAAGAAATCCAGTGGAAATGTTTTCACTTATTTTCTAACTTTGGTGTAAGACTTTTTTTCCTACAAAATTCTTCACATAATTTTGCAATGAATAATGATCAACAGGGATTTTTTATTAACAATGATACACAATCATCAGCTTGATCTAAGATGTATCTGAAGATCCCGATAATCTATCAATCCATCACAAGAACGGTCATTATTTCTTGTAACTATGGCGTTTGAGGATCTCCCGTAAGGCGGTTACAACTGTTAAGCAAGTCAACAATGACATGTAAAAAATTCCACAAAGTTAGTCTCACATGTGCCCGATAATTTGAATTCCATTCTTTTTTCTTGTTCGTGTAAGTCGGTAACTATTTCTGTGTGAATTTCGGACGAGTTGCGCTCATTCGTTGGAAAAAACTGTACGCAGGGTGTACCCAACTCAACCTCTAGAACCGAACTACCATGGCGCTAGTGTTAAACCGAACTACCATGGCGCTAGTGTTAAACCGAACTACCATAGCGCTAGTGTTAAACCGAACTACCATCGCGCTAGTGTTAAACCGAACTACCATGGCGCTAATGTTAAACCGAACTACCATGGCGCTAATGTTAAACTGAACTACCATGGCGCTAATGTTAAACCGAACTACCATGGCGCTAGTGTTAAACCGAACTACCATCGCGCTAGTGTTAAACCGAACTACCATGGCGCTAATGTTAAACCGAACTACCATCGCGCTAGTGTTAAACCGAACTACCATCGCGCTAGTGTTAAACCGAACTACCATGGCGCTAATGTTAAACCGAACTACCATGGCGCTAATGTTAAACCGAACTACCATAGCGCTAATGTTAAACCGAACTGCCATCGCGCTAATGTTAAACCGAACTGCCATCGCGCTAATGTTAAACCGAACTACCATGGCGCTAATGTTAAACCGAACTACCATAGCGCTAATGTTAAACCGAACTGCCATCGCGCTAATGTTAAACCGAACTACCATAGCGCTAATGTTAAACCGAACTACCATGGCGCTAATGTTAAACCGAACTGCCATCGCGCTAATGTTAAACCGAACTACCATGGCGCTAGTGTTAAACCGTACTACCATGGCGCTAGTGTTAAACCGAACTACCATCGCGCTAGTGTTAAACCGAACTACCATGGCGCTAGTGTTAAACCGAACTACCATCGCGCTAGTGTTAAACCGAACTACCATCGCGCTAGTGTTAAACCGAACTACCATGGCGCTAGTGTTAAACCGAACTACCATAGCGCTAATGTTAAACCGAACTACCATGGCGCTAATGTTAAACCGAACTACCATGGCGCTAATGTTAAACCGAACTACCATGGCGCTAATGTTAAACCGAACTACCATAGCGCTAATGTTAAACCGAACTACCATGGCGCTAGTGTTAAACCGAACTACCATGGCGCTAATGTTAAACCGAACTACCATGGCGCTAATGTTAAACCGAACTACCATGGCGCTAGTGTTAAACCGAACTACCATGGCGCTAGTGTTAAACCGAACTACCATGGCGCTAGTGTTAAACCGAACTACCATGGCGCTAATGTTAAACCGAACTACCATGACGCTAGTGTTTAACCGAACTACCATCGCGCTAGTGTTAAACCGAACTACCATCGCGCTAATGTTAAACCGTACTACCATCGCGCTAATGTTAAACCGAACTACCATGGCGCTAGTGTTAAACCGAACTACCATCGCGCTAATGTTAAACCGTACTACCATGGCGCTAATGTTAAACCGAACTACCATCGCGCTAATGTTAAACCGAACTACCATCGCGCTAGTGTTAAACCGAACTACCATGACGCTAATGTTAAACCGAACTACCATAGCGCTAATGTTAAACCGAACTACCATGGCGCTAGTGTTAAACTGTACTACCATCGCGCTAGTGTTAAACCGAACTACCATGGCGCTAATGTTAAACCGAACTACCATCGCGCTAGTGTTAAACCGAACTACCATGACGCTAGTGTTAAACCGAACTACCATCGCGCTAATGTTAAACCGAACTACCATGGCGCTAATGTTAAACCGAACTACCATGGCGCTAGTGTTAAACCGAACTACCATCGCGCTAGTGTTAAACCGAACTACCATCGCGCTAATGTTAAACCGAACTACCATGACGCTAATGTTAAACTGTCTTTGCAAAATATAACCGCAAGATTACTGATTTGCCGACAATACAGGAGGATCTTACTAGGTGGAGTCACCGTCGTTTCGAGTGTTAGGAAATTTTCAATTCGTTATTTGTGGCAGATTACTCGCGTTTGAAAAATAATAATAACAAATTAATGCTAATCAAACGATTGATAAACATGTATACAAATTCTGGGTCGTAATTATTTAACTGGAGGGGTTTGTGAAAAATGACGGTAGCAATTACACCAATAAAGTGAACACATGTTATGCTGGTGGAGGTGCCGTGATTTAAAAGCGTTACCTAGTTCACTTCTGACGGATCTCTAGCACCACCCTTTAAGTTGTTTGTGGACGTTTGAAATGAAACCAATCACTCCGTCATCCCGTCAATGAAAACGCCGCCTCTCGATCAGATTATTTTTGGAATAAACCCAAATCTATGATAACTCGTCACGGATTTAGTTGAGTGCTTGAATGACTGGCTCTAGGTGCATCGGGCAGGTGGTGTTGTGCATTTCACTTTGGTAGCGTGGCCTGCCTGGTGATCTCGTCGTCATGTCCGAGTTATCTTTGAAACGCACTTGAAGTTTCGGCGATATTTTTGGATCATTAAATACTATTTCGGATCAGATTCAGTGCATGGCCATTCTTTATGGCGTCCAATTTTGTGGAACGTGGTCGAAAATTACGATGCACGCGAGTTACAGCCAACTTTTTGATTTGAGAGAACCGTTTCCAATTCGAAGCACTAATTTACTTCATCAATTAATTATTTTATCGTTCGATCAAACATTTCTGACGTATGGAAATACATCCTCTCCCGGTTATATCATTCTATTTTTCATCCTTTTGTCACCAAAATAATGATATGATAAGTTATATTTTTGCCCTTTGGACCGTTCAGCAAAATATTAAATTCACAATTTTCCAATGAGACCTTTCAGACAAAAAACTCCCAATGGGCAGGAAAATTTTAGAGCAAACATCCCCCCCCAAAAAAAGTAAAACAATAACTGGACGATGCGCGTCATCTGAAACTGACCATTGCTGACACAGCTCGAACACAGCTCTTTCAAGCGGCCTTCAGAGTATTATCATATTATGCTAATTCCAGGCGGACATATTTTTCCTATATTATAGCCAGTTTCATCCTGCCAAAATAGCCGATTCCTCTCTCGCTTCCCGTGACGTCAGTCTGCATTATTAGATCATGTGTAATGTATGACATAGTTAATTGTTGCCTGCAGTTGTTGCTTGCTGGACCGCTAAGTGATCACCATAACAATTATTAACAAAGGTATAATGAAGATTGATTACCACCGTTATCTATAACCATCTATCGGAAGCTTAAGTGATCGCAACAAGTTTGATTTGCATTGACGCCGCGATGGTAAATTGAGTGAAAGTGTACTTCGGGTATTTAGTTATTCGAGAGGGTGGGGCAGATCGATTCGGGAACGTTGGCATAAAAAAATACGACTACGGGGCTAGATTCAGTGGATAGGAGAAGCAATTACAGACCATTTTAATTTCATTGTTTCAACTCCTAAAAGTTACTTAGTTGTCTACAAATTTTCCTGACAAATTTTTCCCAAATATAAACTTTTTTTGTGACCTTGAAGGTCATTCCCTGATTTCGTGTCAAGCTGAATTTGTAATAAAATATAAATGCATTTTGTGTAAAACCTTGACAAAAAAACACATTCCTTTTTTTTTCCTTTAGCATTTTCATTTCTTACCGCGCTCTTCGTTAATAATGTTAGGCTAGGCATTAGTTTTAGCGGCCGGTTTCAATAAGCCAGACCATATGGTGACGCTATACACGTTAGTGGTTACAAAAATACATTCGCAGAAACATTTTGGTGGTGACTATATCATAAACACAACATTTTTCAAGACAGCAATTAATTTTTAAACTTCTTTTTGCCTTTTTTTATTAACTTCCGTTGTTGAGATTGAGACCCCAGAAATTTCCGAACGACATTCGTATAAAAATTCGCATACTTAGAAGCACAACACGCGGATTTTATCGAAGTGAATTTAACTAACCATCAAATATTCTTATCATTGCCATTTTGATGTCAGCAATTCAGCAATGAAAAACACGATGAAGACCAGGAGAATGGAATTGTAAAATTTGCGTACACTAAAATGTTTATCAACGTCTGGTTTTAGACACGACCAACACACACACCCACACTTGTTTGTGTTTTCAAGACGCAATGCCTGCTCTGTTTTATTTCTACCCTTTACCGCTAAATAAACCAGTCGCGTTTTACTTTTTATAGGTCAAAGTATCGCAACAGTGGCCATGTTTGCATAGCCGAGTACCAACTGCCAAACACAGTTCACCAGTAAGCAAACTTGCAAACAAAATGTTCTCGGCCGTTGAACAATACTAAGCTGTTTAAAAAAAAAACTGCATGATTTCTCTGCGTATTCAGTGAACATAAAAAACCAGCATTCACAGAAAAACTATTGATGACATTTTGAATAAATAGTTTATCGCCAATATGAATTTAACAGCTAACAGCAATGAAATGTCTAATTGCCACATGCCCTAGGAACCCAGCATTTTCTTGGTGTCATAAACTTTTCTAAAAACACATTAAATAACATTTACAGACAGAGTGTTCAAGTACTGAGTAAATAATTAGGTACCCTTCCCGTTCTCCGAGTCCATGGTATAGACATACTCGCGAGGAATTTATGACGCGACCAAAATGTTACCGCAGTGTACGACTGAGGCATGCATGTAAATGCGCAAAGCGAAAATGTAAGCGCTGTCGTGTACATGTGAGACGGTCAAACGAAATGCGGTGGCTTTGTTATCATTCGAGTTAATATCTGCCAGAATGCTCCTATATTCATAACCGAGTGTCGTTTTAAAATCATGCATACTCCGTCGAGAGTACGTTATTTTAGAAGTCAGTCAGAAAATAATTTTATTACCGTATTTCGAGGGTCACATCAACAACGGCGATTTATCATTTTCAGCCAATTTGAATCAAGTTTTCACGAGAAGCATGAAAGCTGTCATTGCTTACCATTTCTCTGCTCGTTGCACTCCCTAAACTCACGCTATCAAACAGTTAAAATAACTCCATTTAAAATCAGAGTAAAATCACACATTTTTTATCAAAAACAATGTTCGAAAAATGTGAAATATTCCAGCAAATAACTTGAAACACACGACGCGGAACAATCCAACGTTAACATCAACTGACACAGAGAGCCTCCAAGCTTCAACTGAATGCTGTTATCAGGAGAAAAAGGTTTGGGGGCTGGATTTCTAGAGAGAGTACGCAAACCCAGGGTACTACAAATATGAGAGAGACAGGCTTACACAAGTTACCTCGAGGGTTTATACATAAATGCGTTGGGTATGTATTTCAAATCATGTTCAAACATATAAACAATTCAAAAGTAAGAGACACCCAACGGTATTTGTACAATAATAAAGGGGGGTATCAATATGTTTTGACTGAAATAATTTTTTATACATATGATAATAATTGGGTAGCTCATAATTACCTTCGATTGAACATTCTGCAAGCGAAAATAATTACCTAAAATAGGTAGTTTAGTTAAGAACTGCAACTAATTATCAAGATAATAAAAGTCCAGTTGATACCCTAGTAAAATCATGAGCTAGCTAATAACGGTGATCATATCAGCAAGCCAAATCTTAATGTCAAATAATAGGTCGTAAAATTGAATCGATTGAAAAATGAGAGTACCTACCCGAATAATGGTACTAATTATCAGATAAAAACGAGAAGTTAATACCTGGTTTACGCTTGCTGCAAAGTATAACGTCGATCGTGGCAGCGAGACAAACTCTTCTAAAATAAAGGACACGACGTTTCTACTGGAGATTCAGTGAAACTTGACCCTCGCCTAGGTCAACGTGAAATCCAAGCCATCAAGCAAAGATCGTGCGTCGTCAGATAGGAACCGCTGAGAGCTGAACGACCATCAGTTCCCAAATCAATCCTCGACTCGAACATCGTCGATCCCTAGCACCCCCCCCCCCCCCCCCCCCCATCGACAATCACTGCCAAATCGCCGGCTAGCCGGTCATCTATTCTATAAGTCAGGCACAAATCGGTGGCTTGTATTGCAGTCCATTTTGGGGCAAGTTGCAGAAGAACCAACCCTTCAAACGGAGATCTAGACTTATTCTTCATTAACACATTGAATTTGATCGAAATGTGCCTAAGTTCGAAAGTACTCTGGCACTGTTAAAATTCAGACATTCATATTATTCCTAAATTTCTATCTACAATGTTCGTTACAAAATCTGTAAGCAATTGTCGAGTATCTGTTGCAATTTATCTTGCAACCTAGCTTCAGTTATCTAGGCCAACGGTATCTGAAAATAAGATCTAGTGTGTGACCTTGGAGTGTATGTCTTACCTTGAAGCGGTCTTGCTCCCAGTTGGCTCCAGTTCCAGCCTAGAAAGAAGCCCAAAATGCATTTAAGAAACATGAAACCATAATTTCTAAATAATCAATCTACTTCAATTTAAACAAATTTCCTTTTTTAAACAATTTAAAGCGCAGCGGTAGTATTCCACCAGGTTTGATAAGTCTTTAAGAATCTTTTTAGATCATTCCATTGCATAGATCATTGCATACATCATATAGATAGCATAGATCATATGGATCATTGCATAGACATGATTGCAAACGCTGCAGACAAAACCAAAATATGGACATACCATACTTCTAGCTACTGATTGTTACCAACCGAAAAAACCGAGTGATCGGATAAAAATTGACCAACTTTTGAGGCGTTATCACAGCCAAAGTGATCGGGCTAAAGCGAGCATGATATCGTTACACTTCATGATGATTAGCGGTCACTAACTTCTTCTTGCAGTGTGAGACATTTAAATGGCAAGATGCGACTATCGATTGAAGACGTTGACGAAATTGCCAGGCGACTCCCTGTCTTAGCGTACAAAGGGAGAGGAGTCCCAGTAAACAATGGTAGAGAGGTTGTTATTTGGTTCCAAGTAAACAAGGCGCGGCTTATGAACACAAGAATGGGATTAGAAGGTTTATAACTACTTCTCATCAACAAAAACTAGAGATAAAGCGGAGGAGAGAAGATTGCAAGATGGCGACCACTTTTAAAGAAGGCTAAGTGAATTGGTGTTGAATAAGCAAATGAAAAAAGTAGTATTGCGTTCGGTAAATAAGGCGCTAGTGTTAGTTAAGATTTCAATGCAGTTTTAAGATTATTACCCAAAAAATCGCTTTACAGAAACTGTTTTTTTGATTGGACTGTCAGACACCAAATATTGGTACGAGAATCAAAAATCGCCCGTGAGGAACTTTCGGCAAATGAATAACCTAACAAACAAATCTTCGACCGTCAAAAAAAGCCTCATTGAGTTATCAAAATAAAGTGCGTTCAAGCGATGCGAGAAGTTATACTGAATTTTTGAGATATGTTTTTCGGTTTTGCTCTGCATTGAGAAGTTTTTTGGTCCTAAAAAGGGCCTAACGTCTTGACGTTTCGACGAGGCACGGCTTGTCATCTTCAGGAGGCCCTTTTTAGGATGTTTTTTAAAAACATCATTCTGCTGAAGATGACGAACCTGGCCTCGTCGAAACGTCGAAAGGTTAGACCCTTTTTAGGACCAAAAAACTCCTCAACATAGAGCAAAACCGAAAAACATACATCAACATCAAACCACGGCTCTGAAAACAACCACGCAATTATACTGAATTGTTTGGACCATATAGTGGTTTGAACTGTTGTAAGATCTGCCAAAATTTAGCAATATAATCTTGCCAACAATCTGAGGTTTTGGCAGTCTTGCTCGAATATGATTGCATTTTACATGATTATATGCAAGTCTTGACTTTGACAAGAGCAAGAAATTACGCTTTAATTGTTTCATGGTGGCGTTCATCGTGACCTGGTAGAGTGCTGTTGTATTAATTGGTAATGCACCATAGGGGCTGTCTTGTAATAAATGTAAATGGGTCAATCTCTCAAAGGATCAAGAAGTAGACATAGTGGGGTGTCGGATGGAGAAACACGGGGCAAGGCAAAGGGGTAACCTAGGAAGCGCGGAAACTAGAATGATACCGAAGAGGTTAGAAGATTACCTTCAGGGACAGTGGCAAGCAGTGGCAGGTAACAGGGGATGGGTAAGGGGTGAGTTAGTCGAGCACCTTGGCCCCACCCTCCACCCATCCCACCCCCTTCATCGCCTACCCTTTGACGTAAGTCGGAACACGTACTCTCTACTGGGGTATTGATCCCGAGTGCAAAAATAGGCTGCACCTCATGCAACCATCCCGTCGTCGGCGCCCCCCCCCCCCCCCCACCCCTCCCACCGTCTAACCCACCGCGACCCACCACCGTCAACCTCGCCGTCTTTTGGTGCCCCAACCTATCCTAGGATCCCCAACTGCGGTGTCCGACCTTTAACTCGAGTAATCCAGCACCCTCACTTCGATATTGTGAGGTGGTGGTGCGGGTGTTTGGGGTGGTGGGGGTAGCAACATAATAGAGAAAGTCGACTTGTGTTACCGAAAATCGAAACTAAGAGGTATAGAGAAATGTGAGGCGGTCTCTGTTATTACGGTGCAATGTCGAAGAGACATGGTCTGGCTTGGCACGTGAGACGGAATATCAGGATGCGGGGGGCTGGCTTGGGATTATTTTGGGCTGGTTTTTTTTTACACTGTGATTTGTGTTGTGACCTTGGGTTTGACCTTAACTGCTTCACGTTTTTTGCTCAAGGTTGTCTGCATTTTAAAGTGTTGGTGATTCAGTGCACTATTATTCTCATGAAGATGATACAATTTATCAAGAAAAGCTATTTTGAAGCATGCATTTGAATGCTAAGTAAACTTCTGCTAGGACTGTAGATTTTTTGAAGAAAATGCTTTCCATTTCGCATTCATATCCCACTTTTGGAGGAACATGAGATTGAAAATATGATAGAGGATATCTATAATTTGATTGTGTTAATTGCACACATTTAACAACAATATGCCATCCGTTTAGTCGAACTTGACTATTTTAACTTAAGTTTTAAGATCGCCGAGCACTGTGCTACATGCTATAAGTTTCTAACAACATCCCCTATCGAGTCATGGACTGCTGTCCGATTTATTCGACCAGGAAGGTTCTAAGCCAGGGATTATGCATTATTCTATTGCCTTTGAATATTTAAGCTATACAGGTAGCTAGGTACCATGGGGATGTTAGCGAACATGACCTGCGCTTCAACGACAAGTACACATCGTCTACGTCATCGCATACACAATCAATAGGCGCACAACTGAATGATTTCTGATTTCGTACTAACCCACAGTCAGATCAATTTGTTTGGCATAGAAATAGAATCACATTTTTCTCTTGTGTATTCAAATATACGATTCTGTACACTATTTCTACTATGATTGATTACGAACCACTTTGAACCAGGCTAGTAAATTTTAGTAATTTTTTTCACCCAAATCTTTACCTGAATATCGATGGCAGTAAAACAATGGAATATTACGGACTCACGTTAACTGGCACGCGATTTCGTGACTAAACAATAGAATAGCTTTGACATTTCGCACACATTCCTCTGCCAGTGTGAAGTGCAAACCTGTCCATGTGAAACTACGATCATTCGTGAACAAACAAAACACCAAAAAATAATAAATCATTGCTTGATTCAGATTCGGCATTTTCTTGGATTGTTTGTCATGTATTTGTTCACTTCCTCTTGTTCCCGAAGGAACAAACTCATGTTAAAGGCTCAGTAAATTGTACTAAAATTCTCTTTTTAAATATTAACAAATTTTCCGCACGAGTCAAGCCACCAAAAGAGCGCCAAGGATAAGAGCTACCGATACAGACATTATGCAACCAGTCTGGAATGATAAAATATTGAAAACCGTTCAATCCATTCTAAAATATTCAAAGCTTGATTAAAACTTCTCCCATGAAATCTGAGAACAGGACTTTAACTAAAGCTTGTGTTTATTTCATGGCTGACTTTAAAGTTAAGATAGCAAATCGGAATACGTATCGCGGAACGATCTGAACATCAAGCCAGACCGCGGCGACGGCAGGGAGACTTGGACGCCGGACCAGCACAGCATCCCTACGTGCCACGCAATTTCTTGGTCTGCATACGATTACACCACAGAATTACGTTAAAAAAATGGCTTTGAAATGTGTTTGGTATAGAACATAATTTTGCAATCTGCGATACCGTTCTATCATAGAGCTAATGTTAAGCTATGACAAAAATTGAGGATGCTACTAGATCAAGTCACCGTCATTTCAAATGTGTTTAGAAATATTATTTCTTTACATTTCTCGTAGATTACTCGCATTAGAGACTGGTCAACGCCCAATTAATATTTTTTTATTGTTATCCCAAAGATTGAAATGCATAATATCGTTATTTTGAGCATCATTTATTTCATTCGAGAGGATTGTAAAAAAGGACGGTCGCAAGCGCCATAGCGCCATGTACTGTCGGCACATGCTGCTGGCTCGTTTTCTCAGCAGAAATGTTAGCATATAATTGGTCTTCTGACTGTGCCTAGTAACGTAATGGTTGTACGAAGAAGTAGAGCATCTCGCACGCAATTTGGATTTCGTTGTTGATGAGATTGATCGTTATATGAGGTGGGTAAAAAGTTCTGCCAAACATAAAACAGAACAACAACAAAAATAAGAAATTTGTTATGGCAAATGTTATAATAGCAAAATCGCTCACTTCGCTCGTGAAATACGGAAATGCGATTTTTTATATGTTGTAGTACGTCATTAAAAAAACGCGGTTTATCGCGAAATATCTATAAATAATTTATAGTCAATATAAAAGAAATTCGCCTGTAAAAATAATAAGTGCACTCGATACTGCCATGCAGGTGATGTTTTGATTAGAAATTTGTCGTTGCGAAATGGTTGTTACCACTAGATAACACAATTGTGTTAGCAATTCGCGCACTTGCTCGTGCTGGTTGTGAAGTACTCGAGGCGTGCGGCAAGAAACGAACAATGAAAACGCTCTGATAGACTAAGGAATGCAATTGACAAGTAAATTCGAAAGATTAATCCCGGTTCACGTGACCTATATACAGTCAGCTTGTGAATTTAGTAACGCTATGTTTTAAGCTGTGGATGTCTCTGACTGTCACTTGGTTTTTGTTGGCTGCAAGAGACAAAGTTTTCTCTGTCGTGCCTTATTAAGTCTCAGCAAAAACACAAGAACAGAATGTCTTGGCACACAAATATTTTCGACTTCTTAAAAATTTAAGCTGCGGTCAGCACTCGTTTCATACCCTAACGAGTTTCATGGTGCAATCTAGTTCAAAGAATTGATTTTTTTGAAATTATATTTAAAATTATTCAACCAAAGTACTTTTAACCAATTGCAAAACAGAAACTTCCTTCACTGCAAACGTGGTTGTAAGCGTTTAAATGTCCAATATCCATTGATTTTGTCTTTCGATGCTAACGACGTTTCGACCAACGGTCATTTCTGTAGAGTGAAACACTGCCGCAGAGCAACTACAAACAAAATACCAGCTACTTATATTATGCAAGCTAACAAGGATTGCAAACTCGTTGAAATACGTCCATGTCTGCCAGAGCAATAGTGTTTCTCCATGAATTATTGCTTCGATTTCAACCCAGTAGAAGATTTACATCCCGAGGGAAGCCAGAAACAAATTGTTTGCGATGAATTTTTAACTGCCGTGAAATCGTTTGTGAGCGCAGTGGGAATCACCGAGATGTATTGGCAAACACATTTCAGACAGTTTTAATTTTTGCTTCCTTTGTGTATACGCTTGCACAAGCTTGATTTGTTTGCCTGTCTTTGAGTACTTTTCTGGGTGCTTTTCGAAGTTGTGCATTTTATTGGGCACTTTCAGTTCTCATTTTTTGATTGGCGGGTGCTGATGTAACTGTGGCCTAAATCTCGACACAATTTTGGAAGTAAAAAAAAAAAATACTCACAAGAACACCTGGAACGATTGAAGTAGCAGAAATTTAGAGTACCAAACCCATTCCGTAAAAACACGAGCAAGTGTTAATAAAAAGTAGACCATCCTTCAAAAGATTTACAATTTCTATATTTAAAAGTAGCATCAATAATATATTATTTTTCTTTGTTCTGTGCGAACTCTAGTTTTCTAATTCAGCAAAAGTAGCGCCACCGCAAGACTATACACCAGCTTAATGTTTTTAACTGAATTTCCCTTTGCCTTACCTGCAAGACCACTTGGATATTCGCGACAAGCCTCTCGACCACCCTCGCTACCTTTGCCCTGCACCCTCATGTGTATTAATGTGACTCCCATTCACTCATTTGCCTCCCTAAAAAAAATCCCTGCCAGCGAACGTGATCCGCATGTTTAAAAGTGATTCTGAAGAATCTAGAGATGAGGCTCTTTAATATTATTTACTGGGACTAAAAACACTGTAAACACTGGTTTTATGTGAAGATAAAACCTGCACACATGTTCTAGAAGCGTTTGAAAGCTTTGAAGCTAGTTGTGAAAATGAAAATCGTTTTCCTCGGCCCCTACCATGCCTGAGGATGGAATCAAGAAATACACAATCACAGATTATTTATCTTCCATAAGTTCCTCATTTAAAATAGAAAAAAATAAGCTTGTGTATCTCAAACTTATTCACAGACAAAACTTATTATTGTAGATTACTAGTAATTGTTACAAAAAAAGCAAACAAGCAGCATATCCTCAAATTTTGCCGCATTGCTGCTTTACCTCCTTATCAAATATAATTTATTAACAAATGAGCATTCAATCCATCCGTTCCAGCACGAAACACCCCCAGCAAGCAATAACTTAACATTCAAATATCAATATTCGAGCATCGTCTGAACTAAATCAAACTGCGGTTACCGCCCTAGGCTCGCCCTACCATTCGTGCTGTGCTATCATGGGGTACATGCACACACATACATTAGATGAACCGAGCAGCAAGTACAACAGAGCACCGTGTGTCATTGCAGGTGGAGCCGATATGTAGCTGATGCTGATGTAATCAGGACATAGCGTGTATCTGACGTCGACATAGTATGCAATGTCTACGCCTTGGAGGGCCTTTTGAATTATTGGTTAGATGAAAATCAAAGTGCGAATCAAAATGCCTTGGTGTTGGACATATATACACCGTACAGTGAGAGAAATTACTTTTCCGGCAGAGGCGACACCGGTCGTTTGGGGTTAATCACGGGCAAAATGTCATTGTTAAAAAACACTGTAGATCATTTTCGCTGATTTCCGCCATGTTAATTTTGCTCTAAAGCCGAAGATCTTTTGTTTTCCAGCAGTTAAAAGAATTGTTCAACAATTACAATCAACTTCGGAATTATTTTGAAGATTTAACAAGTATTTTGAAATCCCGTTACTATAAAATCATAACTGAAATTTCGTTCATGACTTTATTTCGTAGCAATGCTATGGGCAGTCTTTGAGCTGGTATCTTTTTTCTCAGGCTGGACTGTTATTTTCTTTGGGTTTTAAATGATCGAAGCAGTTAAAATGCAACTAACCATATTTTACCTTAGGTTATAGACTACATACGTCTTTAAAAATTATGAAAGTGATTGAAAATGTCAATTTAATCTAATGAATTGTTTTTATTCGTTTTATATCAAGTGAAGATAAATTGAGATACTTATTTAAGCATGTACTTTGAGAAACATTAGTATTTTTTGTTATTTTGACACACGATAAGAGCTGAACCTGCCATGTAAATTACCATGCCGTTGAGCAAAGTATGATAGTTTGTTTGACGCTGTAAAAGTATAAGTGGGAATCCGAAGTTATGTTAAATAATTCATGCTTTTAGTCTAATAGCAGACATGGAAAGTTTGGAAACGCTCTCAGAAACCCATCGGCACACTCTTGTATGGCTATGTATGAGCAGAGACGTTACCTGTAAATGTGGCTGAAATACCTTTGCCGGCAGATATTCCAAAAGCATATGTGTATTTTCCGTGTGCCCATATATCTACCACGTGCTCAATGTTAAAGCGTTTCTCGTGCGATATCCACTTTTAAGATCTTTCCAGTCTAAAATATCTTCATGCACGGGAAACTCTCGGCATGTGAGTGTATTAATCTATAAATATTATCACATAATGATACAGCTACCTGACGCCTTCATTCAAATCTTGCTCCTTGTGTCATTCTGAAGTGATGGACGATGGTGCTTATTTCGAAATGCAGTCCAAAATAAAGTAAACCAGGGCTTTGCGAACTCAATTTCAATTGGATTTTAGATGAGAGTATTTTTTTTTCCTCTTGATTTCTTTACTTTTCTTTAGAAAGAGGTACCTCTTCATGCTTCCTAGGGTACTTTCGGTTCACCAAAGGCTCTTTTAACTTAGTAATGTACAATTTTTGCCATGGAAACTATTTCTGCGCATTTCACCCCAACGTGTCTGGAATTTTTTTTTTTATAATTTTGATAAATTGTTCGTAAATCGTGATTTAAAAAAATCACCGTGCAGCCGATTGTCTTCAAAAAACGCATCAGATCTAGGTATAGAGATTTAAAATATGTTCTACAAATATAATCTAATTCAATTTAACCGTTTTGCCGGTAGGGTGCGAAAAAAAAACACAAAAAAAACATTTCGTTTTTTTCTGGGTAGTGAAATCTTAGCTCTCTTCATTCGCTACGTTCATCCAAATATGCTAAGTCCTGCTTACTCTAAATTCATTTCAAGATGTTGAAAAGTAAGAAGCGGTTATTTTCAACTTGATTCACAAGAAAACTATTGCGCTTTGTAAAAGGCTAAGATAAACCGTGTTGTAGCTTTCAAAAAAATAATCAAATCACTCAAAAAACCATTAAAAACCTTGTGTACATTTGTAAATCACGTGCTCCAACCCGAGTAATCTTTTCCCGTCGCCGCGACTCTTGGGTCGATGTGAGCTGCAGAGAGCAAGCTTACAAAAGCGGTTTCTGTTCTCGGGACACAGTTTATTCGTGCGGGAAAGTCGAGTTCACTAACGATGCTTACCGACAATAAGTAGAAAGTATGATGTTACGACCACCTCTTCATTAGAGCGCTAGGTGTACCTACTACCTAGTATCGATGCTTCTCCACTAACATCTAGAGAATAGAGAAGATATAAGTATCTTCTTCTTCTTCTTAGGAGAAAACTTTGTGCTCGAAACTGCTGGGAAACTTCACGGTTCACGTGGCTTAACCGTTCTCTGGGCGTTCTCGTAAGTCGATTTCCACAGCAGACGCGTAGGGAACTGTGTTACCTCTCGGATTTCGGCCGGTTTGCATCTATTTATGAGATAATCTCGTTGAAATCTCCAGAAACTGATCGTTGAGATTGATGAAGATGGATTGGGCAAAGAAAATATAAATCTTAACAGAATTAAACTGGTTGTCAATTCTTTGTTGTTGTTGTTGTAGGGCTGGTTCGGATTTGAATCAAAACGAAATTGGGGAATTGTGATATCATGTTTGCAAAAACTTTTTTGGATCTGAGTAAATATCTTTAAACTATGTAAATGTTTTTTAAAAAGCGTTGCACGATTTGCCAGTTGCGTTCGTAATGGCTGGAATGTGTATCATCAAGAATGCATTAGTGTGTGATTTTAAGGCGAGCAAATTATCGAGGCTCCTGCCATATGTCAGTGGATGGCTGATACTGAATTTGACCTAATTACTGTAGATACTAATCAGCCAGTTAGCTTTGATGACTATCACAATACACTGCGCTGTGTCATGTTGCTCGATGAATATTAACAGCTTGATGATATCAAGTTTTCACTTTGCAATCCCTAAGGGATTGAAAAATTACACTTATTATTAAATAAATTGTGGCGAAATCATGGGTTTGTAATCATGGGTTGAGTAAAACAGGTTTGAAAAACCTACTACACTTCAAATAGTTTAGATTTTAACCGCAAGTTTTATTTAAAATCGATAAGCAACCTAAAAATATTTTTTACTGAAAATGTCAGAAGTCATGGTTCCTCATTTCTGTTCTCTTTCATGTGTCTAGAGTTCTTGTCCAGCATAATTTATTCAATAATTCGTCGACTCGCAGAACATTTTCTATTATCATTTGAAGAGAAACTAGCTTCTTGTCGCGCGAATTTGCCGGCACTGAAGTGTGCCCGACGCATGCATATTTAATCAAGATTTAGATTAAATTCTGGCAAAGTTAAGCAGGCGAGCGCCAGACAACAGCTTTAAAAGCGGTTGTTAGTCCTAACAAAGACCATGATAATATAAACAAAATAAAGACTTGTTTGGCGCCAAATACTGCTCAAATGCACATGATTAGGTCTATTGAAAAAAAAATTTTGCAATAGTTTCACCACAGCCAACTGAAATCACAAATTTCAAATGAGTTCAGATGGCTGTGGTTCCTCAAAACAATGTACCATGAAAATTGTAATACAATTTGAATGGTTGGAGCTGTAAACTTGCTTAGGCCCAGCTACACAATGTCACCGAACGCAGTTTGTTAGAAACTCCAGACTAGGTTTGGACCATCAGCATCTTCATCATCATCCGCAGGACCCATTGTCAAAACAGTGCGTCGCTAAACATCACAAATCAATGCGCAATTATACGCCTTATACGCAATTGTTTTTTATTATTTAAAGTAATTCTTGAACTGCACATCAAAATCATAGTTTTAAGCCATTGTAATTACGACCAATTGTGTTAATTAGTAATATTTTTTACCTGACGCACCCAATGTTACATTTGTAAATCAATTTGAAGCAATAAAATATTATTTTTATTATTAATCAAATTCACGCTGTCCAGCTAAATAAGCAATACCAGAAGTTTTGATGAGAGTAGAAGCATCTGATTGGCTGTTACCATAAGGATAAGTATTTAACTAGCCGTTATCTTTTTAACCGGTTATTGCTCAGCTGGCCAAAAGTTAACCAAGTTTTCAGATTCCTAAACCTAGCCGGCAAAATAAATAAAATACTTTTGGGCTAGATTACAGCGGCAAAATTCTTAAATAATTTAGATTTTAAGCCTGCACTAACTTGATTTCTAACACGGTTCTCTGTCTCAAGTGGCGAAAAAGCCAAAACAGGTCGTGAAAAGAGGATCTAAGTGCGAGTCAATTTTCGAAAAGGGGGGTTAACTGTTAACAGACAGAGAGAGGCGCGCCGCGGCCCCCCCTGGGAGCTCGAACCCACGCATCGCCAGGATGCAAGACGGTGTCAATTATTACTAAGTCAATTTCCTCCCCGGCGACCGAGGGCATGCGCGATCCCCACTAATTGCTTCTCTAAATACAAGATTAGCAAAGCGAGTCTGACGTCGGCGTCGCGACGCCCCTAGACGAGCCGTCCCACATGACAACGCGTGATAAGCTACGTCACCACAGACGTCATTTCCGTTGGAATTTAATCAAACATGATCTGTTTTCGCCTAAATGTTGCGGGTAAATGTGGAGTTTTCACGCTAGGAAATTCGGGCGCTCGGCTCGAACAAAAATATACTTACTTAGGGTGCCAAACATTGTAATAGAAGGGTGTTAGAATCATTGCAATTGTGGGAGATGGTTTTCAGTTCTCAGAAAACAGTACGAACCGTCCAATGATTTACAAAAACAAATCAAAAATAGTATACATGGCTTGCTTCGGTGTACCATTTAGGTAAATATGATACAATGTGCCAGTCTGTGTAGAAATACTAGGGCTTCGCTAACGCTCATTTGTGCGCTAAAAATTGCAAAAAATCTAAAAAAAAATACCCTTCAAAAACGGGAATATTTCTGGAATGTGAAAACTTCCGGATCTTTCAATGCGGTCAATATATTCGCAAAATGTTAAGTTGTTTTGTCACGTGTTGTGGCATCAAGTTTTAAAGTTTTCAAATTTTGCAAAAATTGCAAAAAATTGGTAAAAATCTAATGAAAAGAAATATTTGTTTGGTTTCTTGTTTTAAAAAACGTGTCAGGCCTAAGTTTAGAGATTTAAGATGTCTTCTGAAAATTGAACCTGAATCAGTCTAGCAGTCTGGTCAGTAACGTGCGAAAAAACACACAAAAAAAAAGTTCTGACTTTTTTCCGGGTAGTTCAAATGAGTTTTGGCTTTGCTCTCCACACTCGCTACGCTCATTCATTGATGTTTGTTACGATTATTTATTTTGTTAAGCTTTAACTTAGTACACTTAATGACCTATTTTGCCAAAGCCTTGCCAAACAACGACAACATCCTGTAAAATAATATGCCCACTTGCAACATTAAGCCCAACCTGAGCAGACAATGTTGAGGTAGCCATATAGCAGGTCGGCGTCACTTCGGGGTAACTCGCTTATCCATAAACCATAATATATATAATCCCACAATATCCCTACACGGTATAGAGTAAAGCACCGGGCAGACATGACCCTATATTGATTTCAAATAAAAACCCATTCGGATATAAAGTTTATTCCTGATGGCAGTTTCTGGAAGGAGGAACCGATAAATATCTCTGTAAGCGATAACCGGGGGTAGGTACGCGATATAATCAATTATACAAGGTGTATGGTATATGCAGATACAGCCGATATAACATACCTACATTGCATTAGATGTGTAGCATGGTACTCGACGAATTAAATTATTCTCTATCGAATTGCAGCCTTTAAAATAGAGAGCTTAGGGGCTCAACCAGCAAGTAAATTTCTGCCTGCATTGAATTCATAGATATATATAGATATTTGTTTATTTAAACTAACTTCTAGTAACTACATGGATATGCAAATACATTTACAATAACTTTGTCGTGTTTTGTGGGAAACATCTAAATTGCACATGATATCCATATTGAAATTTATATTTGGATTTGTCCGGCTAAAACGGCTTTATCAAGTCACAAAACATACGACAATGTTCTCTTACTTTCACAGAATATGAACCCTGTGTTAATATAAGTACTGTTTCGGCGTGTTTGCATGTGAATCTCACGAGATTTTAAGACCTCTTCGGCAAAAGTATCTTTTAGAAGAAGAAGCCGTCATGTCGCGACACACAAGGGTTCACCACGGGTTTTTGAGCACCGGCAAGATTTCCATTCATCTAAATGCGAAATAATTAGCGCAATCCCCGCGCCATTGAAGCATTCGGAGAGCGGCTCAACTCAAACACTCGCACTCGGTTCGGTTGGAACGCTAATTTTAGAGTTTTGAGTTCAAGGTACAAAGCATACATTCACGAGTGGTTGGAAGAAACTTGACCAATTAAGCAATGTTTACTCTATTCATGGGTATTTCGTTGCAAAATACATAGCAAAATTACGTTTTACCGTCGTTTTAAACAAGTATTACAATATAATTGAAATCTCTTTGAAACAAATATTGAAATTAGAATCTTGAGACGGATATGTATGGACACGTTGGTACACATAATAATTGTACACATTTCCTAAGAAAACAATGCGTTGCATGGGTAAAAATAAAGGAAACCTCGGTGCTGTTTACTCGGTGATATTATTTGCTGGAAAGCATTCGAGCGCGAGCAGCTCAATAAAGAAAATGTCGTGGTATATTCCGGTGGGCATATGAAAAATCTCGTTAAAACGTTCGGTATGAAAGGAGACAGGTTTATTTGTGAAAATAACTATATTTTATGTGCGCAAGAAGTAACGCGTATTTTGGAGGTACATTGGTGTTTATTGTTGGTCGTGTTAGATTTTGTCACGATAAGACCGTGGCATAAAACTTGCAGTGCTTGGGTGTTTGGTACGACATCGGTAATTGTTTTCGACGGATAGGGCATGGAATATGAACCGTATTTAAAATTGCATTTGCAATTGAAAATAAATTGCAGAGTAGCCGGTATCAAAACTGTATCAAAATTATTTAAAAACCTTTAATTCAGCCATTCATTTCTGCTTGATGGAATCAAGTTACACTTTCCCTAAAAATACCTGACGCTTAAATTACCTAAAATTACCTTATACCTTTTCTGTAAACACCGTCATTCAAAACCAATCGAAATGTAAGAAAGGTAATTCTGAGAAAATATCGGAAAACTCTTAAGTGCAATGCAATCATCTCATCACAGGGACATAAAACCTCGTAACTGACATTGACATCTACGTTCTGGTGAAGTTCTTCTTCGTTCGACCATTTTCCGAGTTACCACTGTAAGAGAAAGGTGCACTTACAGTTTACACTTAGCTCTGCACAATGCTCCGCACTTTCAATTATGAAAACCGAAACAATGGCACCTACAGTTGCGTGAAACAGAAACCACCATCAAATCCACTAGCATCGAAACTACTGGCCGACAAAACTCAACCCAAACACACATGAGTTCACTCGTTTTTGTCACAGTTTGTGACAATTTTCCATTTTCTCGTTTCGTTTCTATTTGGTAGCCGCTGAAATTACATCTCTGGGGAAAAACCCTCGCATAGTGGTGAATATAAGTCTGCATGGTTATTAGAACTCGCTGTTATGTTCTATGTGTTACCTGGCTGGTTGGTTGCTTCTTGGTTAATTAAACTTCATGGAACAGGCCGCAGGAAAACACAGAGAATGTGCCTTTCTTGAATAATGTACTTTGAAGGACCTGAAAAGAGTAAAACACTTTTAATATTCAGCTAGTGCGAAATAAAAACCTGGCTGTAAAATAGAGTTATTGACGGTATTGTGTGTGCGCTTGGATGTTTTCATTTAAACATAGGGAAAACGATGACAAAGGTTTAATTACTAGACAATTGAAGTTTAATTTATAACTCAATTTGCATTGCTTTCGCTCTATTAAGCTCATACGTTGATTTCTTTCCTGTTATTTTTATTATTATTTATATTTTCATGATGAAAAATCAGTGGCACATTTTTTCAAAGGAAAAGGGTTTGAGTGTATTCAAAAATATGCCTTTGGCAATACGTTATACGACGGCTTTTTACGCTACGACCGAAGCATTTTCAGCCGTTTTCAAACATTTTTATTTCTTTTGATTTCGCCTCTGGTTTGAGAGCAGGTAAATAACGAGCTCGCGTATAAAAACTTTGATCATTCCAGGTCATCATTATCATTCACTGCAACTACTTTTCTTGAGATATTTCTCAGTTATGTTAATGTGATAACGTTGGGAGAAATAGTTTTCATTATTCTCACATAAGCATTGCTCTGATGCAGCTTTAAGCCATGACATATTTGCCAATAGTAGAGATAGAACCGCAATGAAGCTTGTGACATGCCTAGTCGGTGTACTCGTAAAGCTCGCTCTCCCATCTCAGTTAAGTTCCACTTTGTGACTATTTTACTTTTACGAATAAAATCCTTTTTGGTCTAACTACCAAAGCGTATATTGCCTGAGATTAATTATGTCGCAGGTAAAAAACGCATTAATAAAGCGGATCGAGTAGCTAGTTCAAGGGCATGGCTAATGGACCAAGAATCTGTATAAATGGCATCCATTTGGATTACCGAATTTATTGGGCCATACAATCGACGTTCATTGACAATTCATCGACGAGCGGCGTAAGATTCCCAACTTATCGACAATTTTATAAAATCGTCACCCATTCATCCAGTTGTTCGACAATAACGCCGAAAAAGCCAAACCAGCGTTACATAAAAACTCCAAAATGTCGGAAAACAGACCCTTAAAAATCTCCATTAATTTTCGTTGATAAAATAAATCCCTTGTCTCCAAAAATATTTAATTTCTCCAAAGTCCAATCTGTTAACTACCTCACAAATGAATCATAACTCATCTCTAAAAATTGTTGATCTCCATTTGACAGGTTTTACTGGGACCTCTGTATGCTCCTGTTGCTGGTCGCCAATCTCATAATTCTTCCCGTCGCCATCTCCTTCTTCAACGACGACCTGAGCACGAGATGGATCGCCTTCAACTGTCTCTCCGACACCATCTTCCTTATCGACATTGTAGTCAACTTCAGAACGGGTAAGTCATCCGGCAACCTCCCTAGAGGTAGCACTTTCCATAGCCTCACTTATATAGCATCAGTCTCGAGGCTTGTCTCGTTTGAAATCTGCATTTAAACAGTACTTGTGTCATCTTTTTATCGACAATATCTGCACCATGTCTTTGGTCTTTTCTGGGTTTTCTATAACGCTTTAAGTAAATGTAACTTTTTGAGTCATGTTTAGCATGTTTAAACATTTTTATACAATACTTTCGTAACAATGACTGCAATAGAACATTTTTCAGTATTTTTTCACGTAGCATCGTTCGTTCGCTAGAGAGCGGTTCACCATCGATCGCCATAGAGAAAGTAGATTCCTGTGAAAAGCCTCGCGAAGTCTTAAGGACTTAAAGGTCCTTGAGGACGACGTCTGGTCGAATATCCTTCGCATGAGCAAATCCCGGACGCGCGGTTAACCATTGCGCTACACAAGACTTGAATGGCCAAGAACCGAATGTATTTCTGAGTCGTTACGACCATAGCAGTGTTGGTGATAAGGCCTCGTTCAGGATCCTAGATAGATAGAATCATTTGAGAAGATAGCATTTCGAGTGAAGTTGAAACTGGTATACATTAGTCGTCAAGCGTTACCTATAGCTTTATCATCAGTTTTTAACCTGGTGAGCTTCAAATTCAGGCAACGAATTCTTTTACCAAGCAACATAAATAATTAGGACGGATTTTTAGGGTTACAAATAATGTGGGAAAATTGAACTAGCTAACAAAAACAGAACGCGAAAAGATGAATATTAAAATTCACTATAATTTCATGCTGAGACGCAGACAGCCGACATCTCATGGCCAGAAGAAATTCAAATCCTTGCTGTGAATTTCGAAAAGAAAATCGCAAACTGACACTAAACTTTGCAACCGACCGCAGCCGCGTTTAAATTGGTAGTAACTTTTCACACGAGATTCTCAACACGAACATTGCCGGTCTTGAACTAATTGTCCACGTCGACCTTCTGACCCAGATAGTTGCCCTTGCAGAGGGGAAGTGCCCCAATCGCCGCCGTCGCCGTCGCCGTCGGACATAAGACATCGGCTAACTTGTCACATCAGCTTAGTGTTCACCTCCTCGGGAAATTGCAAAGCGTGGCCGCTCTTGCGGAGGCGTTTCTCTCGTGTCACTGTTCAATTGTGAAGAAACGTCGAAAACATTAAATTCATATGCCATGAGTAGTGTTTTCAAAAAACTCGGTGCATCAAGGTCTATCAAATGTCCACGTATTTGTAGAAGTCAATGTTTATCTCTAAAATATCTTAATTAGCCGAATTTGTTTATTAGGCTGCGATGTCAATCGTTCCTCGGATTGAGACTAATCCCCAGTGCGTTTGTGATTTTGCAAAAATCACTGGTTTTCTTGATAGAAAGGGATGGGGGTAAGTACGTGAGTTGGCAACACGGCTTAGATGGGCTACAAAATCGACATAATCACACAAGAACCCTCCTAATTGCCACTTGTGCACCTGAGTTTTCGGGATACACTTTATCCTAAAGCTGGGTGCGACAGAGAAGGAAATGGTCCTCTCAATGATTTTGAGTTGTATAAGTGTAAATGAGAAATTAACGGAAAGTAATACTGGGTCTAGATCATTTTCATTTTATGCGGAAAATAAGGAGCTCGTGAAAAACTGCGTTGAATGGGTTAGCATTGTTTTATTCCCTGCTGTTAGATGGATATTAATAGGTAAGCAATGAAAACAAGAGCGAAAGTGTTGGATCACCAAATCGGTACTCGTCAATCGCGACGCTCGTGATGCGTGAGTGCGTAATGACAGGGCGACGTCGCGACGTCAGGCGACGGGCGTCGTGATAACTTTATTCGGCGTCTTGAACCACACTCATAAATGATCGTTAAAACATGTCACGGCTCGTCGGCGACGGTGATCTATTTGATAGTCAATTAACCTAAGTGTGGAATATATTACTTAAGACGGGACGCTTCTGTAGCTGCGCGGGTTTGAAGATACGAGGGGCGACGCAGACGCCTTGTTCATCAGTCTTGACGTCTTGAGCACTAGCGACGCTCTGGTTGCTGGGAAAAAGATCGTTTACTTAAAGAGTGCCGGCACGTCAAGCACAGAGCTTGGTGCTAAGGAGGTTGCACGTCTACAACTACCTGCAAATCCATGCTTTTTTTTCGAAAATCTACGGGACGTCGAATGAATTGCAGGAACGAATTTGGCGGTTGGATTTGGCATACAAATGTTTTCAAATTCACGCTTGCTGTGATTCAAACGTAACTGTAAAATATGTAACGATGGCATCGAATCAGTTCTCCTAAACTTTAAATGTGCGTTTAATTAATGGTTAATTTAAAACATAGGAGAGCAATGTGCTGAAACGGGTCAATTAAAACTTTGATTTTTGTTTTTCACACTCAATTAGTAGTTTTGTATTTAAATTTACAAAAATTGACGCTTTTTGAGCGTGAAACTCTAATAACCAAACGATTTTATTTTTTTTTAGTAAAAACTGTACATTCATAATTATAGCCAGTACCTATATTTAAAATGATACAGTCATACGAAATGGAAATAAAAACTCCGGTACCTTTATTCACGTGTAAATCCGTAATCAACGGTATTCGGTCCCAAATGGTTCGCCTTTAGATCTGCTAAATCATCACACCGGTATCCAGAGAAAGCAAACAGTAACTCCCATGTCTGCATATTAATTCCACGGGTGTATATCAATTCCCTTCGGAAGCAAAGCTGACGTTCCGTTTCGCGCGGCGTTTTATGGCATGCAGCAGATATATCTACAATGAATGCACTCGCGCAACAATGCAATCAACGCGTGCAATGCATTGTTTGCACGATCGCAACTAACAGCCAGTTGAAGAAATCGACGGTTTGTGCACAATAGCGATTGATTTCACAGTCAACGGGTCTCAATTACGTGACGTTATCGAGTCTGTACTCGAGATATGCAACGAATTTGTAATGGCTGGGAACGACTATAAATCACAGCAATGTCATGGCTAGAATAAACCATTGAAAGTCCAGAGATACACCGGGTCAAATTCTAGGAAGTAGTAATAACCAGTAAATAAAAGTCAAATAATAACAAAAATAATCAATCTTCTTGTTTAGTGAGTATATTTTTGTACTTGTTTTTGTGTGGTCAATAGCATCAAGAACCAAATATGTGAATTTCTCACCAGATTGTAATTCGAAACTGGAAGAAAAAGACGAAATTCTCATGTGAAGTTGACAAATGGGAATAAATGACAGCTAGTTGCTCTGTGCACGCAGTTTTGTGCCGAGAATAAATTAAGAATATTACTGATAATTAACTGCAATTATTGCCAGCTGCTCCGGAGTGATAATGCGAGCGATGTGTTTGTGCTGACAGATCTTTTAAGATGTCGAAAGACATTGCCAAGGTTGATTGGATGCATTTTAATTGTCTCTTTTTTTTGTTCGATATTGATCACAAGGTCAGAAATTTTAAGTTATAAATACACTTCATTACAAATAAAATTGAAACGTATCACTCTGCGATAAAGAGACTGGATTTCCGTTGCATTATAATGTTGTGGTACCTAAAAACATTTTTTTAACTCCGCGAAAAAGCGACCCCTAGATGCATGCACGTAAAACAATTTTTTTCCTTCTCTTAAAATGAGGAATGGTGATGACAGGTGAATATTTCCAAACTTCAGAACCGAACTCACATAGGGGGTTTCCACTGTGATTGATTGCCATTCACATTAAGCCACCAAAGACGCTGCTTTCCAAACCTAAACCCAGATTTTTCACGCAAAAAACGAGCAGAAAAAACGGACATGCGATTTTTCTACAAAAAAAAAAATACGGGTTTTCTAGCTATTACCCAGATGAGTTGAAGCCATTGTGCTCTTGTGGCTTGGCTAGTTTGCTCGCGAGATTGGGCGAACTTTATTTAATTCTTAAATACACAAAACTCATACTAATTTAAAAAGAGAACTGGCTTAAAAAGAAAACGAATTTGATAAATCAAATCCAGCCCTCAGAGAACGAAACCCTTTGCGTAGAAACTAGGTTTCGTTACACCTTTTTCGTTGGTTTTTCTACCAAGCCATGTGGGAATCAAACAAAATACATTTTTGACTTTCCGCTTTTCAACTCTTTGAAGACGTCGCCGACTAGGCTTTGCACAACCTATACTTTGAAAGACTAACACATGGATACTTTTTTACGACGATACTCATTCATAAATTCGTCAAACAAAGCTTATGTCCCAACATTATTACATTAACATTTTATATGCAGAAAAATTTAATAAATCATTATTATGTAATCGAGGAAATGACAGCTCCTGTCAGATACATCTGCATATAAATCAAACAGACTGGCTGCATCACAACACTGCAGGCGATTCTTTTCCCTGCATTAATATTTTAGTCAAGTTGCTCTTGTTTACCATATTATTTCCATAATGAAGAGAATATGAAATTGGCCAACTACTAAAAAATATATGTACATTTTTATGAAACGTGGCAGTGTCTTGTCCACATGGACCGTCCCCGATTTAAAAATTACAATTTTTAGTATGATACATTGCTGATAAACAAGCTTACTTAACACAATTTCTTATCTATTTTTGCTATCTTGGAAATAACATTAAGAAAAAATGAGGTAGTGCCAAGTTTATCGTGGCTCCTCCACTATTTTCTCGCATATTTCCAACTGAACTCAACAAAACCGTACTAACGAATGTCAGTTGACATTTACAATTTGAAATCTGTGTTGCATCTTGAAATTTAAATATTAAATGTCATCTGTTTGTCACTTTGCAGGTATACCGCGAGTGAACAAATGCAGTTAACCAAAATCGGCTTTTGTGGTAAAACCTCTGTTCTAGTTTCCTCCAAACTCCGTCGCAGTTTGAAGTAATACATGTGCTTATAACAAGCAACGGTAGGAGCAAAAGATGCACTGAAAATTATTTTTAATCTAGAGTTCCCGAGGTAACCTGAAACGGATTACCTATTAAGTTTAATATTTGTTGACATTTTATGGTCCTCATCCCGGGAATTTACAGAATATTTTCCTAGTTGGTTTCTTCAAGTCTCTCTCCTGGTTTTAATCTGATTTCCTGTTTTCAGTGCATTTTTCTCTTCAGATTGCCTAAAAAAAAAAAAAATTTTTTTCTTGTATATATATTTTGTTTTTTCCAGGTGGAAACTTTGCCTTCGAGAATCAATACACATTTTCTTTGATTTTCCCCACACTTTCCGCTTGCAAAATATTTTCCTCTGACATTTTCTTATTTGTTTAGGTATTATGCAACAAGATAATGCCGAGCAAGTGATACTAGACCCCAAATTAATCGCGAAACATTACCTGAAAACATGGTTCTTTTTGGACCTCATCAGCTCCATTCCTCTCGACTACATTTTTCTCATCTTCAACCAGGTAAGCGTAAGTATTAAATCATTGATTCTAAGCTCGAACAAAAAAACGCACTGCCATCTACAAAACTGCTTGTGCACTTCAAGGAGAAAATTCGGGCAGTTACTTTCTTGCTTTGGGAATGAAGATTTCGCAGCAAGATTTAGAATGTAAGCCAGCACACTATTTGGGTTCCTATTGTTGGTATACCTTTGCCTTCTTATGCCGATTTCGTATGCCTTTTCTATATTTATTTCAAGTATTGTGCTGTTAGCAAGAATTGAAAAATAACGTAGGTAAAAAAAAAATTGTTTTCACATCTATCAAATACACGACACCACCAGTCACAACACAATTGTAATTAGCTTCAGGACAATTGGAAAATATTTTCAAGCAAAAAAGACCAATCATATTTTGTGCACGCCTACATCCCTATGTAAAGCGTAGGTGCGTCATCATACATCCACGACAATTCAACATGGAAACCATACGAACATCGGAAAAACATCAGAATTTATTTTCTCTGCGTAATGAAACGATAATAACTGTTCGCAAAAATAAACACAGAAAGACATTTCAATTGGAGCCGTATTTTTCACGCTTTCATTTAGAATACCTTTGCCCATGGCGTGCTATAAAATTAAACTACGCAGCACCTACAGTGATATCCATCTCAATCAAATGTACACACTTGAATCAGTTTAACCCGCTATGTGATTTTAAATAGCTAGAAAAACACCGAATCAATAGCAAAGAATACACACACGCATACAGCATCTAAACATCTCAGTACGAATCTTACCAACAGACCAGCTGTTCTTTTCGAAGCTCACGCTTAAAACTCACAAAAGTAACACTTTTAATCGCATGCAGTACAGCCATTAATCAGGACAGCAGTAATCTCACATTTAGATTGCACAAGGCTACTTCTTTTCAGTTGATCTCGCTGTTAGAACTCTGCTGGTGTAAATATTGGAAGCTTCCTGAGGACTAACACGCTTTGATTCAGCAATCTAATGTAGATGTACATATAAACTATCAAATACTAACATGTTTCAATTAAAAATAACACGATTTAACAGCATTTAAAATTGTTAAAATTAAATCATTGACACTGCATTGAGAAACTTTAAAAAAGCTGTGAAAAAACTCGCATTTTCGCATCATTTTGACTTGTTTGGTTGCTGCTCTAACCACCCCCGACCCCTTAGAAGCAATGTTTAGACTCTAGAGAAGATTACGAATGCAGCTTCAGCTTTAGACAATTATTTGAGTGATCGTCCTCGTCCATTGTGCCCACAGCTGTGTTTTAAAAACTCCTAACACGACCTCCCGTTCCGATTTCCAGGACTTCAGCGAGAGCTTTCAAATTCTGCACGCAGGACGCGCCCTACGCATCCTGCGACTTGCCAAGCTTCTCAGTCTCGTCCGTCTCCTTCGTCTCTCCAGATTGGTCCGCTACGTCAGTCAATGGGAAGAAGTTTACGTAAGAACTACAATTCGCTCACACGCATATTAGTAATCGTTTTTGGAATTTCTTACACACGATTTTATTATTTTCTTAAGTTAAATCGTTTTTCTATATTTTTGGCTTTTAGTTCGATTGTTTATTACGATGTTTAACTTTGAATATGCTGTGGTTTTGATGAATTATTTTATTGGTATCTGTTTTAAGTGGATATTGTCGGCTAATCAGTGATGGGTGCACAAATTGTGTTGTAATTATGGCAGTTTTGCGGGAAATTAAGGGCTGGGTCGACACGGGACACGGGACACGGAACGTCGCTGCGTCCGGCTCAAGACTCAGGGGAAATAACCCCGATTGTAAGAATTCATTACGGACAAAAATTTGTCTGCAAACGCGACTCTTTCTTTCACGTTGAAGTTTAAAACGAGTTTTGTAACAGTGGTTTGGTACAAATGTTAACTCCCTTAACAGTGGTACCAATCTCTCGGCTCTGTTCAACTTTGCAGTACGCGATGAAAAATTAAATAACATATATATATTTTTTTTTAAACATATCAAAATGAAATAAAAACTTTCAGATCTCGAAAAGTTGTCCCTTGTCGAATCTACGGAAAGAAAAGCTTTTGGAAAATGCCAGTTTTCCGACACAATCTCACTTTGCACGCATTAATTATTTGCAATGAAAGGAATTTTCAGGGCAAATATTTCATATTCACAGCTTTGATTGCCTCAATATATTTTTAATATAAGTGTAACGTTATTCATCGATGAGCCACGTCTGCTGGTGAGTGGCACAGGAATTCATTAGCGCAATCAACCACGGAGGCGTCGTCGTGCGAATGATTTAGGGGAAGATGAGTCAGCCGCACAGAGGCGGCGGCGACGGTCTGTCTTTAGCTGCAGAACTCGAAGGAAAGACGCGATCCGTACGCCGCCGTCGCGACGTCGACGTCGCACTCGGCGCTCTGACAAGCGACGTCAAAACTCAAGCAAAGGAAGACGCATTTTTTTCCGCACTCGGTGCGACACCGCGCAAGAAATTTCAAAAGACTTCCATCAAAGTCCTGGATAACACCTGTTCCATTTATTAAGAGACATCTTGACTCATTTTCTTTTGGATTTTTTTTTTAGATGAAACATTTTCAATAAGTTTATTCCGATGCTCTTTTTAAATATAAGCAGAGAATTGAAAATGGCCACTGTTTCGAAATGAAAACTTGGAACACGTGAACGTCGTGACCTACAAAAATACCGTGCACTGTTCAAAGGACCTAAATAACACAAAAATCCCTCGGCGAACTCATCAAAAAATCAGACCGCTAACCACTGAAAGATGCTAACCGGCGAGTCAGGCTCGCTTCTAACGCCTCGTTAACGTGACCATGGTGTTGCTTCTATAGATGCCACCCATGCACCACCCGGGCAGTGGCAGGGGCTCAACGTCGGAAGACCGCAGGAGGCGATCTACCTCCTCCACGCGTAAGGTGAACGCCCGGGCATTCCTTCATTCATACGACATGATTGTTTAATATATTCGTGGTTCTGTTCACTATTTTACTTTTGTCGTCATAGATTGCCCTCATGTAGACTAATATCGCGTGTGAACTACCCAATTATATTCTATACTTTTTTTTATATTAGACTAATAGTGTTGAATTAATTCGACGATTGCCTAGCGAATTGAGTTTGATGCCCCACCTACTTCTTATTCTGTCAAATTGTCTCTAATGAGGTGTATTGTCTGTGAGCACGGAACACGTTTGTTTTTTCATGGAACCGATTGTTTAACAGAAATCTCGAGTGTTATTTATTTTTTTACCTACATTCTGTTTTTTGGTTTTCTGTTATAATTTCGTTTTTTTAACTGGGATGGAGTTACGTTATAGTAGTGAACGTTTTAGACTGTGAAGGAACAAGGATGACACTACCAATTCATAACTGTTCCTAGTTCTTTGTGCATTTCTGTTGATCGTTAGCTGATTTATTAGAGATTGAAATGTGTAAATCCCTTTTTTCAGCCGCAAAAATCGCAACGACATCGCCAAGTTCACGCGGGCTTAAGGGTAGCACTCAGTTTCGAATGACAATGCGAAACGGAAAAAAGCAAACCAGCGCGGTCAACTGGACTGTGCACCACAACATGATTTGTTACAGATGAATTGTGAACAAAGATTACAAACGTTTTATTCGCTTTCGGCCACAAAGACCAGTCGAAAAAAAATTAGACATCATTATCTCAATGTCCGTTACTTTTATCACGACCAAGCGCGGATCGCAATCCAAAATGGTATCTCTCAATTGCCCTTGCAGCTTTGAATCTAAAAAGCTGTCGCTCGACGTACGCTCTGTTGCGCCTCGTGCTGGTGGTTAGATGACTGTTGCCTTAGAACCTCTGGGATGTTCTCGTCTTGCATGATCCGTACACTCTGAACCTCTGCCATCACACACCTGCACTGCCGTTTTTGGCCAATTTGTTTCGAGGCTTGCGATGCTGACTCTTATAATGTTGGACATATTATTATTGCACTGGCATGCCGATGGGGTGTTTTAGGATGCTTGGTTACATGTATCTTATAAACAAAACAAAAAGTGCATACATGTTTTACGTAAATTGGCAGCGTCAAGCGTATTCGGCTTGATGATTTCGTTGCCAAGTTATGTGGGGCAAATGCGCTCTAGTGTGCTGGTGATAACACCACCACTCCCTTGCAGTATTGTAGAAAAACTACATAACAAACAGAATCTAACAGTACCTTATATGGTTTAAAATACTAGAAACTTGTAGATATTTTAAGTATAACCTAAATAAATTGAAAATTTGGTGAAAAATTCTACATTTTCTCTTTTAAAATTGCACATACTTGATCACCTCTACTGTACACTATCTCTCTAACCCCATCTTTATCCTTGATAGCTCAGTCAGTCATTGGGTCTAACTTGCTTGCCATCTGAGCTCTCTACCTTGTGTTTTCTCGCTTCTTCTTTTTTAGATATTGCAGAACCTCCAAAAAAAGCGCACTGAGCGGAGGGGGCGTCGCATCTCAGAGTCATCTGGCAAAAAGAAGTCTAAGTTCAGCAAAAGCACTCTGATTTTTAAGGTAACCTGGTGGTTGGTGCAATGCTGATGCTGACTGCTAGCTTCTTCTCGCTCAATTTAATGCTGCATGGCTGATTCTAACTGTCTTCCTCTACGCATGCTGCCTTGTGTACTGTCGAATTGATGTCTTGGTGTTGTCCCATTGCTTGCTGCTCGCTTTCTTCTCTTGCCGCCTCTCCTTGAGGGGATCACTTGACACTCACTGGACACGCTCACACGCGGGGAAAGACGCGAAATTCGACGTCGAGACAACAACAAGACCAAAGAAAACTACTGCGAAGCACTCCGAAATGAGAGACTGTCATCCGAAATTGCCAAATAATTATGCTGAGCTCGTCAAAAACTTCGGTTTAGATAGCCGTGTACGAGAAATATTTTTTCAACAACAACTACCGTGGATTTTCGAAGTTCTACAGGAAGGCAAATATTTATTTAGCAATTTTCCTATGGATGTACAAACGTTTGTTAGCCTCATCTCACCGAAGCGTGCTTTTTGGATATAAGCTAAAACTGTAAATATCGCCCCTCGTACAATGTTGCTATATCAATAATGACGGCCAGTTTAGCAGGCTTGTAGATGAACGGGTAGTGAGAACCATGCGCCCCACACCAATAACTTGTTTCAATACATGATGCCCAGCAATCGATACACAATTGTACAAAGCTAACTTCGGTAAACGGTTGAATTGAAGTGACATCGTCATTTCAAAATCAACTTGAAAAACCTGTGTTACATGCAATGCCGGGTGTTTTACTGGACATAGTCTTGGTGTGCTGGTTCATGTGATTTATGCAGTGTAAGCTTGTGTTTCGCTAGAGTAGGTGCTTCTTAGCGCCTGACCCCCCCCCCCCCCCCCCCCCCCCCACCGGTTTACAAACAAGCCGTAGTTTGGCCGGCTACCTTGCTACCCCTTGGGCAGAACCTGCATGAAAACCACACCCTCGATCGTCCGACAGGGCAAACGTGCTGGGCAAACCGACTTCCGCTCTGCAACATCTATGAGATTTCTTGTACCTAAGAGCGCTCTAGTTTGTGCAATGAATAATCGACGACATACATACCTGAACACCGTATTACCTTTGCGTCAACTGGTACATCCAGATAAAAGATTATTTTTGTAATCATTCATTTACGAGTCTGTTTGATGGTCTTGTCTTTCTACGAAAATTAGATGAAATAATCGCTACGATTTTAAACAATGGACAAATAAAAACAAACTAATTTGGCGCCGTCTCTTGTATCAGGCAAGAGTGCACGAAAGCTTGTAGTTTTCAAGAGTATTGTTCATTTAAATATTGGTATCAAGTATTAAATCATTTGAATACTTCATTCATTATCATCCGAGACTGTGAATTGTGAATGACATTACAATTTAGACAGTTTTTTTTTGTTATTTTTTTAATCATTGTAGGCGTGTTATGTACTCATCTTTGACATCGCTTATTTATTATTACTATGAATCGCCTGAATTTGAGCATTGTATTTTAAACGCATCACATTCGTGATGATTCGTCATTCATCGCATTGATTTGAATTTTGGACTTGTTCGGTTATTTTGATGTTGCATTTTTCAAAGTATATTCCAGCTGCATTTGGGAACGACTTTTTGCCGCCGATCCTGGAGCCGTTTTAGTCAGCATATCTGATTAAAAGTGCCACTACCGTGTGAAAGCTTTTTTATCAACTCTGTTGTCTTGTCTTGTTCTAGTTCCTTAACATGGCCAGTGTTTTCATGCGGATCTTCAACTTGATCTGCATGATGTTGTTGATTGGACATTGGTCGGGGTGTCTTCAGTTCCTCGTGCCGATGCTCCAGGGTTTTCCTTCGAACTCTTGGGTCGCCATCAACGAACTTCAGGTAATTGACTGGGAATCGATTGCATCCCGTATTATTGTATCTGATGTCTGTGATGCGTGTGCACAGGATATTGAAGTCTATATCGAGAGTGTTTAGGATTCGCGGGTCCAATTTTGAAACGTGTAATTGATTTGAAATGAGAAATTAGCCGAACTCGGTGAACGGAGACTATGAGAAGTTAGAGTAAGAATATTACTCCCCTTGCCTATGATTCTCATGTGTGCCTACCCATAGACATAGAGCCTCTGTCTGAACGATGGATAATTATATTTAACTTTAAGAAAATTGTGTGCAGTTCTATCAAATTTAGCTTATTTAAAGCTTAGCAATTTTCCTTATGCTAAACGGTGTACCTGCATCAGAACCGCTTGGAAAACTGAAATAGAAAATAATTTGAATTCCTGCACTAGGGCGACGTGACAGATATTACAGCAAAGACACTCGAGGACCTGTGCCTTGTGAAACATTCGCAACCTTTGGACTTGTAACAAACTTGGATGTTATTTTACATAGCCTCATTTAATAGTCTAAAATGTTCCACAGATAACGAAAGTCTGTTTTCGCACCTTTCCTATCTCCATTCGCTTTTCTCAGCCAACTAAATTAGAAGCCTACTTTCCTTCTAGGCTGGACAACGATCATCGTCATCCAAAAATTAACCAGTGCCTGTCAACATGTGCGAAAAAATCACTTTTAAACACCTCAAATCAATCATTACACGTTTGTATTAAGGCTTAAAACCATAAACAGGGTTGAAAAAGTTAGTCTTCTTATTCTTCCTGCGTTCTTCACTTGAAGGTGATCCAATTCGTCCTCTTTCAGTGTTTTGTGTAACCTTGTTGTGGATTGCTGTGAACTATTTAACAGGTCCCGACAGAGTATTTTCATGTCCCTCCAACGCCCCGATCGCCTGTTTTCGACCATCAGGAGGCGTTCTGGCTGGAACAGTACTCGTGGGCGCTGTTCAAAGCCATGTCACATATGCTATGCATCGGCTATGGCCGGTTCCCGCCGCAATCGCTGACGGACATGTGGCTGACGATGCTATCGATGATCAGCGGCGCCACGTGCTATGCTCTCTTCCTTGGTCACGCTACAAACCTCATCCAGAGCCTTGATTCGTCGCGCCGGCAATACAGGGAGAAGGTGAGTGGTTGCACGGCGTGGTGATATCCTGATTATTTCTCGGTACCTTCAGAGCAAGCGATGCTCATTATTTTGACTTAAGAAGAAGCCTTATGCAGATCATAATAACACTTCCAATGGTAAATTTGCATATAAATGGTTAATTTTCTCAAATAACTGAAGATGAAAATCGTGCTGTAACTGTTACTTCTAAATTGAAACCTCGGCTACTGACAAGAATTTGCCGGAATGGTTCGAGATCGATTATCGGTTAGGATTCGGAATCGATTTGTTAAATGGACATGGTGGTCAGATTTTCCATCCACTTATGGCTCGCCCTTATGGTCGATTAGCAACAGGGAATTTTTAGTGCTATTTTCTGCTACTTATTAGATCATTATTGATTGCTTACATATTTCCAGAAACTGGCAAATGATTTCTGCCAGTTTTACTGGCAAAAAAAATGTATCGTAAATATATCTTAGCATGACTTTTGAGTGTTCATAGCAGTATTGAATCAAGATCGGTTTCTTGCATAAAGAAGGATAAGAAATTATCATGTAATTCCCATTCCCGCTCACATATTGAATAGTCAGTACATGGCAGATACTTTCAGCAAAATTTTTCGGTTAAACAACCATAGAAATATCTTTTTGCTGTGCCTCTTTGGCTATAAATCATAACGAAAAGCTATAAAATGAGGTGATCCAATGGGGTGGCCGAATAGATTATCTAACAGAAAATGAGCTAATGTATTTTCCGAGAGAGAGACGAAAATGCCAGATCGATGATGTCGAGAGTCGAACAGACTATTTCGGTTGACCGACATTGAATGAAAACATAAGCGCAATATTGCTCCCTTGAAAGAGAGATGGTGTTTCTTTACAGAGGAAAAAAAAACCATGATAGAGCGACCAGAGTAAAACTATTTCCGGTTACTGCCGGAAACGGAATCTTGCTCGTCGACTTCACAATTTTGAAAAAATATATATTTCATGCGCGGAACATGAAATGCTTTGATGTCAATGTATTTTATGTGCCCACTCCATAAGTCTTTACCGCCTTTGTGGCCGGCCAGACTTGTAATTCGCTATTAAAATGCGATCTTTTTTAATTTTTTTGCAAAGCGAATGTGATTAAAATACGCTTTGTTCGTTAATTATCGTGCTTGCCACGGTATGGCTGTTGGAAAAATCACAAATTGGAATATTATTTTAAATTTGGCTGTCAAAGAGTTATCCGTAATAATGACACTGCTATAAAATCAAAATAAAACGGCGATCATAATCGCTCTAAACAAGTTTCTTTCAAAATATAACTCGTGGTGGAGGAGCCGTGTCCGCCAAAGGAGGCCAGAGCATCGTTGTTCTGTTTTGCTCCCCGCAAAGGAGACCAAATTTCCTCGGCTGCGATCCCAGCCTCCTTGATACAACGCTAATTGTACTCAAGTTTTTCTATCAAAAAGAACTATTTTCTGCCACATTACCCAAGAAGAAGAACAAAATAACTAAATATACGTCGTTTGACTACCAATTTTAAACAAATTATCGAATAATTTACTTTATCTAGGTCAAATGTTTAACGAATCGACAAACTTTTCGTCCAGCGAGTAGCAGTCTCGTTCTTTTCCGCCCCGCATTGGTCCCAGGATTATCGATTGTCGCCATGAGAGGTGACTGTGACCCCCCGATCTCTGTGTATGTGTCTACAGGTAAAACAAGTGGAGGAGTACATGGCGTACAGGAAACTGCCGAGGGAGATGCGACAACGGATCACCGAATACTTCGAGCATCGCTACCAGGGCAAGTTCTTCGACGAGGAGGCCATCTTGGGCGAGTTATCAGAGAAACTTAGAGAGGTGAGACAGCGGCAATTAGTTTTTAAATTGCAAAGTCTTGCGATCTCGTTAGTGAAATTTTTAAAATCTCTTTCCTAATGGGAAATCGAAATGAATAGGGGATCCCAGTGGGAGATTTTGGCCTATATAGACTTACTTTGAGTTCATTATCGTTTGGTATGATGCTGATGAGTGGCTATCTTGGTTCGACGTGATTTCCCACTACGTACCCATGCAAAATAGACATTATTACCCGCTCGATTCCTGGGCTTTCATTTCTCCCAAATTACCAATGTCTTGCTACACGCAAGGCATAATGTACGGTGTTACTATAACGTAATTGAAAACCATGACAACCAAAGTTTCAAAATCACCAAGAATATTTCTTATTATTAACTTTTTCTTCTGCACGAATCTTCTAGCATCCAAGATATTCACTGAAATTTTTTTTATTTCTTTACATAAATCCGCTACACGTATTTTCAAGCTGCACTAGATTCAAGAAGTATCGTCATCTTCCTTTCCGCTTATCTTTCATTCCGAAGCACTCCTTCTTTCCACGCTCCTTCGTTGTGCTTCGCTAAACACCACTAATTGTTCAATCGTACTACCACAGCGCTCATGTCAAACAGTATTTGCAAAAAATAGCCGCCGACTGACAACTTTACCGACAAAAGCTGCAGAGTTTTCACCAGTCGTAGATTTCTTGCTTTTAATACTGAATGACGTTCAAAGCTTTCCACAAGAAAGATAGACATGTATTGATATTTCGAGTCGTAATTATTTAATTGAAGGGTTTTATAAAATATGAGGGCCACAAGCGTCATCCAGTAGCACCTACTGTTACTACGTGTTGCCAGCTCGTTTGCTCAACAGAAATCTCAACATTATCGCTGTCTCTCTGACTATACGTATATACTCAATGTCATAATGCTCGCAGGACGTGATCAACTACAACTGCCGGTCACTGGTCGCGTCGGTGCCGTTCTTTGCCAACGCCGACACCAACTTTGTGTCCGACGTCGTCACCAAGTTACGCTACGAAGTCTTCCAGCCAGGTTAGAATGCTGGAGTGTACCCGATCATTGGGACGGTGCGAACCGCCAAGGTATCTTTGCAGGACCTTTAAAATAGCTGCGCAAAAATTTACCATTGAGCTATCGATGTGATAACTAACCAACTAAAGTCTGAATTCGCTTAAAAAAAATCATAAAATAGAACATTTGATAACAAAAACTATTTGAAATGGGTTTTGAATGTCCTTTACTTAACATTCAAAACCCATTTCAAATAGTATTTGTTAAAACTAGTGCTAAGAATAAATCAAGTAGACATGAGTCTAAAAACCATTATAGTACATTTGATCTTTCCCATTCTACTTGCATTACTTTGACAGGCTAGCAGAGAACAGATCTCTTTGGCAACTGCCACAACGCTGCAGTCCATCACATTAAGTCCAAGTGTACCTAAGCTTACTATTTTTAAGCTTCCAGAGATCAATTTCATAGATTCCTTGTGCCGTATGGACTTTATTCAGCCGTAAACACATTTTAAATTTTGCATTTGTTCCAAATATTGGACGAGCACCAACGAAGAGAGCTTAAGACTTACCCCAAGCTTTTCCCTCAAAATGTGAATCTATTCTGCAGGAGATATCATAATCAAGGAGGGCACAATCGGCAACAAGATGTATTTCATCCAAGAAGGCATCGTCGACATCGTCATGTCCAACGGCGAGATCGCGACCAGCTTGAGCGACGGCTCATATTTCGGCGAGATTTGCCTCTTGACAAACGCACGACGCGTGGCCAGTGTGCGAGCAGAGACCTATTGCAATTTGTTCTCCCTGTCCGTTGACCACTTCAACGTCGTGCTCGACCAGTACCCGTTGATGAGGCGTACCATGGAGAGTGTCGCCGCAGAAAGGTTAGAGTCGAATAAAGTTGCCAAAGATGTGGTGCCGTTTGAGACGTGCGGTGTAAGAAGGTTGAGGGTTGGCCCCCTGCAACGGTCGGCGTCGATTCGTTGATGTGATATAGATGTTAGCTGTTTTAACACGTTTGTGCAGCCTGTTTTGTACATATTTGTCTGTAGGTTTAAATATTTTGTTGTTAGTTATTAGATGTAATATTTTATGTTTATTTCGTTTGTGTTTTTTGTTCTGTGTTTTATTTAATAAGTAGCTACTCACTAACAAATTAGGTAGATATATTTCTTTGTAACCTGCACAAAATAATGTAATGTACAATCAGCTTAAAATAATTTTGATTTTAGTATAATTTTCTATCATTGACAGTTGTCACGCTTTTGTTTGTAGTCATGAGCACTGGAGTATTTTAAGTTTCTTTTAAATAAAAGTTTTTACGCTTCTTACTTTTTATTTGCTCGTTTTTTTTCCAGTTTTTAATTCACATTTGTAGTTTGTTTTACAGCACTGATTTGCCAGTTTTCCTGATCGCTTATTGTTTGTAGGAAAAAGAAAGTATGCAAATAAATTGTGTCCCTAATTTCCAATTCCTATCTGCCCTGCAAAGCTGTTTTTTAACGTTGAACACATGTTTGCCATTTTTTGCACCTTGGCAGTTGCGCAAGGCAGAAGAAACAATGCATGTGTGTTCCAATACCAGGGAGTGGAAAAATGACGAGAGTGAAACTAGGAAATATTCTATTAGAGCACCTCATGACTACCATTTTTTATGCATCTGATGCATTTTTAGTGCATAGGTGCAAAAAGTCCACCCCTGGGCACCAATGACAGTTCAGATACATATAAAAACTTACTTTTTGGTTCAAATTAGCAAACGTCCCACCCTTAACCGTCAATTAAAATACATTTTTTTCTGACCCCACACTTGGCTTCCAATTGTAAAGTAAATTAAATTCTAATAGATCGCATGAGACACTGTTATTTGGGAATCTTTACTTTTAGATTGCTCAACCTAATTTCTTTCAAATATGATAAACATTCCCGTTTGATTACCATAGAGTATTTCTTATTTGAAATACGTGAAATGCCCCTCAGCGTAATTCTTGAAAACACTTCTTGTGACCAAGTTAAAATCCCCTCACGTGTCATCTATTAACCCTCATCCCATTGGCTAGCCAGTACCAACCTAGACCTAAACACAGAACCAATCTACAATCTTGACAACCTCACACAACTCACATTATGTTTCGACCCCTACCTCCTTGCAGACTGAACAAAATCGGCAAGAACCCGAACCTAGTCGCACACCGCGAGGAAGATATCGGCAGCGACTGCAAGACGATAAACGCCGTCGTCAGCTCGCTGGCCGAACAAGCCAACATCAACAACACGTCCATCGAGTCAATTGTCAACGAATCGAGCGAGAAGAGCATCTCGGAGCTCGGTCGCAACCTCCACGAGCTGGGCAAGACACTGCACCGACTGAATCTCCCCAGACCCAAGTCCGAGCATTGTTTCGCCTCCCAGGAGCTGCCGGTCAGCAGGCCGCTCTTCCACAGATCGGACACCTTCCACAAAGACACCGCCTTTCAATGACGACATTCGACCGGGTAGCCCTTCGTCCGACTATCAACAAACGCAGCGTGGCTTTTTCTAGCTCACTCTTTAAAAGCAAACAACCATCGTTATAACATGACAGACGTTTACAAAGATAATGTGATTTTAGGAAAATTAGTGCGAGTGTTATTTGAAGTGTTGGGACAGAAACAATTTTATAACAAAAAAATATTTAAAAAAATATTGACGGTTGGCTGGAAATGTTGTGTAAATATAATCACATCACCTTGTTAAATTATTACTCATCGAGTTCTGAGATGCGTCAGATTCATCCTCCCACAGTATTGTTCTGTGTGTGTGTCTGTAAGGAGATAGTGCGTGTGTTGGTGGTGAGGTTTGGTGAGGTTTGGTGAGGGGACTACACACATGCGTCCAAAGGGTCAACTAGATTACGTGCAATATTAGTAGGATAAAGAGTAAGACATAGCTTTAACTTAGGGTGCTCAATAATGTTACTAGGTTGAGAGTGTTTCGCCTGATATACGTTATCCCAGGCCGTTACGAACGGCCGTGGCGACTCTTATTATGAATTCATATAGTATTTTATTAGGTTACACAAACAGATAGGTTATTTACTAGGCCTAAATATAAAGAAAAAAACAAATAATTAATGAATAATAATTACTAATACTATAATTAAATATCGTGGATGGCAGGACCATTAATTTAATTAGAAAAATACACAATTTCTCTTGTTGAAAACGATGATTATATATTTGTTCATAGCTATTTTCAAAACAACAAAAAAAAAAACCATGCAAATTTATGATCGTATACCTAAAGATGCATACGTGGCTTTTCAGAATAAAAGAAAATACTATGACTTATGATGAAACGTGAACTTTTGGGAGGGGAAAAAAATTATCAAACTTGGGAATTTTTACTGACAACAATATGATCAACATTCACAAACTGTATAAACGTCTTTACGTAGGAGTGCTTGCTTTTCTTTCCGAATCTCGAGGAATTTAATGTTCATTTCGTTTAATTTTCATTGTTAATAATCCAAAATCGTGACTGAGATGACGTAGACTGATGACTGCTTCTCGTAGGTAGTTCTTATCATAATCATGCACCTATCAATGAGTCTACCAGTGCCAGACGCCTCGCCATCGATCGTCGTCCCTCTTCGTCAAACCTGATTAGTGCCTAGATTCCTAGACTGCCTTAGGTTCTTCTTGCGCTGCGTTGTGTCGAGCGAACAGAATGTGTTGTTGATGTTGTTATTGAAAAGCGGCTAGATGGCGACAGGAACGATCCAACGACGCGTCTGGCACTGGACACCGACCCACGATTCACAATTGAAAAAAAAATGATCGAAAAATCGTAATAAAACACTTAACGATCATTTGTTGTAATATTTAGCGCCTTGTAGAAACTAATATATTTTCACATTGACACCACTGTTGGTATCAAATAATATTTTAGTGCTGATATTTTTTACCAAAAGTGCTCATTGTTGTTGTTATAATGTAACGAATTATGCAAAGTATATTTATAGAGAGAGAGCGAGCGAGCGAGCGAGCGAGTGCGCGCGAGGTGGACAAGAGGATGTGAGAGCTGACCGCTGATATGAATATAGAATAAAATTTTGAGCAACAGAACGAAAATATTGAGCTGTGATCCGTGTTGGTAGTTGTTCTACACTTCCCATCTGCCAAACTTGTATTCGAAAACTTTATCATTTTCGTTTCCGTTCCTTTCTGAGAGTTCTCATTTTACTGCAATATTGTTCGAATTTGAATCATGAAATACACATGCTGCAAACATTTGTGAATTTGCTTCGTTTTATCCATTTATTAAATAGTCAGTTGTCTTTCTTTTCACCATTTCGCTAAGGAGCTAAATGAATAATTGTCGTTACCTTAGAGGGTTTTCGTGTAAAGGCATTGCTATCTGTCAGATAATAAAAGATTAATTAGTGTAAATAATACGCAATTAGGTACAGAGACGAGTGTCAGCTACGCAAATTTTAGATTTTCTAAAACATAACCAATAATTCACCAACAAAATCGTTTTCATTGTGTGGAAAAGACAAGTTAGCGTTACATAGAAAAATTAGCATGTCACTTTGTATTTGCTTAAATTTCTTGAATTTTACCGCTATGCGCTGGACGTTCGTGATCATCATATCAGGCGTGTGGAGATCATTGCTCCTGTCATGAAGTAAACACACCAATCCTACCCAACTCCCATTCTCAACCGAAAATTTAAGAAGATGAAATACGCGATGACTCGCCTTCATAACACTAGCAAGAGCAGTCTCCGAATTGCGATCCTTGCGTGTGTGCACGTTTAAAAAGGAAAAACCAACAACTCTTTACGTTTTTATATAAATATATGAGTTTAATCATTATGGTGTACCCTTGCAAACCTTCACTGAACGACTTGACGTTGTCGGAACTAGATAGACGTATAATTCAAGTACAAAACCGCACAGTTATTACAAGGCATTTGTCGCATTAATGCCATTTTTACTCAATTAATAGTCAGCTCATGTACTATTTCTCCATCAGTAATTGTAGTTTGTTTGTCATTCTTGAGCGTATTATCGCAGCTTCATCAGGTAATATATATAGTTCATGAAGTATTTATTATTACATACATTTGAAAAATGTGGAAACTATTTCCTATCTGGTGCTGATTCTTTATTGATTGCTTTTCATTATGATGTTTCCGGAGTTTGAATTTACAGCGTAAATTTCAAAAGTATAATATATCATACTATGTTATGCTATTATATATTACTATTGTAAATTGTGTATCTGTTTCAAGTTTTGATTCTGGACCATTTAAGTATCGATGGCTTATCTCGAGGGGCTAGGAATCAGTACACGATGGCGAAGCATTTTATTATTAGAAATACATACTATATACCCTCAAAATTTGATACCCAAACGGGAACTCGATCCCCGATTTCCACCTAACATCTAACCAATCGAGCTACAATTTTTAGGCATCAATATTTGAGAGGGTAGAAGTGTTCCTAAAAACAACACCCCGCGAATTGAGAGCGTTTGCAATTTAAATCAGATCAGATCAGATCAGATCAGATCAGATCAGATCAGAGGAATTTTAATTCCATAAAACGTTAAATAAGGTGTGAAAAATCAATGCAGTAATACCCCAGACCAAAAAAATCAAATTTTCCTCTATAGAAAGACACGAGTTCTCTACTTTTTTTTGCCTCAAACTTTCATTTTCAAACATATTGACGTCACCACTCAACTGTTCATCTTTTTCGAACATTTCGCGTGTATTTTTAATAAAACGTTGCAGCGTTCAATCCTCGAGAGCTATAATCAACGCAAGTTCACAATAAAACAACTGAGAATCTGCCCCGAGTCCACCGTTCATGCAAGCGCTCCACTAGGGTTTTTCTGCAAGCGCTAGTGCGTCATCCGCCAATCAAAGATGGTTGTCCAGCGAATATTTCTTTCATCTAGCTAATTTACCAGCAATCATTAACCGGATCAAACCGCGAAAGCTGCACGTTGAATCTTGAAGACTGCATATGTGTGTTTCTCGCTCGTTCAGTACAACAGGACGAAGAAGATATGGCATCAGAGCAAAACATGCAAGGGAATATCAAAGCATTTTGATTGGTACTGCATAATTCACTTTATATGCATTAGGGAAAAAAATTATAGCTTTTGGTTTTAAACTGTGTGGTCAAAGTCTTTGCGTTGGCTCATGGGGATCCATGCAAGAAGAACTGCAAGTTGTTATTGAGTGTAAACAAGCAACGCAGTTCATGAATCACGCATGCAAATGTATGTCTACAGTATCTTAAAGAATTAATCGTAAGATAATAAAAATGACAATTTATTATCTATTTCTTATGCTTGTTAGTGGTTTACGTGGCGTGTGCAACTATCAAACTGGTGATGTTTTGGTGGCAGTCCACTATTTATGCATCCAGAAGTTAGTCGGTGCAAAGTGACAAGAATCGCATTGATTCCTGCACGAAATATATCAATCTGTCGATGTTAATGGTGATAATATGCAAATAGAGCCAAGGAAACGAGATGTAAAACACTTTTCGACCGACTTAAGTGACACTGACACAGTTAGCAAACAGATATATTTCGTCTCAAATCCCTGAGCATGACCACTATGACAGCATAAACTAACTTATTCACACTAAAGGACAAGGTCGCCAAATCCTGAGCTACGACATGATGCGAGAGGTCATCTTCGAGTGACCAATCACAAACCACGATTTGTTCACTTTAAAAAAATATTATACGCGAGAGGAAAAATACTGTCGATCAGTTTATAGGAATCATGACAATGCAGCAGTAAACTGCATGAAGAAAAAACGGATATTGATTTCATACATATATATATTTAATATGATAGTTAAACAATTTTCGCAAGAACTTGTTTGTTAATGAAATATCTTCGAGTGTCCCTGGATTTTCTTGGATAAATACACGTCGTCGCGATGAGATTTGATCATACTGCAAGTGCTCGAGTAAAATCACACAATCTCAACCATGCAAGCTGCGCTCCTCCTGTGTCTGCTGGGTTTGGCGGCGGTGGCGGCTGCCCCGCAAGAGAAGTATTCGACCAAGTACGACTCGATTGACATCGAGAAGATCCTCAGCAATGACCGAGTGGTTACCCAGTATGTCAAGTGTCTTCTTGACAAGGGACCCTGCACTGCCGAGGGCCGAGAATTCAGACGTGAGTGTTGACCGTTTGTAATACTGAAATCGTTGCAGTTATTGCAAATCCTGCACACATAGGACAGCATATTGTCTGTTTAGATGTGTGTACGGCGTCATTTTGGTATAGTACGCATCATTCAAAATAACAAAAATCACAAAAATTGTAATTGAAATTGCGTTTCTCGTGTCGAGCAATAAAATTTAAATTTAAGAAATCCTTTTCTCGGTCGAGCGGACACTTATACGCAACGGATCTCACCTTGAGTTGTTGACCGTATGGGGTTTTTCCGATTCTATTGAAGACTTATTGGGATTTTGGAAGAATTTATGTACGTTCTACGCTTAATTGTTCTGCCCAATTTGGGAATTCTCTACAATTTGGGACTAATTGCAATTAAAAATTATGTTAGCAGTCTAATTAGATTGACGTCATAGCTTAGGCTAAATTGTGAGATTTCTGATAAGCACTTGTATTTAGTCGCTGACCCATTACGCGAATACGTACCTACCTCTTTTGTAAATTGTTAAGAACGGTCCGGATATTAACGTAGCGAAACTAGATCCTAACTTTTTCCTGGATTTGTGATAGGAAATCGACATAACCATGATATGATAAATCCGCAGCGCATTGAATTGAAGCTAAGGGACAAGTACAATCACTTTTCCATAAGTTTTTCCATAAGTCTGGAATCCTGTGTCGTATACCACTTTTCTTCCATATTGAAATTAAACCCAAATCTTTGACCAACGCGTTCCTTGTTGCTTACAGAGAAGCTTCCCGAGGCGCTGTCTACGGCTTGCGCTAAGTGCACTGAACCCCAGAAGAACATCATCCGTAAGGCGAGCAGCCACATCATCGCCAAGCGACCTGCAGACTGGGCCCTTATCTCCAAGAAGTACGACCCCAAAGGAGAGAAACGCGAGTCTTTCCAGAAGTTCCTGGCTTCGTCAGCTTAAATACCTGTCTAGTTTGTAATCGTGACCATTCGTTGGCACTGGTTTAATTTATGTTATACTGTGATTGATAATTCGTGAAATGTTATTCAAAAACTTTTCCAATTATATGAAAAAAAGTGATAAAAACTATTTAAATGTCCAATCTGTTACAGGCATCTCTATGCCCAAACGAGCTCTGGACACTAAGGTATACAAATCGTTGGCATTATATTAAAACAAAAAATAATCTGTTTACAGTTTTCTTTTCTTTTTCCTCGGCCATGTGCAAAGTCGTTATTATCAGCGTAACAAGTCTTATGAAAACTCCCGTCTAAGAAAGATACCTGATCATTATTCACATGCATTTTATCTGGCAACGGTGGTACGTAATGAGATCTAAACATGCACCATCATTCTCTCTCCGAGAGGAACAAGACAATGACTAATTATATGTACGGTCTATACCGACAGGTAACTTGTCTCAGCTTCGAAAGAGTTTTGGGCGCGTTTTCCTTGTTGTCTATACACTATGATGAAAACCAGAACAATTGCTTAGTCATACCACAGATGAAAGAAAACACTTTGATTCAAGATTTAATTAAACTTTGCTGTTTATTGATGTAAGGGCGGCAAGCTAGTTGATAAACTTCTCAATATATATTTAAAAAAATGCACTATTCGAAAATTCACCTCGTATATTTAAAAGAGTATCTACTTTGTAAACTAGATGATCTTGATTTAACATCGGCAATCCAAGTTCATCAATTAAAACGTGTTTGTCTGCATCATATCTCGTACCAATTGCGAGTGCAAGTGCTGGGGGAATCGGGTTTGTCCCAAGGTCCGTTCTAATTCAACAAATCACACCTTACACAATTCAACTAGATACAAGGGCACAGAAGTGCATTAAGGTTAGCCAACTGAAGATGTCAAATGACATTTGCTATGCCCTCAACTTACACGCTACACACACGCACAAATTGGCCACTTATTACCGCAGACTATGACCAAACTACTTCTGACGCACTTCAGTCAGCGAGGAAAAAAAAACACGATAATTGTTTTTGTAGACAACGCCATCGCCTTTGGTGTAGTAGACGTTTGTTGTTTTTTTTTAGTGCGCAGTTCTTTTATGATATTTGCAGATCTATGGTTTGGCCATTATTAGCATAATCATTAAAACATTGTCATATAAAGATCTTCTTGAAATGACTCTGCAGATAAGTTATGTACAAAGTACGAGCGCCCATTAAAAATAAAAAAAAAAAAGAAACAACTTCTTCTTTGACGCATGTAATTATGCGTAAAGTGAGTCTCCTCAAATGTTTTCACACATTTTTTTTAAATGTTTCATTCTATGAACACCCTTGCTCATGCCGACAAAAACATCAAGATTTGCCCGTTTTTATGTCAGAGACGTCACTAAAACGATGCGTATAAATACACAGTAACGCATCGATTTAATCACAGTAAGTAACTGATCGATATGACTTTGATACGCCTAGCTCTGTGCCTCGCCGTGCTCGTGGTAGCCGTCAGTGCCGGCAGGGTTCCCAGGGACGATAAGAAGTATACCACTCGATTCGACAACGTCAACGTCGACGAGATCCTCCGGAGCGACCGACTGCTCAACACCTACATCAAGTGTATGCTGGACAAGGGAAAATGCACCCCGGACGGCGCTGAGATCAGAAGTAAGTCACTTGTACACCGGATGAAAACTTTTCAAGAGATATATGTCACTTTCGGAGCCAAATCTGCAGAAACATGCGTGTTTCTCAATTTGGTCTGACACAATATTTGAATCTTTGCTGTGACGAGTTTTCTTTGAGAATTTATTTGTGAGTGAGTTGATGTATATTCAAATATTAGCGTATTGGTTAACAAGTAACGGTTGGCAATGAACTTTTGCTTTCTCAATCCCGAATTTGACCCGTAAGTTGGTTTGTAAATGCCCGAGCATCGCTCCTTTTCCAAACCATCTTCATCACATTTCCAACAATTTAGCTGTCACTATCTGATTTATTTGTTGTGAGTTGGCTTATCGACAGTTCAGAAAAAATACCGGCTTAAATCAGACAGAACAAGTGTATTTAATCTTCTTTTTCATTGGAATCAACTTGCATTACGTAAACTAGGTATAATAACAGTGCATTTTTGAGGAAAGTGGTGTGGAGAACGAGCTCACTGTGCGCAAAAAGTTTCGATTCATTCAAGCTCATGGCACAAAACAGAAAAGTTCAAATTATGTTCTCCAAAGAGAAAAATTCTAAAAAAAAAAGAAAAGAACAAGTGAGTAGAAACGTTTAGATCCTTATTCAATTTCAATTAGACTGCTTACAAAATGAGATACGCCTTGAACAGTTTATACTACCTGAGTGGATCGATCTTTTTCCATATAAAAAACTATTTCAATGACAAAATAAATTGTAAAGCTCTTGCTCTTCGCTTACATCTCAAAAGTGTAAACAATCAGAACCCAATATATGTTTTACAGAGTAAGATATCCCCCATCTAAACACCACCCACTTGTTTGTGTTTCAGAGCACCTTCCCGACGCACTGAACCGAGGTTGCAACGGATGCAGCGAAAAGCAAAAGGACTCGTCTGAGAAAGTCCTGCGTTTCTTGGTCAAGAACAAGCCAGACCTCTTCAAGCAACTCGAGCAAAAGTACGACCCTACTGGCACCTACAGGAAGAAGTACGACGCCGACATCAAGAAGTATCTTGAGAAGAAACCATTGTAGGTCGAACGATGGTCTGCACTTTGCAAATGTTACCAAATCATGAGACTTAAACTCTTGAAGCCGTTTTATAATAAATACTTGCTGATTGTTGTAAATACTATGTATTTATTTTCTTCAGGGTGAAGTTTAAAAAAGCTGTATAAATTAAAAAAAGTTTAAAGTCTACTTCCATTTACTGCATTTTTACTGTCTATCTCTCTTTTTCTGCGTACATAGCACAACATTCGATGCATTAGCGCATTGAAATCACCAGCGCGCTCACTCAGGACACTCAACAGTTCATCCGTTGGTTGATCCGTTCTGTGCAGGGACACTCTGCAATTACTATCCCCCATCAGGGGTATGTTTCACAGATCTATGTTCTATCACAGTCGTTTGGAAATATTGGAGATTTCCAACTTATTTTTACTGAGAAGCGACTTGCAAAAAATTTCGATCTATTTAGTTTCAGATTAGGACAATTTGTAAACCAATTCGAATCAGCATACGCATAGAATTCAATTCCTTATACTTTTCTTCAATTCATACACTTTTGAAGCAAAGGAACACGTCACAATGGCTTAGAAGTATAGGTGACTCGCACACTTAAAAGGCATAGGTATGTAGCGAGGTATACATAGATGGTTTCATTGTCTTGAAGATTAAAAAATATTCTACTGTGAAAATGATAGCGTATGTAAGAAAGGATGAAGGAAACAAGAAGGGTTGGAGGAAGGGCGGAGTGGAAAAAGTGAGTTACTGAGGGAGCATTTTTTTAACTTATAGTAGACACTGAAATAACAGGTTAATTTTGTAAAGATAATGTTTAAAAGATATCTCAACAATATGCAGTAATTTTAGGTCACCGGATAGGAGAATTTAATTTCTGCTAAAACCCCCCAATTATCCCTAAACTCTTTTCCAGACCCCCCTCCTGTCATAGTTCCGATTAGCACACAAACGGAAGCAACGACCCAAAAACGGACGGAAATAAAAAATAACAAGTACAAACACCATTAATTATGCAAAAAACATTTTTAGGTGAATGAATATCAGTCTCTCGACTAGTGTACTTGTCTTACCTTCAACTGCAAGCACAGCTGAGTGCGTCGACTCCCTCGTTATCGTCCGGTGGTTGCACTTGCTCTTGAAGCACTTTTAGACATCCTTCGCCTGTAATTAAAACATTAAGTATTATTTACATTAGCGTGACGTCAATAATTTATCATAAGATTACACATCCTGAGAGTTTTCGAAATATTTTTTTTCTGCAGAGGATTTTGTGTTATTTGTGTCAGTTTCATGATTACAATCTGATTCGCGGTGCAGCCCACTGATTCGCAATGTATTTGGCAGAATATATTTAGCGATAAGCTTTGAAATTTCACTGGTGGTGCATGCAGTAAACTTAAAACGCTATGCAAGTGTGATAATCTAATGAACAAATAAACTTGTGTTCTTTTTCAATCAACAATTTTGCACAAGAAAAATTGGTAAACCTACGGGAGTTTTGTTTGGCACACAAATTGTGGACTCTTTTTTCATTACCTTAACGGTATTTTTCAACTACTTACTAAAGAAACAGGGAAGAAGATGTGACCTAAAAGAAATATTACGGTCCTGTTATCTGGCGGCTAAATAATTAGCTACCTACATGAATTAACATGCTTCATTACATGCATTCATATATCTTTTTAGCCAAAGTTTTATTGAACTCGTCATACAACAATAGTTTTCGAATATTAGCATAGCATGGCTACATAAACTATCTTGGAATACAAGATAACTACTGTGTTAAATCACTGTAGACATCAAGACACCAAGCAATTATAAAGCCAATCTCACGATCATGAAATTTACTTTGTTCCATACGTGAAGGAACTTGTTTTATTGGTGAATTCACATAATTAACAAAAAAAAAGGTGAGACATCATGTAGCAATCAGGCCCGGCGATCGTCCGTCGAGATTATTTGCACACAAACAAAACCTACAAAAACGATTAGCCAACCACTTCTCATTGGCCATCGTTTTAGTCGGCTTCCAACCAGCTACCTCACTCACGCAGTTAGCACAATTATATATAAAGGATGACTTCTGTCCAGTAAGATAATCATATTCAGCCATGTCTTCGGCGGTATACCTCTTCGCGGTACTCGTTTTGGTGGCGTCTGCCCAGGCGGACACGAAGTTCACCACCAAGTACGACAACATCGACCTGGACCAGATCCTCAAGAGTGACAGGCTGCTCACATCGTACACTAACTGTCTTCTGGACAAGGGAAAATGCTCTCCTGATGGCGTTGAGCTCAAGAGTAAGTACCCACCTCTTAATTACTGGCTTTAAGTTTAGGAACAGATTTTTAATGCGCGTAGACGGATGCCGAGAAGAATTGTCAGTTTTATTGTTTATTTTAGTTAAACTGTCAGTTTTTCTGAGTTGTCGGTTGAGTATTGTCAGTTTTATCGTTTTGTTTCGAACACCGACTGGCAATCGGGAGGTCTTAAGTTCGAATCCCGGTTCGGTCGTACATTTTTCCAGTCCCGCTCCCCTTTCATTGTTTTGTTTACCATTTAGTAAAGGTAGAGCGTTGAAATGACGAATTAAATAATACTAGTAAAATGGAAGTGGATGATCATTTACGGTAAAATGATGATTCCTCGTAATGGCGAAGATATTATCTCTGTAATTTAATCGACTTCTAGGTTTTGTACGAAATAATGTACGTTCCTCTTGTAGAAATATTCACATCTGAGAAATAAGATGTCTTGTATGAGGATTCTTGGCAGGATACAAAAGAAATAATTTTGGAAGATACCACAGTTCTGCAAGATAACCACATACACTCAAGGGATTCTTTATCAATGCAGTTATCGAAACGTTTTTGCAAAGCTAGCCGAGTCTTTTAACCCTTTTGAAAAGCGGGGAAACCATCATTGGCTTACTATGACAGTACCATGCGTTCATAAAAACTCCAGAGCAAGCTTGCAGACTTAACAATCGAGTGATCTCTCAAACTGAAATTGGGAAATCACTGATCTTCTGTGCCAATGGTCAGAGAAAGGCTCATAAGCCAAATGTTCACTAACTCTTCAACTCTTGCAGAGAGCATCCCCGACGCTCTCCTGACAGCCTGTGCTGGATGCAGCGACCGTCAGAAGGAAGGATCCACGCGAGTCATCCGATTCCTGATCAAGAACAAACCTGCGATTTACAACCTACTGGAGGCCAAGTACGATCCCACTGGAAGCTACCGTGTTAAGTACAACAAGGAGCTGCTGACAGCCAAGGGCTAAACCACCGGTGCATCTTCAGACTTCTCGCTGCTAGAAAGAAAATCGGGTGACGGCTTAGGCCGATAAGTGCCGATTGACCATGCAAAATTAAGTTTGATATGCGTTATCTCGTTTCATTTGATTGGAAACAGAGACAGTATGTAATTTTTGGCAGTAATTTAAGGTTATGTATTTGTGATTCATCTTTTGTATGAAATTAATAAAAAAATTTGCAACCACCAACGTGTTCTCATTTGTGCTAAAACGCTAGAAGTATTTTAAGTTTCACTCCGTTATGACATAAACGGGATTAATTATTTTATCCCTCTCTGAGATTACCAAAGCTAAGCTCATTTTGTTGTTTTAGAGCCGACTTTAGGGCCAAACTTAGAGCTAATTTTTAGGGAAATGTAACCCTCAAGTGAGTTTCTCAATACAAAATGTCACGGACAATCAACGACTTCTAGAATGCAAGGTGCGTGTGACCTTTCTTTCATCAAAAGTCACTGCCCTCTCGCCCTTACGGGGAGAGTATGTGTAGCATATGGCCCAAAAGTTGTTAAGATCCTATCATAATAAGACGAGGCCAACTAGTTGTACAAGGAGCAACTGTGCAGATATCACCAATTTATTATTATTTGTGTGCTGCCAGTTTTTACAACGTGAATGTACTGCAGGCAGCCTAAGCGTCAGGCAACCAATATTGGATTATCTACTCTGTCATAGAGTGACGCAATGAAAAAGTGAGCATTTACAACGGTGCGGTTGTGCCCTGTAACAGACAATATTTTCCCACGTCGTCATGGTTTTCAAGACGGGGTTTCATTCCAAGGAAAACCAAAGATAAACCAAGATCACCATTCACGAACCTGGGCTGCCAAGAGTTTTCCGAGCTACAGACTGAAGCGGCAACTAGCGAGCAAATTATAAACTAAGCATTTAAGTGTTAGTACTAGGTTCACACGTTCAGCTTGATAGCGCCACCGTGCAGAGTTCAAAGATGGATTTTTTTGAGTTACAGTTGGTGACACCCAAGGTTTATGTCGTCCAGTTTGCCGATCTCCGAAGCTGTCGAGGTTGGCTGACGAAAAATTATAAAAACAAAGATACTTTTTTTCACGACAAAATGAAACATTTTTCAGCTGTGGTGTTGGCTGGTGAGTATGTAATGGATCGTCGTCAAATGGACAACACATTTTTACCGAATGGTTTGGCGTGCTGGAAACACCGGTTCTCGTGAGATCACCGAAGTTAAGCAACACTGCGCTGAGTCAGGTATTAGATGGGTGACCATCAAACACATGCCCAGTTCTGTTCGGGAGGGAGGTTAGAGGGATGAAAGTTAGTACAGCAACTTCACTCGCCTTGCTTATCATCCTCGCGACAGCATGGATTTGTGGAGGAATCCTGCTGTTCGAGTTGTACCGTTCTTCGGAAGGGACGTTGAGCCGGTGGTCCCATTGGTGCTCTTCGACAGGAGTAGGCTGCGTGCCGGCACCGGGTTTCCCCTCCTCCCTTCTAAGCTAGGTTAGGTTCATCATCATCCTCATCATCATCCACTCATTCACCAACGCCATAAGACCAGTGCCGCATGGCCAGATGTCAATACAAATATATATATATATATATATATATATATATAATACATAATATAATATACAATACAAATAAATAAAATATAAATATAAATAGACAACACATTTTAGGAAAGAGCTGGACTTTTGGAGAAAATCAGAGTCTCTGGGTTCAAGACTTCAAAACCAAGATGTTATGAGAGAAAAATTTGGCAAGGAAAATGCAGAAACGCGACAAGCTTTAGTGAGGGGCAGAGATGTTATTGCACCCAAGATCAAAAAATATATATATGGGTGACCTTCAAGGTGTCCTTGGGTGACCTTCGGGAACGGAACACCAAACTTGTCGATGGAAAATTGACCAGGCAAAGACGTTTGATGGCATTCTTGATTTTCGTCGAATTTTCCGGTTTAATTTCGTCAGAAAATGAATACAAAGCGAACAGCAGAATTCCTACACAAATCCATGCTGTCATGAGGTTGATAAGCAAGGCGAGTGCAGAGCGAGTGACGTTGCTGTACTAACTTTCATCCATCCATCCTCTCTCCCGAACAGAACTGGTCATGTGTATGATGGTCACCCATTCAATACCTGACTCAGCGCAGTGTTGCTTAACTTTAATCCCTCCAACCTCTCTCCCGAACAGAATTGGTCATGTGTATGATGGTCACCCATCCAATACCTGACCCAGCGCAGTGTTGCTTAACTTCGGTGATCTAACGAGAACCGGTGTTTCTAACATACCAAACCGTTCAGATGAATAATATGTCGCATTTGGCGTCTATGCAAAATTCACGTAGGTACCTATACATATAAATGCGCGTATATCATCGATTCATTTTTTCTAAATAAAATATCCTATAACTGTGGCTTTCAGAACAATTGATTCCATATGATTTCACTGCACATTATCCGATTGAAAAAGATGGAAAGTAATGACTACGTAATGGTTTCCTATTCACCTGCCAAGATGAATAATGACAATTGCATATAGTTCCTAACACGCACGGACGCAAACACACGCAGCGGGATGAAACAAAATCTTTCTGCGAGTCAAACACCCTCGAGATTCTGTCCCCGCGCATGTCTACCCTGCCCCCTGGATCTCAACGCACCTTTCTTTGATGGTCTTCGAGATCTTTAATGCAGTTGCGTTTTGGATGAGCGTAGCTGTTTGTAAAAACTTAAAAGTGGCAGTGAATCTGCAGTAGGACAAGTAATCTTCCTTCAGTTTAAGTTTAGGAAGTTTGAATGAAAACTGGTTCTGATTAAACCATCGAAAGTTGACAGAAAATTTCGGAAAAATGTAATTATTTTCAACGAGTATAGGACAAATGAACCATTAATCATGGACCATAGACCAAGTGAACAAATCATCGAACCTTCAATAATATATTTTGGTGAAAATTTTGTTTCGATGTTAACCATGGTTTACAGGAGTTACGACTCCCTCTTATGTTCCTGGGGAAACCAGGGAATAAAATCCTATTTGTATTCTTTAATTGGGGTTGGTTTTAAACTGTTTCCACAACTAAAAAATCCCTTTTAGAGCAGTTTTTTTTTTTAGAAAATCCATTCTAAAAAAAATATATATAAACAAACTGGATACTACTAGTGAGGGATGATTTTCAAAATGGTTGGCTCGTGTATTTTTTGTTTATGTAGGTACTGTTGTAACAGATTTAATAGGATTCACAGCTGCCACGAAAATCCAGATTTTTTTATTCTGAAAAACACCGGAAAACGCCCGGAAAATGCTCTTTTAAAATGTGTGTAACTTAAAAACAAAAAACAAAAAATTTTATTTTGAAAAGCGTCAACCTGTTGCCAATAGTGTGATAAATCGCATAGTTTTTGTTTCGTCGCGATCGGACAAGTGGTTTGGCCGATTAGTTGTATCCAATTATAGACCTAGGTACGAACGATCAGTGGTACGAACCCACTCTAACAGCCTTTAAAAAAGGAAAATTCCAGCTTTAAATCCAGGCCCGCTGGGTCTTTCCTACTTTTAAACGAAGTATCTGTGTTTAACGCCGCACGCATGCGTCAAGTTCTGTGATTCTCCGAGTCCTGATTTCGCAATAAGTTAACGATCATACAGGTGCTTATCGTGGCCATCGAACGTGAAGTAGCAGCGCCTCTAAGAGGCCACCCGACTCTGGTATCTGGTCAACGAAGTTACGGGCAACTGCCCACATCCTGGATGACTTGATTACTGACGTTAAAAATACATCAAGAAAACTGGTAACTCATTGTCAAGTGCAAGCGTCACAGGCAAGCGTGGCAGGTAAATGGAGTTTTTGACAGGTAATTGCTTGCCCAAATTGAGATAATCGTCAATGTGAGCCCATGAGGGTGAACGTGAATTGTTAAATGGAAATCAATCTGCTGATGACGAATCGTACAGATTGGTACGTGGAATTGTTCGTGGAAGTACGCACCAATCAAACGCCCTGCGGTAATTAACCCTCTAATTTCCAAAATGCGTAGGCTCAGGCAACCTCATCAACCTTCACGCAATGGAAATCGCCTGGTAATTCCAAGCAAAGACATAGCAAACAACGTCGAGCACATCCAATATTTTATTCATGACAATGTAAATTTAAGCTAAATTATTTTTTTACCACTATTAATTTTTCAACCAACATCTATTTATGCACAGAAGAGGTGTACATGATGTAATTAGCACATGATAGCAGATCATGACGAACAATGAGAAATTAAACGCAAGGTAAAGGTCGCCTATGTTCGAGCTCCACAGCATGTTACGTTACGCCCTTTTGATTTGAGACACTTCTCTTATATTTTTTTTAAGACGTCACGGATAATGACCCGTCTGAGTGGTATAAAACATAGTCGCGAAATTTGACGGTCAGCAGACGCTATCAACGTACAAGATGATCAAGAGCGTGGTGGTTGTCTTCTTCATTGCCGTTGTCGGTGTGGTCCTTGCGACAGATATCAAGTCAAAGTACACGACGCGTTTTGACAATGTTAATATCGACGAGGTGTTGAGGAACGATAGGCTGTTGAGTCATTACTTCAAGTGTTTGACCATTGAGGGACACCGGTGCAGCGCGGATGGACTGGAACTAAAAAGTGAGTATAAAGGGCGACCATCTTAGCTCCTTTCTCTCATTCTTAACGCTTCTGGAAAATTGTCAGGTCATCAATTCTTGCGATGGATTCACTGAAGGTGTTAGAAAATTAATTTATTAAGTTAAATTTTAAAACTTACTCGTTGTCATGTTAGTGGTCGAGTGGTGGGAAATTGTGACGTAAGCGTATTCTCCATTTTCTTTTACGATGACAAGCAGTTATCGAGAAACCGTTTTGCTGGTCTGCAAGAATGGTATCTTCTCTTTTATATCAGAGGAAATTGATTCCTTGCTCACTATTTGTAAAATTGAATAGAAATATCAAATAGATCAGAGAATATATCAAAGAAATAAGCTGATAAGAGCAAACATTTGCGTTTTCAAAAGTTTTCATGTCGGTCCGTATTTTGTGGCTCCTTAAAAGTGCGTTTGTCGTACAGAATTTCGACTTTGTCATCATAATAATTATCCTTGATTATTTTACGAATTTTTACAAATTTTTACGAATAAACTCTGAACCCCTGAATGCATAAAGCAATGATGATTAAATAGCTTGTAATAAGTTTAGGGAGTGGGAACTATCTGCACAACCCAGGGAAAGAAAATTCAACAAAAATAAACAACATTTGGTAAATTCTCCCCCCCCCCCCCCCCCTTCAACCCATGGTTGGCGGAAAATCACCACAAACCCACATTTTCTTCAGCACTACCCGACAGTCCTTATTGATTCAGTAAAAATCATCTGGCTATCAGCCAATTAATTATAATAGATTGCATATGACTCCAAATGGTAAAACCTAATGAAGATAAATAAGTGTTCTCAACCAATCGTTCTCAAGCAAAAGAAATATGTTTGTAGTCTTTGTTTCAACTTCACGTCTGACAAAGACTTAAAGTAAAGAACCTTGACTGAATATGGGTTTCATGAAATTACATACACCTAAGAATAAAAATTCCTGATATTCGTCTCGAATGCCGCTATGTAATTGGTTTTTCCAGTTAAGACCGGATTTTAAGATCCGTCTTTGCACACTTTTCCGAAGACCTTTTTCAAGAAGCACCGAGCTATGGGAAATTCACGTGAGTGGCTTTGCCACTCACCCGAAACACTTACAAACTTCGTCATTATATTTTCAAAATTGTTATTTTTCTAGTACAGGGATCTTAAACTGGGTTAAAATTTAACTAGACATTTCCAGATTAAAAGTTTTAAAAAATTTGGGGGGGAAATCTCGATATTGCGTTGAAATCTCTCGGCATTTAAGTCGTTTAATGGGTTTAATATCTTAAGTTACCACAAGATCCTTGAAAGAACTGGCAGTAAAAAATTAAGTGAGGCTTTAGAAGCAAGCCCGTGCCATTTTTCATGGATTAAATAGCCCAAAATGTGCCTAGAATAGTGATACATATAAAACATAATAAACCAGGAACAAAGCATAGACAGAAATTAAATCTAGCCCCTACAAATTCCTGAATGCTTGCAGGGTGGTCAAAAGCGATTGAAGAAACAAACATTTCCAAACTGAAACCCGTTTCTATCAGAGGTCAACAGCAAATTTAATAGATTTTCACCATATTTCACCATATTTCACCATATTTCACAACAATGACAGTGTTACAAGATATCTAATCCTGCCCCTTTTGGCAAACCGTACCTCTTTTAATTGATTTTATTCTACATGACATATTTTCTTTTCACCCATGTGATTTATCGATAAACCCAGCCTAATTTCCCCCCCGCTCGGTATGTTTCAGGATCACTACCCGACGCACTGAAAAACGGCTGCACGAAATGCAGTGAGAAACAGAGGGTCGGTACCGAGAAGGTCATCCGTTACCTCATCGACAATAAACCTGACATGTGGATCAAACTAGAGGAGAAATACGATCCATCTGGCGAGTACAGGTACAGGTACAGGTCGGCGGCGAAGCAGGTTTACAACATTCAAGTCTAGGGGTTTGGGTTTAGTCATAACGAGCCAAGGCGGCGCATCACAGTATGAAACGTCCAGAACGGCTAAAGTCTACAGCTTATACAGATTTTCAACAGAGTTCTGGTCATCGAGTCGTATCCAGAAATAAAATGGCTTCTTAAAAATCCAGGGCAGCATATCACAGAAACAAAAAATTATGGCACCAGTCAAGGGGTGACCTAACTGAGAGGAGATAATAGGGTGCTCTAAAGCTAGAGTCGTCGCAAATTGTGAGTTGCCCCATATTTAAGTGACTGTGAAATGTTTGCAAAGCAGCGAACTCACCCTTAGTGGCGACGACTCTATGAGTACTGCCTTACAACTGCTACTAATATGCTTTTCTATGTGCTTGAGATGTTCGCATTGTTTTTAAACCTAAGAGAAATTAAAAATAAAATCATTACTCATGAATTAAGCACCCACAGAAGTATGGGAGGCATGTGTGTAGTGTACTTTGATTGATTTATTATAGTGTTCTCAATAAAATATACATCTGCAACTCATCTCTGTTAATAGGACTTGAAAGTCACAACATCCAATTATAGCGAGAGGCCAACAGAGTAACTATGATTTTTAATGGCGCTTATTAGATTCAATTGCAAATGTATTGATTACCTTTGTTTAATTAAAACACCTGATAATTAATACATTTTAAACTGTTGGTGTTAGATTTTGCCAGATGTTGGTTAATATGTGTAAAATATTCTACATTGTATAATGTAAGCTAGCTTGAAGCAAACTTGACGCCATACTGTCTTCTCTCGTGGTATTTTGTTTGTTAATTGAAAGAAGACGGACATTTCTTGGTTGATATCAAGAAATTAAATTGCATTGCATGTATGATGTTGTCTTTGCGTTTTAATGAACCGTTTCACATACCTACTGCAATTCTCTACCAACCCGAGATTTCCACCATCCAAAATGTTCTTTCCCACCCTCAAAGATATTTGTCAGCCTCTTTCAGTCACGCAATACATAGATGGCTAATTGATAGAGTGCTTTTGTCATCTAGATAATAGAGCACCACAATTGTTCCATATTTGGTGTCTAAATAGTCTACAAGATGTGCAATTGCTGGACATTGACTTGGTAATCGAACTCCAAAATATATGGAGAACTAAAATTGTTCATTAAGCTTTACTCTACAAAAGAATATTCAAAACAGTAAACGCATCTGGTATTGCCCATTATTACACTGATGGAAGAAGGGTCATCGCTCTAGCCGCGAATATCGGTTTTTCACAAAATAGCAGACAGTTAAAATATTTAAAAATGCTACAATTTAGATCATGAGCTCGTTGATTATATGGGTATGTAAATATTATTAACTAAAAACCCCTCTTGTATTGACTTTGAAATTTTATTATTATTACTAATTTAAAATCATTTTACACAATATAGTTCTAGAAACGATAATTTAAAAACTCCACAATTTTGTTAACAATAACTACAAATCTTAGGTACAATCATCAGCTGCTGTGACATTAATATGGCATTCGTTGGTCCACTAGTTACTCCTTGGCCTCCTTGAGTTCCTTGATCTTCTCGTCGTACTTCTTCTGGTAGATACCAGTAGGATCGTACTTGGCGGTGAGCTTCTTCCACATTTCAGGTTTGTTCTTGATAAGGAACGTAATTACTTTGTCGGAGCCCTTCTGTTGGGTTTCGCTGCAGGCCTTGCAGTCATCCACCAGAGCGTCGGGAATCGTCTCTACAAACACACAATTAGCGTTCAGTCACTGACTATAATGTGCAATCTGTGGTGATTCCACGAATAATCGTGATAACATGATTTTAAGTATCAGAAAATATAATCAGAAAAAATCACTAACAGCTACTTTACAATAGCACGCTAAAGCCAAAATAATAAAGGATTATCCTGTAAAAAATTGAACATGAAGTTCGTTAAATACATAAAAGTCCGTTGACTTGTAAGTAGGTATGCTTGGTAGTATCCCAAATGAAAGATTTTTTTATGGTTTAAGATTTAAAATAGTTCCAAAGGATGTTTCCCTCAAGAAACACTCGGCAAAATCTTCGCTCTCTTCCTCTTTCTGATTATCCTAGAGCTAAAATAAAACTTCTAATATCGTTTCAAACAAACAGTTGTAATAATTACTAAATTATTAATTACTAGAATGAATACTTGTTTCAAATTTTAATTAAAACAAGAATTTTCCTAAATTCATCTCAGCCACAAAATCATAGCCCATAGTCCATTTGATAGGAAAAGGAATACGTTTTCTAATGCTGAAGGGAAATGGGTTTGCTTGGCAAACCCGACAGGTTTGTACGTTACCTATCCGTATGGGAGCTAGTGGCAAGAACTGCTCCATTGTTAATTAGTTATGTGAATCTACAGTCGTTTTTTCAACACCCCATTAGTAATATGTCTCGGAATCCAAAGCCCTACCAAGCGTACAGCACTGAACCTCAGCATGGCTCAATTTACACCCCATGACCACATGATTATTGCCACTTAAATCTCGCCATCTAGAGGTTATGCTTGATATAACAATAGACTGGAAAATAGTTCGAACTCGTTCACAAATTAAAATTAAATGTTTGAAACGCGTGTTGCTTATTCTTGCGGTTTACCCACAATGATAATTCACAACTTTACATAGAATCTGGTTATTAACAATTGTGAAGAAATTCAACCAAAAAGTAAGTTATTCAGTGCTAGGTAGTGACACACCTTATGTTTCTTTCCAGTTCTAAAGTTGTCTAGCTGTAGGGTTCGTAGTTATCACTTATCAAATTTTGTCCTGTTTGGGTCACATTCATGATATCACATTTTCTTGACTCCTTTCTTCGTTGCTTGTCAATGAAGTGAACTTATTTTGTGAGAGAACTAATCTCTTGTCCGAAGAACGCGAAAAGTAATAACTTGATTAATAGTTAGTGCATTGGCACCATAATTTCATCCCAGAAGCTACCAAAACTAAGTAACTAGAAAATCTAGCGATTCCTGTATTGTCTATGTCTTGAAGTCCAGTTGGAATACTGCCTGCATAACCGAGACCGAGAAGCCATACTAAATACTCATTGATAGCTTATCTGTCCAAGATGTCTTAACTTCAAATTGACACAAAAATAGTAATAAAATCGACATACTTTTCAGTTCTTCGCCATCAGGAGTGCATTTTCCTTCTTCCAACATACACTTGACGTAGTTGTTTAGCAGTCGGTCACTCTTGAGGATCTCGTCTAGGTCGATGTTGTCGTACCGGGTGGTGTACTTCTTGTCTTCCCTCGGAACCCTACCGGCCTGGGCGACCACCAAGAGAGCGAACAGGCACACGACTACTTGAATGGAAGGCATGACTGGTTGCTATGCTGTACCAATTACCCTTACCGCCTCTTATATACCTCCACGATGACGACAGAGCAAATCATTCACATGATTTTCTCTCGAGAGGGGAAAAACGAACACAAATCTCCAGCCGCGACTAAAAGTGAGATAATAATAAAAAAAAAAAATACAATGCAAGTGTAATTGCGATTTACGGAAATCTTGTGTTGTCGGCATCGGTGTGTAGGTTTATTGTGAGGTGACCTCGCCGTGTGCAAGCACTCCATTCTGAAGAAATCGTCTAATTAACAGAAACCTATACCTGTTTCAGCATTGACCTTATCACTTTCTGGAAGTGAGATAAACAATAATTAATTTGCTTAGTCAGCGAAGTAATAAGTTTTAATTTACTTTGTTTGTTAGACTATTTTGCATAATTACTTGTGAAAATAATATTTCTCTTGAAGTATTTGCTGTGGATGCAAATGAACGATGCATTTCTTGCTATTCCTTTTTCCTCTAGGCTGATGATAAGTGATCTTTAAGCTAAGAATGGTGGGGGTGAGTGCATTTTGTCTTGCATTAACAGGGAACGAGTACCTGTCAGTTTACTCCACAATCTGATGCAATTGAAGATCAATTCTTATTATATATTTTTTATTTTTTGTGCAATTGCACGAATCTAATCGTTACTTGCCAAGAAGCTGTCGATGCAATTGTAAGTGTAGTTTGTAAATGTAATTCCCCAGTAAACAGCAGGGGGTATGCGGCACCTCGTTTCGTAGTTGCGCTCGAAGCATGCAATACAGTCGCTCTACTCTGCCACCAGCCGCGTACAAGTGCCTCGTGCAGAACACCCCTGGGTCTGTGATGGGAAATACGACTCATTTTATGTCGTGGGGTTTTCATGGCTAGATCCTGCACCCCAGGGTGTTTTTTTAAGTGAATGAAAAGCCAGCGGAGGTACCGAAGGGAGCATCCAGAACCAGAGCCATTTTGGAGCACTTTGTACGACCTTGACAGCGTTAACGGACGTTTAACAATCAATCTCAACGAATTACTAGCCAGTTCTCAATGCAATTCATAAATATCCATGAATTTTTACTCTAGCAAATATGAAAATATAACAACTAGAGCTAATTTCCATATTATTCGTTTCTCCCACTTTCACCCCTCAAGGTAATTGATTAATTTGGAGACAGAAGCTGTCAGGTACCACAGTGATTAATACCGTTCCGCCAATGAACTGAGCTGATGTACCGAGACCTCCGCGGTGTCGCGATCATGCAAAGGCGGCAAACCAGCTGGCCCTTGTCTTCGGTAGACCTAATAGACCCTGGTTCGATCCCGGTGACCAGATACCCTGCACCGTTACACCCTAAGGGCATCGTCGCCGACCGGTGATGCAGATACGTCCCTGGTTCGATCCAGCCGTGACCGACTGTACTAGACCTAAACTCCAGAGAGTATCTCCCCACACAACACAGTGATGTTGTCACGATTGGACAGTGATACCATTTAATGTTTTTAATGACATCCTCAGGAACTTGCCCACGTCACATTATTATACCATTGTGATGTTGTCACAAAGATCATTTGTCTCAGAATTCTTTACACATTCATATGCTTTTTGATACCATTAATGGTATCCTCAGGATGTGTTTTGGGAATCGGAAAGGAACAAAGGAATTGAAAACAAAATACTTTTTCGATTTTCCATACCATTGCATATTAATTCGTAGGCAAACATATGATAAAGAAACACAAATTATATATATCCAATATAAATTAGTTAATGTGGCAATAGCGATATCCTCAGAAGCTTGCAGACATAGCATTATTACATCATTGTGATGTTGCTTAAATATTCGCTCCACTTTTTGTTACATATTTGTATACATTTTGGTACCATTAATGGTATGCTAATGATGTGTTCTAGGGGCTGGAAAGAACCAGGCAAATTAAAAATAAAATTATATGCATAAAAAGCTATTTTAATATCAAGGATAATATCAAGAAAATTTACTCGACTAAATTTGTTTCTGGAACTCGATAGTTTTAATATCGAATTTTGAAGTTATTCTAGAAACAAAACCTGAGCTTTATATTTGGTCTTGTTACAAAAGCTAATTAGATGCAAAGCAAGAAGGTAAATGTTCATTTACACGGGGATGCCACTAATGGAATAAGGCTAATACATTTTGCAACCCTGTGCGGCTGCTTTGGTTTGGTTTGAAAAACTCATTTCTGTTAGTCGACAGTCCAGTGGACTAGCGACTAATAATTTGTAGTCCTTGTTCCACTCAATTAAAATAATAACGTTAGGCCAGTGGAAAAACGTCTTACTATTTGTAGACCCTCTTTCAATTTATAAGACGGGGCTGACTTTTTTTGGTGAATGAAACGTAAATTGAAATAGGTACACACTGAACCCTGGAAATTAGTGGGCAATTTCATTTTAATTTGCTTGCATTCACCAAAATATTACTGACCATCTTTTATTAATTTCAAATGCGTCTAAAAACTGTCGACGTTTGTCCACTGGACTAGCGCGAATTACATTTTAATTTTAACCGAGTGGAACATGGACTAAAAACTGTTAGTAGCTAATCCACTTGACTAATGACTGACATAAATTAGTTGTCATTCCACTGGAATACTGACTAAAATAGTTAAACTCTCGTCCAGACGAGCACAGCGGTGTACCGAACATTTTTCTGATTCTTCAGAAGTGAGATGAAACAACAATGTTTTTAAATATCTTTCAACATTTTTTAAAAGAAAAATTTCGCAATTGTCAGGGAAAGTTGTATCAAAAGAGTTTTGAAGATAGATTTTCCTAATTACTGATTACTCTACTGCAGAATCCTCGCTGCTGGACGCGGCTATTTGATTCTTTTTTGCTTCAAGGCAAACTGCTTGATCCTTGTACCAGCGTGCAGGATCCAGTTTTTTGCTTTTGCTTCAATAGCTGCATTGGTTGCATCAGGTAGATTTGGCATCTTTTTAACAGCAGCTGTAACAAATTCAATTTAAGTAGAGGTTTTGGTCACTGGGGTACCGTGCAAAAATATGTGAAATAAAAAGGGAATTCCACAAAAACCTTGATTAGAGAATTTCGATTGGAATGTCAAAAGGCATACTCAAGATTGTCAGTAAGCCATAGGGAATAGTGGGGTAAAAATGAGATACACAAAAAGAGACGGGTGAAAAATAAAAGGACCGGCTTGTTGCCCTGGCTTAAAAATAAATTAATGGATATGTGAACTTTGATCAACATTCATGCATAAAAATAAGGCACATAGTTGTAACAAATTCTTGGTGTGAAAAAATTCTAAAAATTCCAAAACATGTTGGAAATTATTTCCCCTTTTTCCATTGGAAATGGGTGTAGTTTTTAGTGTTTTTGCTCAAACCCAGGGTCGCCAGAAAGTTTCCCTGTCGATTTTGAAACTATTGCTGTCCAAAATACAACATCACCACAAAAATGTTTTAAAAGCACTCGTTCTACAAACTTACCAATTATTGATGCCGTTAGAAGCAGATTTGAAAATTTCTTCTTCCCTGTCGCCCCATCCCAAGTGAACTTTACGGCGACTTCGTTTGCGCAAACCATCACCAGCAATCGGCGCACAGCGGAGCCGATGTCCACCCCACCAACTTCAGCCATGTGTTTGATCTGGTAGGGCATAAGTAAACATTATCAAAGAGGCTACATTACTAAATTAATGCTATTTCACTTTTGCACAATTGCACTTACCAAAGCTTTTCTTAAGCCCGACTCATTTCCTAGCTTTGCCTCTAGGCTCTCGAGTTCCGACAGGGTTCTCAGGGGGAAAACAGCTGAGAAATAGTTGGAGTATTCGTCCTCTACCTCTCCTGTACCGGCACCCGACATGAGTTTTTTCAAAATGGTAGCAAGTGTGTCGTACATTTCTTTCAAGCCGCATCTTAGCAAGTATAGTTTTCGGTCCACTGAACGTTGCCATTCTGAAAGCAATTATGTTAATATTCCACAATTACATTTAAAATACAATAGGTAATAGCTTAGTAAAGCATGAACAATTCACCTCTATCAGAAGATGACTGATCTACATGGACACTCTTCCTATGTTTTGATGCAGGCTGAGCAATACTGGGTGTGTCTAGAATGATAACAAATAAATACATCATAATTCTGGCCTAAAATATATACTTGAAACATAACATCATACATAATAAGTCGACACAACAGCATCCACATTTGGAAAGACGTTTTGATTAATAACGGGCATCAGCAAGAATAGCTCTAATGTGTTCAGCGGAAAACTTGTCTGTATCCAGAGTGCACAATAACAAGCCTTTGCCTAGATAGGTAGATAGGTCCGACCACACTGGTTATCACAGCACTACCATGCTGCCTTATGTTCTGTGCACAACTTCAATGTGTTATAAAGGGGGTAAACAGATAAGGACTTACAATCCTAGCAAAATAGTACAGCCCCCAGCCACCATACCTTATAATATTATCTTCTCAGGAATTGCTCAATGCTAGCCTAAAAGGCAGGATTTCCACTGATTCCACCAGTCTAGGTAGTGATGATTATAGAGGTTAGAATGGCACGTTGTCGCAGTGTGGACACCTTTATCTAGATAAGGCAAAAAGAAACAACAGTCACTTAAGCATGATAACATAAAAACCAATTTCATGTGATATATAATTTATAACGATTCGAGTACCTATAAGCTTTGCAGTAAAACCAAATGTTCTAACGCCGGCTAGTAGGCACGGCCAGAGGCACGGCAACTGATGCCGGATGCGCCCTAACCTGTATTTCACGGCGCTCTGTGTGGATGGCGTGTCGGGCGCGAGCTGTTGGCGCGAGACATTGCGCATACATTCAAACCATGTTCAAACCACTTCAGCTCATCATAATTGTCTCAATTCACTCAAATAAATGAACAAAATAAATATCAGAAGGTAAAATTTTGTTCTAATGCAATGTCAATACTTACTTCTTTCTTTACTTCACACTTTCAGACTGATCTTCTAATGATTGCCGGCTGCCGAGTGCCGAGACATGTTGCCAGTCTGTTTCAGTTTGACCAGCTGTGTGTAGGAAGCGTGTCGCAAGTTTCATGGTGGCGGCTGCCATTCAAACCGCACTTTTTATTATTAAATTGTCACAATTCTGGTAAAAATTTAATCTTTGACATAATCAACAACATGCGGTAGAATTTGGTTATAATTGAAAGTATATACTTCCATCTTCCTCTTTTGGCAGTTTCAAGCTGGTCGTCTAGCGATTAGTATAAATGTTCGTGTTTGAACACAGAAGGCGACCCAAGAGGTTATGCTCAGCAGCCGCCTCGATCTCAATCATGACCGCGCAAACAAAGTGTGGACGCGTAACATTTAATGGTATTTTTAAAATACCATCACAATACAAGTAAAATGTATAAAGTTCGTCAATTCAAAAAGCATTAATTCGTATTTTTGTGATATCCTTAAAATTTATATTATAAATAGGGTAACAAAATAGCAAACACTTTATTATGGAATGATATTGTAATCGAATTGTGAAGATAACATTTAGTGTTCTAAAACACTAGTGTTTCGTTTGCAACCTCCTCACAACATCAGTGTGTTGTCTGGGTCATTGTCCAAGATCTAGAATTGCTATTCCTCCAGAAGTGGATATTCGGCCGTAGTTCTATCTAGACGTAAAGCCACCAAAAGAGTGCAGGGCAGTCAAGCCTTTCTTAGGATAGTTGATGGATCAGTGGAAAATTGCCATCCCTTAAAGTTTGGAACCTACAACGTTATGACGATATTACACAGTAATTTTGGTCATTTTTGACAGGAAGAGGCTACGTGGCGGCACCGGGATTCCCTCTAGGTTAGGTTATGTTCATCATCATCCACTCATTCACTGATGCCATTAGACCAGTGCCAAATTACCAGATGTCAAAATAATGCGTTGTTAAACCCCAAAAATCAATCAATCATAAAGGATTCCATACTCAAATATTTACATTTTACCGTCCCATAGTATTTTCATGGTAAATGGATAACTTTACGGACTGCGGGGCTAGGACACCCTGCAAAACCGACAACTAGATCATACAATATAATTAAGTAAAGCGGAGACAAAACTCATTGACGTAGTAACATAAACAGACAATAGGAGGTTTGTTTCGCTGGGAAGTACCTGTTAGGGTTTGACGTCAACGCCAGTCAAGAAATTGAGACTTGATACCAGACTTGAGACACCAGGTAATGTCTCCATTCATTTTATCAGAGATTTGCATTAAAACAATATTTCTATCTGTTTATTTCCAAAAACAAAATGACCTTCAGTGTCCTTTGGTATTGTTGACCAGGCTTAATGGAGGGTATTTGGGCGCAACAAGGCGCTACCAATTTTAACAAAGTAGCTTATAAAACTTTGCTATACAACGCATATGATTTTTCCACAGATTAATTATTTGCGGATGCCACTAGGACATTGAGGATGAGACAATCACAGACATGGAGTTAATACCTGCCTATTGTCATTCAATCAAGTGCCACGTTGTACACGATCATTGCCTGACGTATGAACGTACTTACAGGTACGCCTCGATACAGGTATACCATGCTGAAATAACATACCCTGCACTGCAATTTGAAACTTATTTCAGTTGTTGTCAGAACTCTAAATGTCAAATAAGTAGTTATCATTACATACACTACACACTCTACTAATCAAGCGAATAAAATTTTAGTCCGGGAATACGAAATTCAGAAGGACATCATTTCGATTGGCTGAAAAAATCTATTAGGTTTTGGTAATCATCAAGAAGGTATATATAAGGAAGATGACCAAAGTCCATAAGCTACAAAACGAGAGTGAAAATGGTGGAACGATATGCCATGGTGACGCTGTTTATAGCGGTGTGCATCGCCGCCGTGGTAGCGGACGAAGCCAAGTACACGCAGAGGTTTGACAACATCAACATCGACGACATCTTGAAGAGTGAACGTCTCGTGAACAACTACATCAAATGCATGACCAACAAGGGACCATGCACCACCGAAGCAATCGAAATGAAAAGTAAGTCATCGATATTCACAAAGTGGGTACTGGTGTTACCGAAATCTCGACCCTTAGTGTTAGTTCAAACAATTGCAATTCAATGCAGGGAAATGCAGATGTTTCTGTGAGTCAAACTTCACGCATAGTCGAAGAATTTGGTAAAAACAGCCCAAAGTCCAGTTAAATAAGCAAAATGGGTGTAGCTGACTGGCTGTGACCAAGAAGGTAATAACTGGCAGTTATCTTTTTAATCGAAGTTTGTTTAACTAGCTCTTAGAAGCTTAGGTCAGAGTTTAAGAAGTAAGTTTAAACCGGGTCTCAGAAAGCTATTCAATTAAAGATTTGGTGGAGATGACTTGCATTTTGAATTACATGTGGTGGGTGTTATTTGTTGCTGGTTACTCACACAAACAACTTTGTTAATGAAAAGTCATACACGAAAAGTCATACACGTGAAGGACGCCAAAAAACAAGCTTAAAAAGAAAACTTCTTGGATAGTAAAAATAAATTTGCATTTACCTACAATTAAACTATCCTACACAATACAACACTCATATGTCTTCAAATTAGCGGAAATAATCACAACATGATTAGTTTGTTTTTCTTTTTCGCCTATCTTTTGCAATTCGTTTCGTCAATTTGGTTGGGATTCATATTTCGGTTCTTCGCAGTATTCGTTTTCCTGCACCGGTGCCTATGCACTAACCATATGATATCGCAACTTATATACCACTTGTCCGGTGACACAGTTAGCTGGTATTGCGAAGGTGAAGCTCACATGTCTACTAAATTATGAGCGATTGTTCTTCGCCTTGGCTTCAAGACAGTCAATATGTCGAGGTAGCATAACAATAAAGTTCTTTAGTTTTCTTACAGAACTACCATGTTACTCCCGTTCCCAATCAATTCTTCTGTCTACTTGCTAAACATTTGAGCTATATAACGATGGCACTGTGTTCAAGAACGTGCTAAGAGGATAGAAATTCAAAATAGAAACGTTATGGAGGCTAGCTACGAATCATTCTTGCCTAGATGTTCTAGGCAACGCAAGAATATATAAATAAAACGCATCATTTTGATAAGCCCCCAACTAAATCTAGATCCAGACATACTTTTTGGATGGAAATGGTAATTAATTGTCTTTTAATTTCCAGAATATATGCCCGATGCCCTGCAGAGCGAGTGCTCGAAATGTTCGGACCTCCAGAAAGCGGCGGGAGCGAAAGTCTTCCACTTCATGATAAACAAGAAACCAGAGGCGTTCGCCGAGATCGAGAAGTTGTACGACCCAACTGGTATTTTCAGAGCTAAATATTATGAACGAGCACGGACGTACGAATTATCTGTCAGGGAGAGGGAGGCTGCTGGCAAACCATTGTTTAACGAAGAGCATTGGGAAGAACTAAAAAAACAAGCGGCGGGAAGATAAAAAAAAAAAATACATTGCAACGAAGCTATTTTAAAATATCGACCGATATTATGTCGATATGTCACCCTCAGTTAAGAAAACTGCTAATCAAAATAAATGGCATGCTTATTCACGAGCAATCTTGTATTTAGTTCGCTAAAACCCAAAATCAGAACCCAATGCTTGAACCCTTCCACCATTGAGTTTATAAGTATGGTCAGAGTACCAGCTTAAATGTCAAACTTTCTGCTGGGAAAAAGAACCGGCAACTCGTGGTAACGGTAGGTGCGTACTTAAAAGAAATTTATATATATTAAGACTCAAATATCGATACATGTAAATCAATTGTTAAGTTTACCATTAATAAAGGTTTATTGAGCGAAAACTAGTATCAAATGCGAGTAATTTGTGAGAAATAACCAAGTTTAAAAAGTATTTGTCATGATATTTGTTATCTTTCGAAACGACGGTGACTCCTCCTGGTAGTACCCACCGTTTTTGTCCGTAAAGTGGTAATTTGGCTGCCATTTTTTGCGAAGACAGTTTACCATGAGCGCAATAGTTTATAAGAAAACCTATATCTTGCTTTATAGTAATTTATAAATGATTATCATGCAGAAGATAAGTACAGGTAGGCTGTAGACGTACATTAAGGTAGGTGTACTTAAAACTGTTGAGTTAGATACTATATATTTTGTGCATCTACTGCTTCTCCACAACAGATATTTTTTTAAATTATTATTGCTTTACATCATTTAACACAAATGATTACAATGATTCGTAATAATTATCTTCGGATAGGATTTTCCCTCAAGGCTAGATATATTCCTAGAAATGATTGCCGCAATCACTAGCTACACCGTCTATATTAGCGTAATTTGCCAAAATAGTTTAAAATCTAAAACACATTTTTAATTTCCTTGATTTATTTAGAAATGTGCATTGAACTCATCTTTGGCAGTGACATGGACCTTGACCTCAGTTAGGTTTATAAAGGATTACGTTTTGGCAGCACCATAAAATGTAAAGGTTGGCAATCTCATGAAATTGATTGATGTATTGATTGAATGTGACACATTTACTAACCGCGTCAAGTCAAGGGCTCTAACATCTTCGACCATCGAACACTCGATGGAACACATCATTAGATGATTTTGCATGTTTTAAACAAATGCAATATTATAATTTGCATCTGATTAACCATGCCCTGCTGCCAGGTAATTATATGTCATTGACAAACTCTTTGACTGACTACACAACGCCATTCTGGATGTTCGATCACTGTAATCTCTAGTGAAAATATCCAGGGCTTAACTTCCGTTGTTGCATAAAACCTTACCGTTAACTTAAACTTTAAAAATGTATATCAAAATATGAATGTACTTCAAACAAATGTGAAGCCTGAAAGTTAGTCTTTCACAACAAGCTGATTACTGGTATGCATGATGAGTTGCATACCTTGCAGTTACAGGAACTACGTTTTGCCGTCACTTTTGCAACAATTTTCAATAATTTAATACAGCAATTTAAGAATAAAATTACACGATGTACATTAGGCATGAAATTAATAACTTGAATGCGCTTGTTGACCCTCCTAGGCTGGGTGACCCCAAAATAGAATGTCAATTGCCTTGATGTATCTAATATTTTGGTATATCTTATAATATATTTAAGTGCATCTTACTTATAGTTACGATGAGCTGTTTACCAATTGTTGGCAGGAAAATTGCAGTAGTGTATTTTAAAACGGACTTATTAAACTAAAGGTCTAGTATTACGTGATTACAGTGTCTGTATTAAATTTTAACGGCCAGTTAAACCCTCGTCTCATGGTTACAGTCAAACAGATACTTTTAACATAGATTAATGAACTCTGTAAATTAGTATATTTTTATTTTAACCTCTGGTAGCTTATTTGGCTGAACATTTTAAAACTGGTCCTTGAGGTGACTTAAAAATGTCAAATCACATGTTAGAGTACTGAAGAAACTCACAGAAAACAATACCGATTGGGCAGCTATCAGTAAAAATATATTTTCATGCAATTTTTAAACACACTTTTACTTTCTTGGTTGGTGCTGGTATTTAAATCAAAATGAAATATGTGCTTAAACATTTGCAGTAAAACTGTGTCACTAAAAATCTGTCGCATTGTTTATTTTAACTGCAAACCTCTTGGACTCAATGCTAAAAACACTCCACGTACATGTCTACCTTCATTGTTAAAGAGCCTCATGAAATCTTCCAGCAGTAATTGGCAACTTCTCTGAATAAATCACCTTCGTGCTCGCTAAAAAAAAAGCATTGCCTCTTACGCAATTTCCACTTTAAGTATGGAAAACAACAGCTGTCACTGTCAGTACCAGAAGACTACCAACAGTATAGGAAAGTACATCGCCAACCGTTCTAACGAGAACAATGAGTTTTTTAACTAGCGCAGCCGTAGTGCTGCTAGTGATTCAATCGACCTGCGCAGCGGAAGGGCAGTGCGCAGCAGGCAAGGGCTGCTTCTCCAACCAGTACGACAACGTCAACGTCGACAACGTTTTAACAAGCGATCGGCTGCTGAAACGTTATGTCGACTGTCTGATGGACCGTGGAACTTGCACTCGAGAAGGACTCTTTCTCAAAGGTAACTCTCAAAGTAGAACAATTTTAACTCACAGCTCAAGTAACGGTTGTTTCTGCGTTGAATTCTTGCATGTGCTTTCAGTGACTCTTAACTATTATTCTGTTTCCAATCATACTCAATACCAGTATAAAAGATTACATACTAGAACCTTCTCATCCTTTGCTTCAGTGGTGCTTATATAACTGCTAGCTTTTTACTCATTAAGCGCCAAGGACCTCTGTGCGCGACTGAGGGTGGCATTCAGACTTGAAATGGTGTCAGGTGCCAATCATCAAACGTCCTCATTTTAAATAATTAATATAAAATCAGGTCTGCACCTTGGACGTGGTAACCAATAGATATAAAATTGATCGTCTTAATTCAGAACCAGAAAAAAAACAAGATATTTTGATCCAATCCTCTAAAGGCTCTAAGCACCCGGTGGTTCGAATTTTGAATTGAATTGGACTTCGTAACAAGTGAGTTGACCTGTCACAAGAAGTGAATGACTATGCTCGTCACGCAGACACCAACAAGCCATTGTTGTCGTTGACCGGGTCATTAAATGACACAATACATGTCATTGCGACATGTAGCTAGATGACGTGAATGTTATATCTTTACATGTATTTATAAAAATAAGTGTAGAATAGTCTTTGCCATTTCAGTTGACGAACAGACAAATCCATCTTGGGGCGTTTATCGAGAAGCGTAGGTTAAGTCCTCTTTACAATAGCAATGACTCTTTTTCTTTACAAACAAAAACTACTGTAAATATTTTATTATTATGAACACTTTAAACATCTCAAAAATCGATGCCCAAACCGGGACTCGAACACCGATCTCCACCTATCGCGGGTGTTGCTCTAACCCATTGAGCTACTTAGACACTAGCCTTTTGAGACGATTTTAGTGTATATGATAAGAATGACGGATCTCTTAGGAGTAGAATTATAATAATGATAATAATAAAAATAAAATAATAATAATAAAATAATAATAACAATAATTCATACTAATAAAATACCCCGCGCATTGCAAGCGTTTGCAATTTAAATAAGATTGCCAACACCAACTGCCTCGCTTTGTGAAATGAGGATCGACGAATTTTTTCATTTTCGACTTTTCCTGTTGGCACCCCTAATTTTAACAATTTCCTATGAGAGAATTTTATTTTTGAAATTCAAGATAATTTTTAAAATTTCGCATATCTTTTCTTTACTTGACTTGTATAAATCGATTTTATTTGACATCGAATTATTTTGTCTGTTATCTCTTAATCAAGGTAGGATTTTTGTTTTCCATATTCCCGACCATTTAGATGAGTCAGCACCTGAGAGATTAAATGATTACTAATACTGATTAGTTTGATGCAGCATGGGGAAAGAGGTATTCTTATCCAAGCACCATGACTACATACACCAATATTTGAGCTTTCATTCTGTACATGTTATTTTGGTGTCGTTTATAATAATTATAATAATCATAATGATAATCAAGTTTTGTTTTTGCCATTATTATATGTTTAGATGCAGAACGATCGAAACAAGTCAAGATGAAATATAGAAAAAAGAGATCAACCTTAAAGCCTAATGACTACTAGGCTAATAATCACTTTTTAATAAAACGTTACCGAGAAATTAAGAATAATTACCGTTTTCGACTCGTGGCAGCTACTATAATTGCAGTAATTACCAACTAAAAACTAACCTTGATTTTCTTTTTTAAACTGGATTTTTGAATGCTAAACAAAACCGCTCATTTTCGTGGCGGTTTTTAATGTATACCTGTAACTTCTTCAAGCGTAAGTAACGGACAGACGCACAATGATATTAACATTGAAGTGCCTCAAAACCATTCAAATTCTTTAACGGGCATACGTTACGATAAGCCAGAAAAATAAATAGTTTATCTAAATGTTTTTTTTATCAAAACTAGTGCTAAGGCTAGATAAAGTATAGAGATGAGTCTTAAAACCATAAAAACTAATATTTTTTTAATAAGTCTTTTTTAATAATGCATATGGATTGGCCGTTACAGAGATCATTCCAGACGCCCTCCACACAGAATGCTCGAAATGCAACGACCACCAGAAGAGGCAGGCCGCCAAGATCATAAGCCACTTGCTACAAAACCAACGTCCCTGGTTCGACGAGCTGATCGGGAGGTTCGACAAGACGGGCTTGTACAGGAAGAAGTACGAGTACGAAGAAGACGACGATTATGAGGACGAGGAAGAAGAGGAGACCGATAAGACTGAGTCGATTGCACCAAAGGGAGAAAGCGCGCCGTGAGGGGTTATTGTTGGAGAAAAGTGTACATATTGTCAAATGTTTACCCTGTTACCCAGAGGCTTTTCTACGAGTTCGGTTTGGTGGGAGGCCAGCAAAAATGTGCCTAATTGCAAAACAGGAACCTTTTGTAATTTATTTACTAAAATAATTTGCATTTAAAAAGTTTCTGTCCTGTAGCAGCCAGCTTATAAATTCTCAGAATTATATTATGTGAAATTTAGTCCTGGCACCGTCAACAAATTCATTTTCAACCCAAAAGTGTGCGGTAGGTACGTTTTATTTCCAGAATGTTGTCCTTTTGCAATTTTGCAATGAGGTCGGTTGCAAAGATTTGAAATACCCGGATTTGAAATACAAATTGGTAGTATTATTGTTACCTATGTACCTTGAACACTTCATACAAGAGGTGGTAAAGATCCAGTTCCACTGAATCCTCTGACTATCCTTTCCAGGCCGTACTTTAGTTATCGACTAATGACTTATTAGCATTGATATCGTGTTGAAGAATACCTATTCTTAGCCAAAGTCATTTTGAAATTACCAGAAGACCTCCAAGAAACCATTCAAATTCTCTTTTTACATTATTGAAATCACAAAAAAAAAACTTAAATTGAAAACTTTCAGCGTGAAAACCCAGAGATTAATACTCAAATGGCAAAAAATATCACGTATAGTTTTTTTTTCTCCAAGGCAAGATTTTTTTGGTAATACAGGTAGTGGAGCACACCTCTTTTTTGCCATAGATTAAATCTAACGTAGTTTTTTTCAAGAGGAATCTGGAGTGGTGGAAATCTTAGTAATTATTTTTTTAATTGGGGCATAGATTCTAAAGAAGTTTGATACACACACATGTTCAGCAAAACAAACTTTTTTTAAGACTCATTCGCGTACAAAAAACGTGGGATACAACAAAAAAACTACAAATTATTTCACGTTTCCTCTGTATGAAAAAGGTGAGAGATATTTCTTCAATCAAGCATTAAAAAAAGTACAGCTGCTTCGAAGAATTCCGAGTTTTTAACTCATCATAAAATATCATAGATCTGTTTTAATTCCACTGTTCAGAACAAAAATGTATTTAACATCTGTGTATACGTCGCGATAATTGGCAAGAACTCGCGGATGCGTCGGAGCTGTCTTCAGAAAACGTACTAACAAGAGTCCGCAGGCAAAGAAATAATCGCACAAATAACCTTGGACATGGAACGAAACGTGCTCTACGATCTTCACGCCTAGAACGTGTAGCTCTCTGAGATAACACTCCGATTGATTTCCTATAAAAGATGAGGAAAAAATTGTGGTCATAATCGGTTGACAATCATATTTGTTTGAATCGTTTGATCTGAAGGTCAGTCTTAAAGAACGCACTTTCAAGACATATGTAGCCAAGACACGTAGATATTTTGATTTTACATTTTTTACATTTTAATCACTGAGAGGATGGTACAAAATTAATTCTCCTGATTAATACGCAACAGTGTTTTCTTCTTCTATCGGCAATTAAGAAAGATGGAAAAAAACTGGTTGAAAAAATTATGAAATCAAGATGAAGTTAAGATAAATGAAGCTCTCATTTAATTGTTTTTCTCTCATAGGCACGCTCAATGTCAATGTCAAAATTAAACAATATCTGTCCTCACACTAATTAGTCTTGTTCTATTTATGACCTATTTATTTTCACTACGAGGTTTTCTCTCCTCTGCACTTTTAGCGAATTCCGATTTGTATTTTTAAAAATCGTTTCACGACAGCGACAGATAACTACTGCTTTTCTTTGATGATCTTCCACGTACACCACAACCATCGAAAGCAGAACACCAGGTTCAAACCCTATTCCTACAGTCATTAGTTCTTAAGACAGAGCAACTCCGGAAGAAGCGGCCTAGATCAAAAGTCGTTCAACAACATGGGCGAGGTAAAAATGAACGTCACGGCATCTACTTAGCAACCTACGCCTAGACATCTGATCTTTTTAATTAGTAACACGCATATTTTCTTAGTTCTTAGTTGATATTCGATTAATTATTTATTCAAAGCCATGTTGATACTAAACCAACATTGACCCATGGTCAGTCGAGGCCGAAACTGACGCAGTGCAGTTACACCGTTGTAAGATGTCAAATTAACCAATTGAAAGGGTAGGTATGGGCTACGACACGTTATTATTGCAATACTGATTATAATATTTATCTTCGAGTGTCTACTGTAATTTGGATTTGGCGTCTTTCTAATTAATGCTCATTTTTCGTACTAGAGGTTCCTTTTTCCTGTCATTGGGGATATCTACTTATCGATAAATCTATGTAATTACTGACAAAAGAAATGTTCGATGCAAATTTTCCTTCTCAAGTGCAGTGAGTAGGTAATTTGAATTTGTAATCATCGCGAAACAAGTCAATTGCTTCAAGCCAGAAAGACCACGTTTAAATGATGTTGTAGGTATGTCCAACTCCATTGCATTATCTGTGACCGAACATTTTTATCAAGTACCATGCTGCATAATGATTTCCTTTGCAGTACCTAGGTCTTGCAATTGAACATCAATACAATGTTGGAAGGAAATGCGTTAACACACGACAAGCAAAGTTCTCGCAAAATCAATTAAATCAGGATATACGGTTTGTTTTCTCTATATCCGTTCTAATTACGCACTACGTCGTAAGGGGGAGTACGCCATACAGTTACCAAAGGTTATAAGTTTCTTTCTATGACAGACCATTTTGTTTGTGGTTATACGAAATTTTCCACAGCTTTCCTAGGAATTCTAGGATAGTTCACCGCCAAATAGATACGGACGAATAATTTATATTTTCTTTTTTGTTCCCAGTCCCACCTGTCATTGGAGTTATTGTGTCAATTTTTGAGCTAAAAAAGTACCCACAATTTTTCTACATCAATACGTTTGATTCTTATGATCGAACTATGCCGAGATTATCATAAATTACGGCTTCGTAAAAAACGAGTTTTTCTGCAGCCTTTTCAATGTCAACCAAATAGTTCGTTTCAAATTATGGGATCATGTAAGGATTTTAAATCCTTACGACAGGTTTCAGAAGAAAAAAAGTCAGGATAGTGTTATGACAAGGCTGACCTTTTCACCTGGGCTTCATTATTTTGAATACGGTGTAGTTGCAACATTCCAATGAGATACAACACGTAATTCAAGTGCATCTGAATATTCATTCTTTTGATTAAAAATTGTACAGGTTTATGCTTTTTTTTCGACAAGGGCGAACTTCATTTTTCAAATCACCTTACGCCACACTATATTTCACGCGACGACAACGGTATATACCTTCTTCGTTCTAAGCCTCGTCGAATGGTTTCACTCGGCGTTGATTATCACGTTTTCCTTCCAAAGAATAAATAATTCAGCTCACACAGAGTATGGCATGCAACTTTATAATTGAACTTAGAATGCAATCAAAGATGAAATATCGAGACAAGATGCTACGAGATCTTCAACGCGTATGCCAACCCTATTTGCAACCTCGCATTTACCTTAAATGACCATGCAATTCCAACCAGGACCAGTTTCGTGATCACAAGACAAAAACGTATCGAAGATGTCCACACAAAAAATGCAAACTGGGCGGTTATCAAGACAGGTAGATCTACTTTTGCGTAACGATTTCTTAACCTTGCGTTTCCTCAGCGTTCTTTGATAACCAAATTCTTGGCCGCTGAGATGTACAGCGTGTTCTTGAGCTGTGATTGGCACAGATTTTCACATGAAACACACGCCATGACAACCAAACAACAGATCTTTTGTTCTCATTCAACCGCAATCGAATAATGACAATAATCGAAAAATAGTAGGGAAGCTAAGAAAGAGGCTGACACGATGTTAGTGGTTCTCCTTCCGTGGGCCGTTCCCTCGGCTACGGTTCTGTGAGTCGCAAAGGCTTGTACACCTCGTATTTTCATTGGCATTGCGATATTGCGTAAACAGCGGATCCCCGTGCGTTGTCAGCCAGTTCGCGATGGTAGTTCGACCGCGTGACCACGCTTTTCAATTCTGTGTTAGTGTTTATAATAACAAAGGCTGATTCGATCGATTTCTTCTCGTGTGCTTGTGTTCTGTGCACTTTTTTTTCTACCCTTTTCCTTTTTCTGAGACATTAAATGGTGAAAATATTTCTGCTCAAGATCCAAGGACGGTTGCGATCAGGTCTGGGAGAGCATTTTGTCGGCGGCTCATGAGTCGGGGCATCCTGACTAAGAGATCAGTCTGTACCAGACTTTTGCGCTAAGCGTCGCGTTGATTCGGTCGTCGGTCGTCGGTATGAGTGGGCTTGCAGTTTGTGCCGTCGCGACGCTGCTCCTGATGAGCGTCGTCGACGTCGACGTTGACGCGGTCAACGAAAATCAGCGTCGGATTTCGCGATTCGATTACATGAACATGGATTTGTTTTTCAATTCGCGGCGACTTTTCACGAATTATGTTGATTGTATGTTGGGGAAGCGAAATTGTCCACCCGAGGGACTTGATTTGAAAAGTAAGTACATCCAACCATTGACTGTTTCTTTTAGCATTAATGAAAAAGTTAGTTATAGGTCCTTTGGTATTCGTTTCAAAAAACAAATGTAATTGGTAAACAAACCATTAAACTTTCCGGTCTCGTGTGACTGGCAGAAACAATGTTTGTCTCAAAATGTATACTTTAATCTAAACACAATTCCAAATCGGCAAGTTGTTTTGATTTTTTTAAATCAAACCATAGGCAATTGTCTTGCAAAAAAACCGTTCACGATCTTGACCGTGCATTTCTCGTTAAGTAACCAAGTACTTTTAAAGTGTGAGATACCATCTCCTAATTAGCTTCGTTGATTGATTGACTTCTTGTTTTTAACGACGCACTGTTTTGAAAACTGACCCTAGAGGTGATATTTTCACATTTTTTACCTGTCAAACAAAAGACACTATAGATTCTTTGTTTATTTTTGCCTGGCAACATACACTGTTGTCGAATCAAGATCATGATCAAAACAATCTCTGAATAAATTAAGTGACCTGTTGTTGCTTCCTTAAAATGTGACCATGGCGAAGATGTTGTTTTCAACTTAGATCTTCTAAAGGTTAAATCGTTTTAATAACGATATATGCAGGTACTTTAAGGTTTAGAAAATATCGTTGACAATCACCCTGCACTATAGAGCAAGTTCGTGAAATGACCATATAAGGTAACCGAATTGAAGTAATGCATCCCGTGCATATTAACTAGCTATATAAATAAACTATGATTTAAGGTAATATACCAGTTAATCGAGTTTGAAGCTGGCACGAAATTTCTTTGCGACGCATATTATAGGATTTTAGAAAATACCAAACCAATTTTTTGGCTGTTACCATCACTAACCATGGCCCGTTTTTTTTTTTTTAGCTTTACACTAAATGTGTAACTTTAATCACTTTGTAAACATGAATTTACCTGCCGATATTCACACGAACCCTGCCACTTACACGTTAATGCAACTAGTAATTAATTATCTAAAGACTTGTGATTGTGAAACGACGCCCAAAAATAGTGAAACCCGCCTAACAATGGGACAGCGATGCACACACTTAAAGGTCTACCATACCTATAAGCCTAAGCGCATGGCCCTGGAGACGAATAAAGTTATCAAAAATAATTTGCCTTCCGTAGATGTTATCTAAGTTTTGTGCCCGAAAATGAAATCCATCTTGAACGAGGATAAAGACTTGAGTATAATTGCCAAGCGACCTTAGGTTTCAATATGAATTTACAATGCTGTATTTTTACATAATATAATTGTAGAGAATCCGCGAGTCGTCTCGTTGGTACCTAAGTTCATTCGACTTCGAGCATGTACAATCCTCGGGTGGGCTGTCATTTTCTTCACGGCTCAGTTAAATAACAGTTTTATTGCTCGACAAAAATATACAGCATTTTGTGTTTTTATGCCAGATAAATACTGACTCTAAAAATAACGATTTGAAACTATAAAATAATATTTACATAATTGCTTCAAACATTTTTTAATTGGTCCATACCCGAGATTAACACGAACTAATATTCTGAGAGTTCCTTGTCAATATTTTAATCGTGTTCTCATGGAGTTATGGTTCTCTTGTAGGATCTCGAATTCATCCTTGAAAACCCGTCTAGGATGACCAATGGCCAGAAGTTCACCAGCCAGACCCTTGTCTTGCAATGCAAACCAACTACCCACCAAACAAAATGTTTTATAGCTCATCTTGCAATTGTCAATATCACAGTTTCTATATTTTTGATGGATATGACCTAGGCAGCTTGTGTCAAACGAAATATTTTCGAAATATTTAGGCGTAATTTTCTGTATCTCGTTATCCTTGCTTCGTTGGCATGGCTACGTACTTGTTCAATTAATTTTTTTTTTAGCAAAAGCTGTTCCTGGCTGTCTTGCCATAAAACTAAATCTAGCTTGACCCTCTATCTTAGCTTAGCTTTAAAAGAAAATATTCAAAAATCCGCTACATAAATCTTCGTTGTGCTAAAACTTTACAACATTCTGGATTCCTCCGCTTTTCACAACCATTCTCTAACAACCCCACGACTTTTCCAGAGCAAATGCCCAGCCTCCTGAAGAAAGGATGCCCCGAGTGTTCCACACGACAGCGGGAAATCCTTGTAAAAATCTTCTTCCGCATGCAAGACGACTACAAGCCAGAACTGAAGACGCTACTCAAGCGTTGGGACCCGACCGGACAGCACTACATCAGATTCGTCAAGTTCTTGGAGAAAAACTTCCCGAACGAGGTGAAGGATCGCGCCAACAACACGGCCAGCAACAATTGAATGTTCGCCGGGGGAAACAATTGATTGTACGCCGGTCGGGAAAGTGTTACGAGAATCCTCTCGAGCGGGTAACCTTGATGCCATTGGGCAACTCAAGTCACATGTTTGGGGGGACTATAATTTCTTTCAATGTTAACTTATGTGTTTGACGCTTTGGCAGAAACCTTTGTCGGGTACAGGTGAGATGGGTTTTTTCTTCGATAAGTAGATTCCCCATTAGACTATCGTGGTGCCGGATTTTCAGTGGCATGTTAAATAATTAACAGACCGTTAACGAACAAAAGCTACCGTCAATTGGCTGTCTCAAAGCAAATAAAAAATTAACGGAGTGGTAGGCTCTTGACTTGCCGCTGAAAACCGGCTCTAAAAGGAGTGGCCGGTCATAAGAATCTGTGACGTTCAAGTTGTGGCAGTGGTATTCTGGCAAATCGATGGAAGATGTGAATCCAGTTTAATATCAGACAAGGTAAAGTACGAGATAAGATTTTCTTGGGATATATAGAGCTTAAGAGGACTTCTAAATTGCTTTAAGTTTTGAGCTGCGTCGTATAAGAATAGGTTCCCTAAAATATTTTCTCTCGTTGGTGCTTCCCTCTTTTCTGGAACATTTCTTTCGAACCCAATATCAAGTTTTTTCGAGTTAAAACTTGGAGCAAATCTTGTCTATTCAGCTTGGCCCATGATTTGTAAGATGTTACTTCTTCTTGCCTATGCCAGTATAACTCAAGTCTTTATATTGGTTGCCATTGGTTATTTTCCAATTGATATTGCCTATATTTCCACTAAAATTAGATAATAGTATTTTTAAGTTCAAGAGTAGGCATATACTTGTGTGTCAAATAATTGTCTGTGAATTTTTTTTTGAAACTTTACGTTCAGTTGTGTCAAATTTGAGCAAAATGAAATCAGTTTTGAGATAACCATGGCGTCTTGGTATTTTGTTCATATTATTAATGTTTTGCCTACAGGTGAATCGTGTAAATTATGCTTGTTTATTTCAAGCAAACAATTTTTAGAATTGCGGGGATTTATTTTTATATATTATGAAATGCTCAATTGGATTTCCAACAGATAGATATAGGAATATGCGGTAAAGATCTGTGGAGACATTTCACTCTTAATCCATTGTTAAGGGTTGGCTTATGCCTGGTGAGAACCAGCAGCTCATGGTGACAAAAACACTGCGACATATTTATATTGTAAGTTTAAGTTTCCTAAACATATGCTTTTCACTTTTTAAGTGACACAGTGCTATCGGGAAAATATCCAAATTTGTATGTTTTTATAAATAAAATGAAATTGGTCTTTATTTGTTAATAACCTTTCACCTCCAATTTTAAAGAACGGTCCATCCTCGCGACGAAACTGGAAACACTTTGTTTCAAGACATGGTCGCAAAGTGAATAGTAGGAACAAGGAAATTTGAAACTTGATTTGAAGGCGCAGAAGTGCTAATAACTCAATTGATGTAAGTGTACCTGGCTAGCCTCTTGCATGACCTCAAATGCCATAGGAATTCGCGGTAAACAAACAAAGAACACATCCATGTATAATATCAATTATGCATGAGGTACAAGCGTATAGTTGTTAGAATTGGAATATTTCTATTTTTCGTTCAGTATCCGTGAAATATTTCTCGTCTAAAATTAAACTAATTAAAATATAGTTTCCAATTACATGCTCACTTTACACACAAATTAAAATTATTGATAGCAATTGCAATTAATTATATCATGTTGAACATATCCCGTAGTTGCAAACAATATTACAATTACCTACGTGCACGAAACTTAGTTTCAATTATATTAGGCGTTCAAGAATGAGCGTATGGAAAAGAGATTGTCCTAAATCCATTTGTATCTAGTGGCAGTTAGTGCTACATTGACAAAAAAAGTGTTACCCTAGTACCGTGACCTCCTCGCCCCATTGGGGTGTCCGTAACAATGGTTCAAAGTTTTTTTTAGGTAACGAACGGTTTGGCGTGTTGGAAACACCGGTTCTCGTTAGATAGTTAAGCAACACTGCGCTGAGGTATTGAATGTGTAACCAATCATAGACATGACCAGTTCTGTTCGGGAGATGGGTTTAAGGGATGAAAGTTAGTACTGCAACTTCAGTCGCCTTGCTTATCAACCTCTCGACAGCATGGATTTGTGGAGGACTCCCACTGTTTGAGTTGAACCGTCCTTCGGAAGGGACGTTAAGTTGGTCGTCCCCTTGGTGCTCTTCGACAGGAGTAGGCTACGTGCCGGCACCGGGTTTCCCCTCCTCCCTTCTAAGTATGTTAGGTTCATCATCATCCTCATCATCATCCACTCATTCACCGACGCCATTAGACCAGTGCCGCATGGCCAGATGTCAAAACAGTGCGTCGTTAAACACCACAAATAAATAAATTTGTTTTAGGTGCTTCAAAACTGATCGCAAGGCCATATTTTCTTTCTTGAGGCGCGCGTCCCCCGAGTCACTTGCTGTGTACAATAATTACGTTTTTTTTTTTTAGGTCGACGTCTCTAAGCCCCCCTCAAATAGGTTTCAGCTCGGTGCTGCACAAAAATCGTTCAGTGCAACTTAACATTATGTATGCTATGCTATGTTTGTGAACATTTTCGTGAATTTCTGTTGGTTCAGAAACTTTGTGACCGATTTTTATTAGTAGAGGAGCTAAGTTGAGAGCATAAAAGTATGCTATAAAAATTGCATCACAATCTTACCAGTTGTTGGGCCGGTAGAGCGCGAATAAACGCATTCAAAAAATACACAGACAAACAGACACAAACACACCGTCAAAGACACTAGAATAACCTTTGACCATGGTTTGCTTATTGAGGAGCGGGGTGCTGAAGATTTCACATCGCAAATGGATCTTAAGTTCTATTTCCTAGTAATGCGTTGTGAAATGGTTGACCCGAGCCTAGGATCATGATGAAAGAAATGTTTAAAGGTCGGCTGAGAAAAGGTATTTGATACACGCGTGTGTCCCTACAAACATGCGTCACGCGTGTATACACATTTACGCGGTGTTTATTAAGTATTTGTAATTACAAATTAGACTTTTAATTTGAAGGTTGCGGTCATGGGAGACAAAACTTGGCTACATAATTACTTTCTTGTAATACGGGCATGCACAGTAGTAAACAAGTAGTGAAATCAATACGGCTATTAACCATTTCCTCACCTTCTTGACAATGCAGACTTCCTTTAATGAAGATGAGACACTTTTAATCAACTTCGTGGCTATTGTTCCACCACTAAAATGTTCGGGTTCGACTCACTAAACCTGCTTGATGCGTGTCTGCTCGTGAACTGACTTCAAATCAAGTGCACATTATCCTAGAAAATATTAGCTAGGTATAGATGTGGCCATTTGCAAGTGTAGCAACCGTTCACTACCCTCCAACCAGGGGTATCATACCCAAATGTAAACATTGCCTTCGGAATATCCCGACCTCCATGGCCAACTAGCAATTTGTTTCGATTTTGTACACACAAGTCGTTAATTTTTAATTGTTTTCAGTTTCCAATAAGCGGTCAATTAGAAGCGGAATGCCATCTACAACTAGTACGTTAGTAACGGCTATAAATTTCAAATTTTACAGACTTCTGCACTGACACTGTGGATAGTGGGGAAGGGAAGGGAGGTTGTTGTAGTGGTTCTTAAAAAATATACCTGTTTTCATATAAAAATGGACCTACAACAGCTATTTCAAAGAGTCGAAAGTAAGCAACGTTATTTACGTTAATTTATTAACGTTTAGCAACGTTATAGGTATGCTGGATCTGGAACTTATATCGGGAAGAGTTTAGAACCTAAGGGAAAATTACCTACAATTGGGTGCAGGACATCCAAAGCTCGCACGGCATCTTAGCTGATCTGGAACATTTTATCTAGAGCTTTCACGAGTTTTTGATGCTAATCCGGGAATAGTTTCCAAACTCACAACAGCACAAAGTATTGGGAGATTTTTCTCGAACAGTGTGGTCCCAACGTCTTTGGTCCCAACTGGTTTATTAGACGTCCAAGTTGCCTTTGGCGACGATGCTATTAATTTTTGTTATGTCGTTCGTTAAAAGCGGCTAATTTTCCATTTTACGTAATTGAAAAAAAAATGTTCTTAAGTAAACTCCTTTTTTTTAAGCAAAGCGTTCTGCGCACTTGTTTGTAAGTATAATTTTAAATGACATAACTCCGTAATGCAAATTTGTACTACTTTCTACATAGTGCGTAATGGTAGATGGTTCCAAGAATGAAGTACCAATTCGACGAAACATTGATCGTAAATTATCTCAAATAGCAATAATTATTATGCAATTGAAGTGTGTTCAACCTAAATGATCAACTTCTTTCGAGCCACCTCTACGAGAGGGGAAATTCCAATCAAGGGAAAGGGAGAAATTAACAAGAAGCCGGTAAATAATGCAGAGAAAGAAGAAAGGCGGGACCAAATCTCGATCCACGCTTATGCATTCAAGTCGTGAAAGAAAGGAGAGTGCTTACGCGTCGTATACGTTAAGGGAAAGGGTAATACCAATAATGACTAACTAGGATCAAGCACCAGCATACGAGAAGGGTTTGTGTGGAGGGGTTCACAGTATATTAAGCAGGATCTTAGGAGGTGATTAGTTAGTTGGAATACTCTCAGCTGCATCATGCGGCTTTTGGTATGCGCGTGTGTGGTTTTGGCCGCTGTTGTTTCGGGGCAGAAGAGCAAACCTTCGTACACGACCAAGTACGACAATGTGGACGTGGACAGGATTATCGGGAACGACCGCATCCTGACGAGCTACATCAAGTGCATGATGGATGAAGGACCCTGCACTGCTGAAGGGCGTGAACTCAAGAGTAGGTGTAATAATTGTGATTTTTACAATGTACATATACGCACAGTTTTGATGGAAAGTAAGAAATGTAAATGTTATTTCTCAAACCCTCTAAATTACTCATCCCTTGGATCACAATAGCTAGACATTAAAAAAAGTCGACTTAAAAACTTTTCAAATCTCTCAGGATCGTCCTCTTTTATTTGCCCAGGAATGCCATGCTTCGTATAAAATAGCTCAAGTTCTCCAAATATTCAAGTGAAACAACGATCTGCGTCGGTGTGCTAAATTTTAAAACCCAAATCTAAATTGAAACAATTCCGTTCATTGCGATCTTGTAGCCTATAAAAGGTTGCGTCGACTTCTTGAGTTTCATTTCGAAAAATTGGTGACACCTCGCCTTGTGAAATCGTTCTTGCCCATGAAGACACCAGCATTAAACATTGGCAATCTAGTTCTAGAATCATTGAGGAAACACTTAGCTAATCACCAGAAAATAAAAATACAGTGTATGATGATACTATTCTACATTTTATTTCTCAGTAAACATGTTTATTTTAACTGGAGAAAGTGATCCGAGCGGCTCGTGCGTGGCTTTCACTGAGCTGTGTATTTGACTCCCAGCCCTCTGATGGTACGCCTGTGATATTAAACCGGTCGCTTAGATGTTATCGTCCATTGAAGAGACACCCATAGCACCTCGATTAGCAGCAGCTCACGTCCAGTGCGATTACAAATGCGATGAAACGAAATTTTCTTTCCGATGAGAAATCGGAAATCATTCCACATGAAATTTCAAAATCTTTGATCAAACTTGAGTTGGCGGCATATTATCAAGAGAGTGTTTGATTATTTAGCTTGTTACTGTCAAGTTTTCTGTAAAAGGAAATTTGAAATAAGAAGTTATCAATCAATAATAACATTGACTGCGTAGTTGTGGATGACAGTCAATGGTGATAATAGCTTTGGGTTTTAGATGCAGATCTCGATCCTGTTGTAGCATTCACCCACGCAACTATGGGCTCGTCCATTGTTCAGCACCAGTGTGTGCAGAACACAATCAGTAGTTTATGTATTAATTGCTTGCACAAATGACAATAAAATTAGGGTTTGTTAATGGTTAGCACTTAGCATACCGTCCCACTGGCAAACAGAAAGCACGTATAGCTAAGTTCCTCACGTCAGCCCCTTAACGTCCCCACATGGTGAACTAATACACAGGTGATGGTGATGACACTTGGACACTAAAGATGCAGTCCTGTTCTTCGGAGCTCCCAGGTCTACATTTAATTTGCGGATCCATACTTTAAAAAATATATGTTTGTGGTAAATTCCATTATTTAACATCTTAAGCAAACATTGATTACCTTACCCGCGAATATGTTAAATCTATGTTAAACGCAATTTATTTGCATTTGTCTCCTTGATCTTACAACGTTCTTATTGGTCGTTGATCGATCCCCGCCCCACAAAAAAATTACAAATGTCCGTTGATTGAAAATGGAACACGATTTATTTTTCTTTAAATCTCTTAGTTTTTTGGGACCATTCAAGCTAGATTACATTTGTGAGACTTGTGAGATGTACCTAATCTCGACATGTTCTATTGTTAGCTTCTTGCTGGCAGAAAACTAAAGCTTAGCAGACACGGGGTAAATCATGGCAGTACCATGGTGTCTTCTGAGAGAATCTAACCACCGCCTTGTTGTTTACAGAAACACTCCCTGACGCGCTGAAGACCGACTGTAATGGCTGCAACGAAATGCAGAAGAAAACAGCCGAGAAAGTGATCAATCACATGCGCACCGCCAGAGCCAAGGATTGGGATCGCCTACAAAAGAAGTACGACCCGACCGGGCTGTACAAGAAACACTACGAAGAAGTGTTGGCGACGTCGACTGCCAGCCCCAAAGCCGACGCACCAGCTGTACCCGGCGTCGTTGAGCCGAAAGTGAAAGCTAGCGTTCCGGTAGCTTCTAAAGTCAAGGTCGTGCCAGCTGTCAAAGTCAAGGCAGTCCCAGAGGCATAACCAGGCATAACATTCGTTCAGATTTTACTCATGCTTTACAATGTTAATCATTCGTGCGTGCCATCTCCCATCTTACTCGGTGTCCATTAGCATTCATCGATTATTTCATAATAACACGTTCCATCTTAGACATATTCATCACTTATTCAAAAATGTCATCAATCGCATTCATTTTACGAAAAAAAATCACCATATTTGTCATTTCGGGTGTAAGTCATTTTCAATCAACTACGGTCAAGTGCGTTTTTTTTTTGTACTCATATTGTCATTCCATTCACTTATATTTGATATTTGTTTTGCATACAATGAAAATAAATATACTTAAAAATATAAATATTTATTTTATTGCATTAACAATGATTTCTTGAGGAAAGGAGCAATGGTAAAATGATCAACGCATCGCTGTGAAATGCCCTCTTGATTGCGGGGTAAAATCATCCCCTGTATTTGGCCTGGATCTGTTGCCAAGCCTGGGGGTCCCGTTGCTGGATGAAGGTAATCAGACGTCGGGCGTTCTTTGCCTGTTGAGGGGTACACGCGCGGCAGTCACGGTTCACCACCTCGGGGATGGATTCTGAAAGAAATCACCACGAAAGTCAAAATCGAATCTCCAATAGGTTGATGATGGGAGATAAAAGCAGATTGTGGGTCGTTAACGTATTTTTGGACAGAGTTTTCGTCTGAGAGGTCAATACTCTTTAGGCTCTAGGCATTCTTTTCGTTAAGCTGTAGGGTCGAATAGCCAAACCCTGAGACATCGTTATATAGTAAAACAACCCATTCTTTTCTCTAAGGTTATGGAACCAATGAGTTTATAGATGATCAACTTTCTGCTGAGCCGGCAACAAGTGGTAATGGAAGGTAATAGTAGACGGCACTTGCTGCTGTTCTTTTGATACTATTTTACAATAAAATAATTACTACGCAAGGGTATCCCTTATCCCACCCCACGCGAAAGCTGGAATATGTGTGTACGGATAGCTCAGTTGGTAGAGCACCCGACCGGCAATTGGGAGGTCCCGGGTTCGTATCCCGGTTCGGTTGCACATTTATCCAGTCTAGCTTCCTTTCTACTTCTCAAAATGTCGATACATTTATATCAATCGTGGAGGTTTGTCAGTTGACGACCATTTTTCGCGAAAAAAGCCTGACGACGGGTCTAGAAAAGCCCAGATTAGCGCTGTAAGGGAGAACTTAAAATGACCAGAGACATGACATTTTTCCATTTCCTGTGCGCTACGTCCGTAGTGAGAAAACTATTGTCTGTACTCTTGTGAAGTGGTTGCTTGACACGATATTACCAAGGAGCCAGCATGGCATTTATGTTAGTGACTGAGCATAATAAATATTATTTCTGTTTTCCTTCGGAATAACACTAACGTTTATACAAAGAACAGAATGAAGATTGCTCATAATTTAGAACTATTTTTTGTGTTTATTTACCAGTTCAAGATCGATAACAAGAGCGGGAACGGGGAAATATTTCCACGGTCAACGTCTTATTTTCGAAGTTTCTAGAAGTAGATTAAGAGAGAATCTGTGTCTGCAGATCAAAAATGGCTAACGGCTGGTTAAGAATTTAACAGTCCGATTTCTTAAAACCGCACTACTATCAGCTGCAGTACGATGAGTTAGACTAAACTATAAACTAGAAATATCTATCTATTAGTAGCGAAAGTAGGTGTGTAGGTAGCCCAAAAATAGATTTCGGAATTCAACTTCTTGACAAAATAAATTAGCGTCAAACAAGCTTCGCGTGGGGCAAGTAATCCCAATTAAATACAATTATCGATTAAAGTAGATGACATCTGCAAGAAATGGAGGAACTCTTAACAATTGTGCCATCATAGTTGACTCTGGCTAATTATGACTAACCGTTGTAGACATTTTTAGCATTTTCTTTCCCATATAATGTTACATTTTCTATGCCCGCTGTCTTCAAGGCGAACTATCCTTGAAAAGCGAAAATTACAAGCAACCATAAACAAATACTTACTTTTCAATCGAGTTCCGATTTGATCGCATGGCGCTCTATCAAGCAAACAATTAATTTGCTTCCTGACAATCGCGTCGTTGTTCAAAAGGCGATTAATGTTCAACGAATCTTGATCTTGGGGCATGCAGACAGCCACAGCTACACACAAAAACGCGAAAACGGCGACGCTCTTCATGATTCCCTGGCGAGGTAGAATTGTTGTGTGTATCACCTAGAGTTCCAAAACACAATGCGCTTGAATAACAGTGAAGAAATTCCTTTTATTGAGACCGCCCCGTCCCTTAGCTTTCTAATCAGAGTAGGAATCGGGGGTGATGACGCAGAGCTCTCAGAATGAGCCATCACTTACCTAAAATGCATGAAAAACATGAGAAACCCATTACATATTTGGAATGTTATTGAAAAAACTAGAAAGAAAAATACGTTGGCATCCTGTGAGTCACTCTTCTTATTGATAAGGATAAGTTGTTAATTAGTCAACATCTTGACAGGTGTTCTGATTAAGTACGATAGTGCAGGAGAGTTTTTGGTGCGGGAGGTATGGTGTTAATGTTTGGGTAAATGATCGGGTTTGGGCCATTAAAACATATCTAGAAGAGCAGTGTCAGTGTAGTAGGTTTGGTAAGTTTGTCAAAGCTCATTTATACCTACTACTTACAAATAAAAATAATAATGTAATCAGCACTTTGAAGATCAACAAATTTCCAATTTGATGTCCTTTGATGTTCTCCATCTAAAAAATACAGTGTACAAGTACCATTATGACACAGTGAGAAGAATGTCCATCAAAATGATTGTCTCATAACAGCATAATTATTTACACATTTTGGGAGATCAAAATCTGGACAACTCTTTTTAAAGTGTCCAAAACAGGTGGGTGAATATAAAAAATCATAAATGTGTATATATTTAACTCCGAAAAGTACTTGATTGCGTTTAAAAGTGTTTGGCATGTTGGAAACACCGATTCTAGTGCAATTACCGATGTCAAGCAACACTGCGCTGGGTCAGGTATTGGATGGGAGATCATACACATGACTTGTTCTGTTCGAGAGAGAGGTAGGAGGCAAAGTAGGAGGCACTTGCAAAGCGACTTTACCTCTCTACAGAGTGGATAAGTGGAGGAAACTTGCTACTTGAGTTGATGCTTTGCCGGTATTTCCTGTGGTGCTCTACGACAGCAGTAGGCTACGCCCTGGCACCGAGTTTCCGTTCCACTTTTCTAGGCTAGGTTACGGACATCATCATCGTCACAATCGTTCAATCACTCACTCATCCACCGATGCCATGAACCCCCTGTTGAAACACTGTGTCATTTAGGACAGCAAATCAATCAATCAATATTATTAGAATATTGGTTATTCCATCCAACTATAATTCATATGTAAATGAAAATTAATGTAGGGAGGACTAAAAGAAGAAAGTCCAAAAAATAAGAATGGTATGGCATGTTGTAAAATATAATTTAAGATGCAGATGCTTATGGCGGGCCAAATATTTTGTTTTAGAGACACTAATAACTAATAAGTAATGACCATTCTCAAACCCTGAACCCCGATTTCTACTTACATTGTATCGTTTTAATTTTATTGTATTAAATTTCTCCTGAAATGTATTCAACTATGTGAAATGTAATATCTTATTATGCATTTTTGTTGTGTATTTTTATATTTCATCGAATTTCATATTTCATTATATTTCATCAGATCAATAATTATGAGGTTTGTTTGTATACCAATGTAACAATAAATATACCTTGCATGTATTATGGACACGTCAAAAGGCTTCGTGGACAAGATACCTCAATTATCTATTTACTATTTAACAAAAAATTGCTGTATGGAAAAAATATACAGGCTAGAAAATATCTAGTTATTTACAAAAGAGTACCATTTAGATGGTCTACTTAAACATTTCATCTGCAATCAAATATTTGATTCTATACAAACTGCATATTAAACTTGTGTTTTTTTTTTTTATGTGACTGCAAAACATGTTATGTTAGTTTAGGGTTTACACAATAAAGTTATCATTAGTATTATTCCAATGAATTTTATATCACCAAGTTTGAAGGTTATGAAAAAAAATACAATCGTCAGTAATTTTCATAAACATCTTGAGCTCGAGTTGGTATAGCTGGTGCTTGGACTGCTCAAACTATCTGCTCTTGGATGCGTCATTTCTTGCAACATCTTCATTAATAGTTGGAATCTCTCTTGAATCTGGAAATAAAAACGAACGAAATGAGTGTCAGTTAGAAAAGCTAATTGTGGATGGCTTTTGTGGTTTAGCTATTTTTGTTATTTTCTTTGAAAACCTTGGCCTAAAAGGCTTTGAAGTGTTTCATCAAATTTAAAGTAAAGAAAACGTGGATTGACAGTATTACATTGGCATGCAAAGTACAATTGGAAATGCTTGGGGACAAATGATTTTTGTCCAACTTAAGTCAATTAACAGAGGACCCATATATTAATGTAAGAGCACTAGGGTACATATAAGCTGACCAAAAGTAGGCTAAAATTTACCTCTGCCAAAGAGCGCTCTGGAAGTCCTGTCATGTTTTGAAAAGTTTTTTCTAGACAATATCCTCGCTGAACTTCAAGCAGAATGACTTTGTCCTCATCCTTGGTCCATGGCAGAGGCTCTCTTCGCATAGCTTCTTGTAGTATGTCGCCATCACATTCTTCTGGATTCAACTCTATCTTTGATTCCTGATCGTTTTCTCTGTCTTCAGAGGTTGTAAGTTCCAGCGCTGAATTTTCACAGGTCTCACCAGATTTTTGTTCCATTGTATCCTTGTATATAGGTAATTTCTTCGACATGATCTCTTTGTTTGAATTTTCAAGATTCTTGATCATTGTAACTTCATTTGGAAAATCGCTTAGGATTTCTGTTTCATCCTCACAGGGTCTTCTAGCTTCACCCACTGAATTCTTACCAACGACTAACAAATTTTCAGGTGAAGTCTTGCAAACCTCTACTGGTAGAAATTTAGCTGGCTCTGCTTTACTATCAACAGTGTCTTTAGATTTCTCTGGTGGCGGTCTTTCTGATGAGAAAGCACAATTATCGGTGCCTGGTGAATTGTCAGATTCAGATGTAGCTTTATATAAATGACACGACAAAGCATTTAATACTAAGGAAGAATCCAAATTAGTTGCAACAGGCACACTTATTGGACCTGTTGTCAATTCACCTAACGCAGGTAAAGCTGATTGGTTCTCAGCCAGTAATTTGGAAGAAGCAACCAACATCGAAGAATCATTTTTTTCAGGTACACATTGCATATTGTCGACTTCCATGTTGCTTACGTGGACTGGTATTGAAGGTAGCACATAACTTGTGTCCATTGGCTCTTGAATTAATAAAACACTTTCGGAACAGTTTGAATCAATGCCTAATTCTTGGACGACAACACTTTGAGCATTGAGCAGCGTTCCCATCTCCACATTATTATTATACACTTCCAAAGTTATGAAATCTCCACTGTTCTCTATAGGACACAGCTCTTCATCATATGCATCCATTGCTATGCAAGCAACATTGGCCAATGGCACGGCTCCTTGTAAATCAAATAAATCTAATGTAGTAGCACTGCCATTGTCAATCGTAATATTTTCACTGGTATTGTAATCGAACGCACCCAAACCATCAGATACATTTTCTAATGTTGTGGTTACCATCCTACAACCAAGATCTGATAAAACGTTTGTTCCTTCTGTGACCATGCGATTGTGGTTAAAGGCATCGAGAGTCACAAATTCTTGGTCCAGAGAATAGATGCCGAGCGGCTGGTTGCCGAGGGGATCTGACAAATGTACGACACTGACACTGGAATCGTTTGCAAGACAATTTGAGCCGTCACTTATTGATGATGACATATCCAATGATCGGACAGCAGACTTTAATGCTCTGCCATTTGAAATCTTGTATCTCTTGGGATCAGAATTTTCACTGCAATTAGGAGTATATGTACCAGGAGTTGTAGGATCTTTGGCTGCAGAGCTGTTGGCTGCATCAGGCGTGACAGATGAGGGGTCTTGAGGAGCATCAACGTTTTCCCTATTTTCAGGTGGCTTCTTTACTCTGCGTCCACGCGCTTTAGGAGGGATTTTCTTCAGATAGATACGTTTAGCTTGGCATTCATCTTCGGGAAAGGTAACATTCGCTAACCGGGAATGTCTTGCCGTTTGCAAGTAAACTCGGCCCTGAATGAATCTTGTGCCACAGGAAACACAGTGGAAAAACCGAGTTCGAAACTTGTCATCTGTTGAGTCATGACAAAAACAAATGCAATGGTCATTTCCATACACATCAGGCTGGTTAGGAAGGACCAACTTTTCTTCTTCGTTGCCTGAGTTGTCACTATCGAAGTCCATATCTTCCACATCCATTGACATCAAACTTTCAGGTGGCCTTCCTTGTGGTATTAACATTAAAAAGCTGTCTATTAGAACAGAATTTCCTTTGAGGAGTGGTATGATTGTAGATTTCACTTCTTCCATAGTGACGTTTTCATTGTCGCTGAGATTTTCGAGGGCAGCAAACACCAGGCGAAATAGCTGTGGTTGTTTTGCAAAAAAAGCTTTTATTTTCTTTACAAATTTCCTCATGTTTTCCATTTTGATGTATTCCAAGAACTTTCCACATTCCCATGCTTGCTCAGGTAGAAGAAATGTTATGAACTGCTTAGCAAGTTCTGGATAATTTTTCAATAGCCCAGTCATCCTATTGTAAAACTCAGTTACAGGCGTTACAGTCGCATCAAATTCAGTCATAGTTTCAATAACTTCATTTAACAATTCAGTGTCTTTGTTCTCCTCCATTCGGTCCTTCATTAAATAGAAAAAAGCACTCGCTAAGTTCTTTCGGTTTTCTTCTCTAAAGTATTCTGTTTCATTATCAACCATAGTGAGTAAAAGCTGCGCATCTTTCAATTCCTTCAGTTTTTTCTTACGAATAGCAGCTGGATTGGGCACTTGAGGAAATTGCTTTTTCTTATTGCCTTTGATAGTTGAACTAGCAGCCATCAGAGCTGCCATTTCGTCTTCATTGTCCTGCCCAGTATCGTTAGGATCTTGAGAATTTTGTTTAAGGGCAAGAGCAAGTTTACTACCACTTCTTCCTGTCCGCAATACAGGTGGAGGCACATCAGGTACAGCTGGCAGCTTTGCATCCTTTGATTCGGACGAAGAATCCTTGTCATTCGGCAGTGGACGTCCAGCTTCTCGAATTACAACTGGTGTAGGGTAAAGCTTGAGACCATTCAGAGTAGATCCACAGATGGTTATGTTGATATCATCAGGATAGTGAGTTAAGTCTGAAGCAACAGTGACTGATAAGTTAGTTGATGCTGAAAACGGTGCTGGTGTGCTGGCAGGTACGAATGGCGATGGTCTTTCCAACAAATCCACGGAATTATCTGAAGAATCAGACTTAAAAGGCGTGGAGCCAATAAGTGGCATACTTGGCAGTGTCTGTTTCAAGTAAGTTGGATCCATTTCGAATTGTTTTCTCTTGCTGTGGCCTGGGTCTACATGCAAACTGGTTACGCTCATCTTCAGGATAGCAACGAAGGGTGTGCTTAACACTAGGCTGTGTGCACTGAAGACATTTGACATTCACCGCCAGCAATTTGAGGTATAGCCTCATTTACTACACACACGACAACCCATCCAAACCATTGGTCCCTTATTAAATCCCTTTTATGGTGCAGCCCGCTCGGTAATAAATATTCTTTGGCATTTTTAGCGTTCATTTCCTCGGCGCTCTGACATTGACAGCTAGTTTCCAAACATTAAGCAATTTTCTTTTCGTAAGTTGGTGAACATGCGAAGATTGGCATAACTTCAAAATTCGAGCGCCGTCACAACCCAATTAATGAAACTACCTAATTATGATTTAAGGTAGGTGCCCATTCCTTTGGTCTGAAGCATTATGCACTGGTAATGAATAACTTGCATAGTTTTTTAATTAAATGTTCATTTCAATAAGCTGCAAGGATATGATTTGTATGCTGATCATTTTGTTAATAATTGTATTAATAGTTGGTGAAAACTACAAATCATAAGAAAATATTTATTCAGCACCTACTTTTTTAAATTGCTTGCTAGATCTGGTAAGAAGAATATGAAGATAATTGGAATTTATCACACTTTTGCTTACCAGGTTTAGTCAAGATATACGTAGGTATAGTGGTATTGGCCCACTTTTTAATAAAAATAAAAATGATAACTTACCCTTCTACTCTCTTACATTTTGCACCCCAACAAGTATTAATTCAATAATAGTTTTTTATTTTTCACCTTAAAATAATAACATTTAATCCTAAATACCACAGCATGGTTGATTGTTTGAGCATTTTAACCAATTTAGCAACGATGTGCATGACTTAACTGCTCTCAGATTAGCCTGTTAGTGCAGATAAGCCCTGGATTGGCACAGAGACAGCTTCAGGCCTTGGTCTGCAAGAAAATAATAAAAAAGAATAGAATGAGATTGCTCACATAATAAAGGAATGTTGTAAGAACAAATCCAGTGACAGACTTCAATATTTTCAAATTGATTTCATTTGATAATTGATGAGTTGATGACTTCAACTGATATGTATTTATTCATTTTTAATTTAAACCAATTTTCCCGATTTTCTGCTTTGATTTGGATGCGTTTGGGTTACACAATCATTGCATTTGTCACCAAGCAAAGACACAAAGGTACAAGCACAATTATTCTTGGTAGAATAATAAATACAGCCGCACGAACAATGGCAATAATGCAATAAGTTAACCAAGACCAATTTACAGGTACAGTTTGCAGGCTTGATTTTTAGCCATTAATTTTTTTTTTTCCTATGATTGAAGAGAGTTATGAGTTGATAGCAAAAACTCTGCTCACTCCCTCAAATCCTTGTTTGTCTTTCGAGACTCCTGCCAAACGCAGTTCGATGCGTGCACACTTCTACCATCGATAAAAGAACCTATCGTTGTTGAGTGATGATTTTCAGAGCCGTGGTTTGATGATTTGACGTGCTTTACGGTTGTGCTCTTGTTTGAAAAAGTTTGCGGCCCTAAAAAGAGCCTAAAGTCTCGACGTTTCAGCTAGGCACAGCTCGCCATCTTCAAGAGAATGAAGATTGAGAATGAAGACTTTTCTGAAGATGGCGAGCCGTGCCTCGCCAAACTTCGAGACTTGACGCCCTTTTCAGGGCTAAAAAACGTCTTCAAACCAGAGCAAAACTGTAAAGCACGTCAAATCATCTAACCTATGGTTCTGTTATCAAAGGTATCTACTCTCTTTCTCCAAGATATTACATCTAGAATATTGGGATTCTTTACTCTTTTAAAGAACACACTTACCATCATCTCTCCTAGCTCCAGTCTCATCTATTCTTGTTCAAGGCCAACGATCCGGGAAAGAAGTGCTCTCGCCACGCTTCTGGCAGAAGTTCCGGGGGTTGTTCCTTCAGTGTTTTTAGTTGCTTTTTGCTAAACTTGATCACAAAATGATCTGTTCCAGGTGCAAGAAGGTACTCGAAGTAATACTGAAAGGAAATTCTCATAGGCATGTGTTTCTGAGTACTTCAACTTACAACTATTAAGTTTAAATTTGGTTTAAACAAACTATTTTATGATACACAAAAGATAAATGGCCAAAAATGATTATGAACACAAACTCTCCTACTCAAATAACTAAACTTAACAGGTTAACAAATGATCAAATGACAGCAAAACACATATACCTGCGGAAACATAAAGCAGTTTTGAGAAGCTCTGTAATCTCTGTCATTCTTATCATCTGTGGGCTACCAAACACTGGATCTACCTCTGAACCTTCTATGCTTGATGTTCGTTTTTAAAGTTGGCAACAAAAACTACTATTTTTGAAAAATGTCAGTACAGTGGTCGATTCCAAAAATCAAATGAGCAAATACTTCACTCCGACTTGAGTCTCAAGAGTTTCGTTCAAGTTAACTTAAACATCAGCGCTTACCTTTATCGGACCCGGGAACGAAGTTTTCTTTTTCCTGATCAACCACATCAAAGCTTCTGGCTCATGGGCAGGCACCAAATGTTCATGAATAAGTGCAACTGCATCAACACGGTCATACTTTGATTTGAAATGTGATTTCTTTGCTCTTACAAAAGGAATAAATTGTTCCAGGCCAATTGCTACCAATCTAAATCAAGAAAAAAGAGTTGTACACAATTTAGTTCGCTACTTCACGACAAATGAAAACCAACGCACGACCCAAATTCAAAAACATGTGTCAATGGCTCGATTCCCACTTACTGTTCTTCGCAGGGAAAAATAGGCGTTCGATGAAAGCCGTCGCACCGAAACGGAATCTCGGGAAGAAGAAGCGGGAAGATGACAACTCTGCTTTCATTAATTATTTTAAAAGTGTGAGGAAAAAATACGCATGCATGTTTTTTCCTTACTTTACGACAAGACCGCGCTGAGTTTATCTCCCTGATCATAAACCTGGAAAATGTAGAAAGATGCAATATGAATAGAGCACTTAAGAACTATTTCAAACTCAAAAATAATTTGACCCATGAAATGCATATTATTTTCATCAATGGTAAAATTATAAATGTGATTAAAATTCAAGGTGCGTTACAAGCCAAGACATTGTCATGAATCACTTACCCTTTGTACTCTGCAGCTTTAACAGTGTCTGAATCTATCATTGATTCCCAATCCTTGACTAATTTCAGAGCAGCGTCAAGGTTTTCACAGTCAAACACTGAATTGCTCTTACCTTCTGACAAATATTTCAAAGTTACCTGGAAAAATAAAAAACAGAAGTGACATTTGAAATACGCTTCTCATTTAATGTGTATGTAATTCATAGATAACTAGCAGTGCACCCGCTGCGTACGCAGCTGCAGTGAGTGCAGTGAGTGATGTGAGTTGATATCAGGAATTTTGGTCCGGAGAAAAAATATTATCGAGAGCAACTCTGCAGAAAATGTTTACACAATTTCTTAGTTTTAAGACCTCATTGGCAAAAAAGTACGGATTCAAATTCCAACTCCTACATACTATATTAGCGTTAAGTGTAGGTTATAGGTAGAGAAACAACGTCAATGTTACAGTCTCTGCGTGAAAGATGACTGCCAAATGACTACCTAACCAACAAAAATGCAGAGTACCGGAACATTACTTTCAGTGGAGCCACTGTCGTCTGAATTTTAATTTCGATATTTCTCGTAGGTTAACTCGCTTTTGAGACTTTTCATACTCAAAAAATCTCCATCAATGTTTACTTCGACGATTGATATACACGTAACGATATTAAAAAGCGAGTAACCTACGAGAAATATCGAAATTAAATTTCATACGACAATGGCTCCACTTAACGTGACGTTCCGGTACTCTGCATTTTTGTCGGTAAGGTAGTCATCTAACGGCCATCTTCACGCAGAGACTGTAACATTGACGTTGTTTCTCTACCTATAACCTACACTCAACGATATTAGTGGGTGAGTGAGAAAATGGCCAAAAAATGTGCAACATTTGATTTGCGACTGTGATTTCTCGTGATGTTTTGCATTTTTAACCATGAAGGGAATGTCGTATTGTATTTTATTTTGCCTTCGGATGATCCTCGTTTAATTTCGAATAAGAATCAACCATTGAAGTTTTGCCAAAATTAGCACAAATTGGCTAAAATTGTCGTAGACACTTTCATGTGTCCAAGTGTTCCGCCGACCGACGCAGTTACCAAGGGCAACCAACAATCTATTGGTTGAACCTACCAATTGTTCCTTGCACTGCCCAGAGTACTGCGAGAGAATCGGATGTCCGTAAGTCTGCACAAAATGCTGCGCAGTGAGCTGTACGTGTTTGCGCATGTGCTGCCGTAGCAGCTCAATTTGTTCGTTTGAGATCTGCGGCAATTCCTTCATCTCCTCAGGCACAGTATCGCTGCATCTCTGTTAATCCAAAATGGCACACCCATTATTTAATAAGAAAAATATCTTAAAATTTAAATGACATGAGTATACCACTTAAAAGAACTCAATTTTCAATGAACAAGTAACGAGCGTAGCAAACAACCAAAAAAAAACATTTTTTTTGCGAGTTTGCTGGCGCAAGCGACTTGGGCGCTTGACTGCTCCGACTTTGATTACATTTTTAGGATACGTTTTCGTGTTCACAAGACTAAACTCAACTAAAACTGCCTTTGCAGAGCTCTAGCTTTATTCAATGTAGGCAATGTAAATTACAAATACACAAAGAATATTTACAGAATTCCCAAACATTAACAACATTCTTACCTGGACAAATTGTGACTCGTCTTCATCCTCCTCCTCGAGTCCAGGGTCAAAGAGCATGCAATCGGGGGCTGGGATCGAGGTGAAGGTGCGCGAGGTGCTTGGAATGTCGCTATCGTACATGTCAAAGAGCTCCGTCATCAGCTGATTCAGTTCACGCTTCGACACCTTCACCCCGCGATCCATTCGTAACTCCTCTTGGTCCACTGAGCTCAGAGAAACATTTGAAATTAACAATGCCTTAATTGCTAATGGCTTAATCATCAAAATTGAGACACTAATATTTTAATTTTAACTGATTAAGACAAAAGTTCTGAATTTTAAATGTGCCTTTTGTGAATAATTCAGACCATCAACTGTCAAATGTCTCTCTACCTAGCTACTGAAGACATTCAGTATTTTGTATGGCTGCCATCGGTCAGAACGTACATATCTGGATATTTGAATGCTTACTTAGTATTTACTCATTTACATACCATCTTCCTTGTCCTCGTCTGCCAGGAGATTGTATTCAGGATCTGCTTCGTCGTCATCGTCCAAAGTTTCGTTGGCACTTGGTCCTATGCGAATAATATGATTACGATTAGTTCTTGACAACCACCAAATTATAGGATCTAAATAGCATGATTGATTGTTCTAGTTAAGGAATTTACTCAGATATTTTCCACTACATAATAAATGATTAAAATTGGAAACACCTTTTTTTATGATTTTAAACTGCATCTTGATAATACCAAGATAATTGACAAGGGCCATCTAAAAAAGGGCAAACTTTAATAGACTGAAAGTCTGAAGGAGAAAATATAGCAAAGTTAATACCGGCACTTAAATCCATCAAACAAACAAAATGCATGCAGCGTTAATTGGTTTGTAAAAAACAATATATAAACGACGTAGGCCACTTACTCATTGGCTCCGTAAACTTGTTGAGAAAGTCGCGCCATTCATCGTCCTCGCAAACAAAGTCGTACATGTCCGTGGTAATATCCGGCGGAACGAATGCCTTTTCTATCGTCTCGAGCGCAGTATCGCTGAGAGAAAGCTTGGAACGTGTACGCTGCCCAATGTTTTCGGCTGGCACGCGGAACGTGCCGTCTTCAGTCCACGACGTTTGAGTGGAACAGTCGAGGTTGGATGGAGGCCGCGGCGTGCTGGCATCGCAAGGTGTGGGGGGTTGCGAACCCAGATCCCAGTCGCTGGCAGTCTCCTCCTAATGGAAAACAACAATTTATTTCCTTTGGTTCACATCCCTCAAATCCCAAAGGACTTCTACCAGCACAAATCAACAAATCTATGTGATAGCATAAGTTGTGTATCCTTCTTTTTTCTTTTCTATTCATTTACCAGCCTTGGCACTTAACATTTTAGACAATTCCATTTGAACAATGGTAGATTTTGCATTATATTAATCTGAGCAAGTTTACCCTCTCATCTTCAATTTCTTCTTCATTGGGTTGATACTCCTCATCACTGGAATCCTCAGGTAGGTCCTGTTCAATCAAGAATTGACACTCTGTAGGTTCAGGCGGCCTCTTAGCAGGAGTAAGTGGCCATGCCATCTCTGGTTTTGTAGCTAATAATTCCCTAGAAAGTTGATTGTATTATGTTCAGTGCACTGTTTTTTTTTAAAAAAAAACCCACATAAAAACAGTTTTTTTAATTTTAATAATAAACAAGTCATGGCAACAAGTTAATTTTTCTGAGAAATGATTTGGTTGATAATAACATGGCTGTATTAGTGGCTATGGCTAAACAACTCACTTTGTTTTTGAGCGAGTCAGTTTTAAACCTGGCAGTCCATAAGAATATGGCTCTTCAGATTCAGATAATTTCTCACAACTATCATTAGCTTGCTGTCGCACCATGGCAACAACGTGCTCATTTGTGATTACTGTCTGAAAAAGTAACGAACACACTTTAAGTATAATCAAGTTCAAAATCCGCCTTTTAAAAGTAATGTTTGCAAAGTTTTACCGTACCAACCTTCAGTATATCTTTTACGTTTGCTACTGTTAACTTTGAGTCGCTTGCTTTAGAATCAATCGTATTGAGTTCTTTTTCGAGTATTTCATTGAATTGGTTAAACAGATCATTTTTCACAGACATTTTGCTGCTTGTTTTCCTAAGTTTTCTTGGCCGTCCCTTAAAACCGTCTCCGCTTCTAATTTTTCTGAGAAATGATTTGGTTGATAAAAACATGGCTCTATAAATGGCTATGGCTAAATAAAATTATAACATGCTGTCAACTTTAGAATTTTCTAGTACCATAGTTAGTTTACAACCCAACTAGTGGTAACCTACCTTTTGTGCTTTAGTCGCTGCTCTGTCTTCTTTGGTGAACTAGTTCTCAACTCAAAATTAGAGATATTATTAGTCTCCGATGAGATGATTGGCATTGAATACTCAGGAATCTCTGACTCCAATGCATCAGAACAAGTTGGTGCATCAACTGCTTCATCTTCATCACTTTCAAAAACTTCGAGGTGAAAATTCTTAAAAGGCGTAATAGGAAGTGAAGAATTTCTGGAAGTCATTGTATTGTTTTCCCCAGAATCATTCATGTAATGAAATATTGACCATTGGCGTAAGAAATCACTTAAATATTTACAAAAGCTCTAAAATTTAATCACCTAGCCCATAAGGAGTGCGTACCTTGGCATGTTTGCCAAAAAATGAAATATACTCGATCAAATTATAACCTCACAAATTACACCGCGAACGTAAATAAAGCGACTATATACACCAATGGATGTAGTCGCTATGCACACGATCACTGCTAAATTCATATTCGGTATCAAATTTTTTTTCGAATTTTTAATAATAATAATAATAGTAATATTTTTATTCACAGTATACAATGTAACATGTTATGCTTCGTCAATATGATAAAAAATAAAAAGAACAACTAATAATAAATGTATATAAAGACACCAATCTAGTATTTTTGGTTGAAGTCTGTCCAACGGTAAAATTCTTTCTCTTTTAAAAACATTTTAACATTTCTTTTTAATATTTGGAGGCTGTCGACATTGATAAGATTTGTAGGAAGTTGTTTATAAAATTGTGCACCCTTATAAAATAGACCCGTCTCAAAAAGTGTCGATTGATGATTGAAGGATGTTGGCATGCCTTTCCCTCTTGTGTAAAGTTTCCTTGGCGAAAAGTGCGGGATTGGATTTTACAAATATCGTCAGTTCTAAAATGTAGATTGATGCCAGAGTTAGAATTATAAAGTAGTACAATGTGGTCGGTGCATATCCGTTGGTCAGGTTTCCTGGCAATCACCCATATCTAAACGCCAAAATCGCCACCTTGTCTCGTAATTTGGACTGGTTTACCGTTGTATCGTTAGTTGTATTTTTATAGGAAGGGTACGGGGTGGGGGGGGGGGGGGGGGGGGAAGGGGGGTCACAAACAAATTACTTCTTGTATTGTAATTGTATTTTTTATTTACGCTTGGATCAAATATAGATACAGCCAATGATATGAGCTCGTCAAGTAATGATAATAATAATAGGTAGTGCTTTATTGTCTATTTGATCAAAAAGATATAAGACAGAAAATAAAAGTAGAAACAGACAATCAATAATCTGAAAAATTATAACAAATAAAACCATATTAATAAAACATATGATAACATATTTGATCAATTTTCAAAATATTCAGTAGTAGAATAATAACATTTGTCAATAAGATATGTCTTTAAAGTCGATTTAAAATCGGTGTAGTCTTTTAGCAACAATTTACCTTTGAGCAGTGAGCCTTTGATAACATTGACTTTAGCCCGTGCAATTAAGTGACAATTTCTACTGCTAGAGACATTGAACAGGTGTTTGTTATGTTTTACATAGAGTATACAATTAAAAATATACAAACATGGTAGGGTGAGAATATTGAATTTTCTAAAAAGCCGTCGACAAAAGTCTTTGTAATAAATGTCTGAGCACACATTAAAACTTGCTCGCGCCATAAAACGGGCAGCTTTCTTTTGCAAAACAAAGATGCTTTTCACATGTGGTGAACGGTGAAGAGCCCCAAAGCACCACACCGTTTTGAAGGTGTGCTTGTATGTACGCAGAATATACCATTTGTGGTGCTTCAATGTTGGCTATGGCAGCCAGCCTTTTAAGAGAAAAAATCCTGAGGCAACTTTTAAGAAGATATGTTTCACATGATTGTTCCACTCGAGTATATTGGTAACATTAATACCCAAAAAAATGACATCGCTGACCTCATGCACACTTTTCCCATCTAAGCAGATTAGAGGGCTACATATGACTCTTTTCTTCGCTGATTTAAATTGCATAAAAACCGTTTTCGAACTGTTGAGGATCAGATCGTTGTTCATGCTATAGCGCCGCATGCTGTGGTGCCGACATCGCCTAGGGCTCTGTTTATGATGTGTGAGGTGTCATCCGCATACATAGTGACTTTTTCACATTGCACGTGGTCTGGAAGGTTGTTTATAAACAATATAAACAGCAGTGGGGCGATTGTACTGCCCTGGGGCAGCCCACAGTTAATGACGAGTCCATCAGACTTCACCCAGGCAGTTAATATAGGAGCTAATCCAGGTATTTGCCACTCCGGATATACCCAAAGAGTCGAGTTTTTTTAAGAGGATCTTATGATTTATAGTATCAAAAGCCTTACTGTAATCAGACAATATGCCGAAGACTTCTTAATTTTTTCCTTGTGCTTCAAGGATGTTGTTGACATAGCTCTTGATGGCCGAATTTGTCGACCTCCCATTAAGAAAGCCATGTTGGTTGTCGCTAATCAGCTTGCGTTTATCAGGAAAGCCAGGAGTCTTGTGCAGAACGCTACTTCAAAAATCTTCGAGAAGACTGATTGTACGGCAATAGAATAGCAATATAATAATAATAAAATCGATGTCTTCCTTTGATAAGTCTTCACTAAGATAAATATTAATAAATATAACTGTAACTAAACATTCAATAACATTATAATAAACACTATGTTATTGTAATAACTAATAAAATTTAAAGAATTGTTTACAGCCTCTAATTCCAATCGCTTACATGCATGCGTTTCAAAGAATTCAAAAAGCCTTTGCAAATAGTGTGTTCTTTAAAACTGATTTGAACATTTTTCTATCTGTCATCGATGTAATCCAATTTGGCAGAAGATTAAAAAGTTTAATACCGTTAAAATAAAAAATAAAATCGTTACTTACAAGTCTGTGGGTATACATAATTTGTCATTGTTCCTTCCTCCTTTTCAAAGTCACATCTCTTTCTTAAGTTAAAGTCTTCTTTTTGGAAGGTTCAACAGAAATAATATGACTTCTATTCTGACCACATTTGATTGTAAAACATATTTCATTCCGACCTTGCTCTAGGTACAAGATACCTGCACTCTCAACGGAACAAGCAAACAATTCTGTTTCCCCATTTCTTGGTAAGCTAACTGTGAAATATCTTTGTAATGGTATTTTAAATTTACATCTAATTTCTAATGGAACTTAAGTATATTTTTTGCTTTTATGCAAGCTTCAACTTTCATCAAATGAACAGAAATCACATTTATTTTCCCAGAGTTTCCTAGCACATTTTTTTTTTCTAATTGTTCTTGTTGGTTACAAAAAAAAATTGAACCAATTTGGCACCTCGTCAATGAAACTTGCCTTAAGTAGATATTATATCATGAGAACTTTGACAATTATTTATTTGTTTTGTTAGCCTTACTGCTAAACGATTATATGCTTGGAATATTTCTTTTACAATACTACTTGTTGGATGCAACTTGCAGAAAAAGCGGACAAAAAAAAGTTGAAACTGGTAGCTGTGAACCGCAACCGTGCAAGGCTGGAAAATTTGGTTGGGATAAGGGAAGCAAGAAGTTCATCAATAATTACCTAAGCTAAGAGTAAGACGGCCTATGAAAATTGAAGGAAGATGTAAATGTACTTATCATAATAGAGGCATAACTAACATTATCATGTTGTCATGTGAAAAATAAAAATTTCCACAAAAATAACGAAGAAACTTAAAAGTATTCCTGTTAAAAATAACACAAAAATGGGCACCACTTGCTGAAAATTGACACTAAACAGGTTTTCCTGTTTTTTGACATGATTGAGTCCAGAGCTTTGGACAAACCTGCTCATTAGTCCTGACCAACGCAAATAGAGTAAGCTGAAAAAAAAGTTAACAATGCTTTTGTATCTGCAAGAAATAAAATAGCATAAATTGCATACATTCAACGTGATTTCATACTTGCGATCGAAGAGTTTCGTGTAGGGACTATGTTTTGTTAATACTACTGATTCAAAGTCTACTTTCAAGTATCCTGGCACTGGAATTATTTCACATTTTATCATTTTCAAAAACTTGTCGTTTGCCAAATATGAACCAAACCAGCCAAATTTATTCTGAATACATATTTTCTCGAATCCAGACAATTTGTTAGTAGCCATTTGTGAAACTCTGTGCTCCATCCTGTTATATAACTTCCGATACAAATCAGCCCTAGAATCCTGAAACAAAGAATTTAAAGTCATGGAATTTTTTTTTTTTTTTCTGTGATGAGTCAGCTATTTAGTATGGTATACCAATACAGGAAGAAATTAATACATTAATATAAATCCAGAACCCATTCTGAGATATCTCCAAGTGATATGAAGGATCGTCTATGTACTCTTCTATGGTCTCATAGGGCAAGTCAAGCTTCTGCACCGTGATGAAAGAAGTCAACGCTCCTGAGTATGCGGCTGAGATCACAACCACAATTAAGCCAGCTAGAACCAGTACTGAGCGACTAGAGAATGCACGAGGCTTGGTTCCAGGACCTGTTAAGATGCATACCTATCATAAATTATCTTCCAAAATAATTGCTTAGCCTTGCAATCTAGTTCATTTTAATGAGAAGTAAATAATGCAAATTATAAAAGAAACTATAAATATGCAAATGAATTCTCAATCAGATTTGTTATGAGGTTTCCTAATCATGAAGTTTTTTGGATAGTTTTTCTGGTGTGGTTTTAGAAGTGTAGTTTTGTTGTAGTTTTAGTGTTTGGTGATTCTGATATTTGGTGATACCTCTGTCCTTCTAAATATAATGTGGCAATGAGCATGAAAAACCATTTTGTTTACCATGCCAGCCTTTCCAACTCTCAAAGCAACCATTAAAGATAAAAGCAAAATCACAAAATTAGATGGAAAAACTACAATTATAAAATCTAGAAGAAAAACAGTGCGCAAACCTACCTTGGGAGCAGTACAACCCAAACACATGAAACAAAGAGTTAGTTAGAAGAAACTCATCAGCTCTGCTTCGTTCTTCGATGCCCATTGCACATCCAGCTCGATGGGTTGTCGTTAGCGAGATGCCAAAGATTAGGATTGAACCAAGGACACTCAGCCACAATGTTGAAGAGAACGGGGAGAGGAAACTGGCCCATTGGAATTTTACAGTACTTGGCATTCTCACAAGCAAGTATATTCTGAAAAGTTATTCATTAGATATTGCAGCAACGTTGTTATGAGTTATTATATGTTAATAGATACTCTCCTTCTTCATTATTGGTTATTAAAAATCAAAGAACTTGAAAATAATAAAGCAATGATGTTTTTAACTATTTATTTAACCCAAACTATGATTCCCATTAAATTCCAAGAAACTAGAAATGTCCATTACAAGAATAAAAAAATTATGCAAAATATCCTCTTTGCATTTTGCATGGGTTATTCTTGCAGCAGGTACAGTGCAATGCAAAATTGAAGTAGCTTTAAACTTTAAATGGTTTTTTTTTGCTAATTTCTGCTGTAGTGGGGATAAAAAATTATAATCACTTGGAAGTTGAGATTGGAGCAAGAAAGTCAGCACTTCTCATTCTTGCAGTTTCGTAAGTGAATGAGTTGATTGCTACATCCGCTTGTTGGTTAACAATTGCTGACATCATGCCATTCCATGAGCCATTTACTAGGAATCCAAAATTGTTTCTTCGAAATTCAAAAATAGCAGTCCTGCAAAATTGTAGAGAATTGTATAAATTGCTTCTGGCTCGGAGTTTTTTTTTGCATTATCTGATGACATTCTTATTTAGTAGAAATAATATGTTTTTCTATATTTAGTTGTGAACACATACGTAAAATTGTATCTTTCTTCCATTGACAGCCATATCTTTCCATATAAATCCATTTTTGACAACATTAGCTTGTGATCTGATTCAAGAAATGCTTCAGGGTAAGTCTGAAAAATATATGTACTGAATAATTCTCAGTTAAAACAGTTTGGCAAACTGTGTGATCCGTTAATGACCACATATTTTACCCATGACAAAAGAACAGAACAAAAATTTACTCATAAAAGAAAAAAACCATTCCACATAACATAACAGCAAGGTAAAAGAAAAACCGCATGAATTCATAAGTATAGTTTAGTTTCTTACATCACGCAGGGTAACTGCTTTAAAAACTATTCCATCTAAGTTATATCGTCTTCTGTAAAGTGATTCTTTAACAAACTCCAGGCCAGCAGCGGGGCTCCAACTCCCAAAACGACGTTTGTTTATTGGCAAGCCTTGAGCCACATGATACACTTCATTCAGTTGGATACTGGAACCAAAGTTTTCAGCAACCAAAAACTCACAGTTGAAAGGCACGTATATGTCATCAAGGAATTGATGATTTATTGTCGAAGGTATTTTATTGTCAATGAAAAGTAGCCAGCGTGGATATGATGGTACCTAGCAAAGATTCTTTTGTTAATAGTTGGTTAGTATCTACAGCTAGGTATGAACTAGGATTAAAAGTTGTATTACAAAATTAATAATACCAATAAAGGGGGAGAAAATATGTTTTTTTGGCCAATTTGGCACAAAAAATCCCTGGTAAGATGTTTATTTACGTCAACTATGATTCAACACGCTCAACCTTCAAAATGACACGGGCTGAATAGCACAATTAACCAGGTTTAAACTTCAGAGATTTTTTACACTAAATTATTTTCATATCATCTTGGTATTTTAGGTATTTTTATCTAATAATCCTGTAAATATTTTAAAACTAATAAAGGTGGTAACTTACCCTGCGAAGCAAGTGAAGGTACTTTCTTGATATGCTATTTGCAAAGAGTATGTAAAGTGGTCTGTTACCACTACACCTGAATTTATAAACGGTTTCCTGTAGATTGTGGACTGATAGGTGCATTGCCATTGTCACGTTTCTTGACAGTATTTTGCTCATCTCTGCCGTTTGATATGCATTTAAAAGTTCATTTGAGTTTATTATGACCAAGCATTCGGATTTATAATGACGCTTTAAATCTAGAACTAACTTTACGTAAAATGTCAGAAAGGTGTCTTGTAACGCGATACACGGTAAAATAATTGTACATATGAAAGTGAGCGACAAATACATGTTTTTTCAGGGATATAATCAAATCCACTCTAGCCAGACAATTCCACACCTACAATATGTCACTTACATTTTTTGACTGGTTCAACTTCACATTATTCACAATTTAGAATCATGAAAACCCAATAAAAAAAGGAGAAAACACAATTTGGCAACGTAAATAATTTATTACCTTTGTTATTGCTTCCCTTCCCTCACAAAACTCATCATTTTTGGGTTGGTTCGACACATCATGAATGGTGAGTCACCTTTATTGTACTACCTGTATTCAGAATGTGCTAATGAGCCTTTCAGCGCTGATAACCATCAATGAGAAGAAATTCCAAGAAAATGTTGGTGTTTGCCTAATAACATCTCATCAATACTGAAAAATGTCAGTCTGGTCCCTGGAGCAGTATTCCTCTGTGACATTTGTAAGTTGAGATTTGGTAGGGAATTTCAAAGATGAAACAAAGGATGATGTTAGTTTTTTCATTATTGGGAACAATATTACCCTCATAAAAATTGACACCCAATTCAAACATCAATTTTTGAGAGGAAAATATCGTATAATTATAAAAAAAAAAAAAAATACTGCAACTGACTTAGATTTTGAGCCAATGAGAATTTCTACTTGTTACTTGTACTTAACAACTTTTTACTTGGTATGTAATTTTGTGCAGACATGTTTCTGTCAAATATTGTTGGTGTACGGAAGGAAATTAATTGATTAGTTAATTACGAAGGCCGGGCACAAATGATGAGGATGGCAACTGAAATTGTGTTTTTTTTAGAAACTAATGGTTAAAAGTGACAGGCAAATGCAAAGTTCGTGCGAAAGAAAATATTTGGGCAAAAGGGGTGGGATTTGACAGGTTTTATAAATCATTAAGATGCTGTCTTGCTTCATTATTGATTAAACAAACGAGCACTTTTCTGGTTGTACATATCAAATGTACCTATGGATTCAATAAAAAGCGTTATGACCTGTTGTCATTTAATATTTATCAATGAAAGTGGAATGAATGATTTTAATTCCAAGGGTTTTTACAAGTTAAGAAATTTGAGATGAATTGTGAGGTTTTCAAAGATGAAAAAATGACTTGGGTAGATGACTATAAGAGTGAGAGGGACTAATTTGATGAAAGTTAAGCAATTTAATAGTGCTCACCTCGCATTTTCTCAGCCAATTTCCAAACTAAACCAGGAAAATGTGGTAATATCGGTTCCCAAACTTCAACGCCAATCTTGCTCAGCTACAAAACTAACAAAAATTGGGTTATAAATATGACTTGAAACACATTTTTATTGTTATGTGAAGATATAAAACTATCAATTCCGTATTATGTAGTAGTATTGCACTTTTTAAAAGTAAATCCTACGTTTTCATAATATTCTAAAGACATCAACAGAAGCAAAGACATTTGCAGAAAATTTAAATTTCCCACGGATTTTAGAATTCTGGCAACGTTGGTTCGCCATTATTCGCCGTCGTGCGTTCTGACACGAGGAGGAAATGTTATCTTCTTTGTAGTATTTAATATTACAACTCGGACTATAAAAGTTTTGCCATGGGTAAATTAGACGTGACGATACTTAGGTATCTTACGAGAGAAGACTTTAGGGTGTTAACCGCGGTAAGGGGTCATCCAAATAAATCGCAAATCTTCTCGTCTACTTTAACCTAACAAACTTGAACCAAATTCGTGAAATTACTACACAATATTTTATTTTACAGATTGAAATGGGTATGAAAAATCATGCTCTGGTGCCAGGAGTATTAGCAGCGTCCATAGCTAATCTTAGACACGGTGGAGTTCACAAATTATTGCGGGATCTTTGCAAACACAAGCTTCTGAGTTACGAGCGTGGAAAGCATTGTAAGCAAAAAACAACGTCACAATATGTCCCGGTTTTCCCAGGACCAAAGACCCCCAGGACAGTCCTGGTTTTCAGGCTCCGCGTCTTGAGAGACATCACCGTTTTCCTGAACCCTGGGGACCTAAATGACCCGGTTTTCCATTCTCAATATTTTTTATCATTTGTATCATCATTTAAAATCATCTGTCCAGTACAAATATATTCTTCTATTTTGTAAACATGCATATTAAACGTCACTTAGAAGTTACTGCTTATAAAATTTATTTTAAAAGCTCATGTAGAGAACATTGCAACTATTTACGATTAGATTAGTTCAGAAGACAGTCAACGCTAGTGCTTAAAGGAGCGAAGCTTGCAACTATTACGTAGTCCTATGCAACATTATACATTGCAGTAGTAACAAGCACTCTACCCAGGCTTCAAGTTCAAATTGCGGAACGAACTCATAAATTTCAGAAGATCAAACTGCTTTGTGCACAATTTGGCTCACTATATTAGCGTATGTACGTCGCATGGATCAACTAAATAGTTGCAAGCTTTGCAAGATTAGAATAACTGGAAGTGTAGCAATCAAGGACTTAAACAGTGGACTTCTAGATAACTTAATCTTTCTTCTGTGGTGCTTGCACTATCTGCGACAGTGAATACAGCGACATACCGTGGAGGCAAGGTGGTTTCTCTAAAATTATATAAACCCCCAAGAAACCAAAATATAATGTCCACGTGTTTTACTTTTTAAATGTGGTCACCCTTATCTGGTGTATGTAGCAGAAAATTGTTTTCAACTCCAACCTCTAAGAGGCTCATGACATAATTGTTATCTGTTTCAGATGATGGTTATCGGCTAACAAACTCTGGTTATGACTACTTATCGTTAAAAACACTGGCAATGAGGAATGTCCTGACATCTTTTGGGAATCAAATCGGCGTGGGCAAAGAGTCAAATATTTACGTTGTGGGAAGTGAAGAAACTGACACTCTTTGCTTAAAGCTTCATCGCTTGGGACGAACCTGTTTCCGGAACATCAAAGAAAAACGAGATTATCACAAGCATCGGCACAATGCTTCGTGGTTGTATCTGTCTCGTATTTCAGCAACCAAAGAATTTGCCTACATGAAAGCTTTGTATGACAGAGGATTTCCAGTGCCCAAACCAATAGACTTTAACAGGTAAATAAATTGTCTCTTTAAAGTGAAAAGTCATTTGCTGAATCCTTACAACCTCAAAGGGAAAGTCCCCAAAATCAAGATGTGAACAGTGAACTTGTCCCTAGTCCATTGAGCGTGCACCTTTGTACAAAACAACCCCCACCTAGTCTCCCTAAACTCCTCCATTTACTTTCAATTAATTGGAAATAAGTAAATCATCTCACTTCCATTCTTTTGTTAAACTAACCCACACCAACTTTGCACCAAACTATACAAACACTTTCCTCGAACCATACAAAAATCTGTCCTCACACACATTCTTTGAACACACCCATAATCAATTTAAGTTAATAACCCTTTCTAAACTCGTCAGAATCCATCACATCAGCCCTTCAATATCCTCTCCCCAGTCACCTCAAACTCACCCCTCAGCTGTAGCCACCATATTCATAAATTCATAATTTTATTCTCAGTATTTATGGTTAAAAAATGTACTTTACGGGCAATCTAGAGCTTTGTCAGGCGATCTTAGCTTTTCTATGGGTCACAAAAGTTGAATCTACCATTGAATTGCTTATGCTTGATGTAATCCTTGATATTATTAATCTCTTATAACTGTCCGATGCAAATAAATGACTAACTGTACCAAGCAATACCATTTATTTCTGGAGTTTCTGGCAACTTGCAGCAATGTGCTTATTTTCTCTCAGGTCAAATTTTTTTGTGGCTCTCCCCAATAGAAAGGACATCAGACATCTATGTAACGAAATGTATTACTACATTTTATTTGTTTATTTGTACACTTATTTTTGTTTGTTATATTGCTCCTTCTACATTACAGACACTGTGTGGTAATGGACCTTGTGAACGGACTGCCGCTTCATCAAGTCCGTGATTACGACGAAGTAGAATGGCTCTACGATGAACTTATGAATCTCATCGTTCGTTTTGGCAACAACGGAGTCATTCATGGTGACTTCAATGAGTTCAACATCATGATCTCCGAAGATGGAAAGCCAATCATTATTGACTTTCCGCAGATGGTGTCAACATCGCATGTTAATGCAGAAGTGTGAGTTTTTGGTTTAGCAATCTAGTCTGAGGATTCTTTGACAGCATTTATTTGTGTATTTAACATTCATTCAAAATTAACTTTTAGATAAATCGTGGCACCTATTTTATTTATTTTTTATTTCAAATTGCATTTTCCTCTGAAGAAGATTGTACAAATTGACCGAAAATTTTGGAGCTTATTTATAAAATATGACTCAGTTTCCCCAAAGTTAATTTTAAATTATAACCATTGGTGTGAAAATCTAAATCATAACAAAATGATATACATATATTTGTATTGAGCTAGCAAATTATCCGCTAGTTTGTCGTTATTGACTCTGGTTAGTGCTTTCTTTTTGTCTTCTGAGAGAAGTTCTTAAAACTAAATGTTTTTCCTCAGGTATTTCAACAGAGACGTACATTGTGTGTGCGATTTCTTCAGGCGTAGATTTGGCTATGAAAGTAGCCTCTTTCCGAGCTTCAGTGACATAACGTAAGTTTCTTAAATAATGTAATAAATCAATTTAGTGAGGAATGTGTCTTTTGGGGTGGTTAGGCACCTGCTTATTGCAACTTAACAAAACTGCTGTATGAGAGGTTGATTTTTATGTTTAATGACAAAACTAAGCAAATGTCTACACTGGTATGCAGAGAAACAGTGGTTAATTTTCAAATTTCTCTATTGCTTCTCTCCTTTTCTCATCAGTCCTAATTATTATCATCTTTGTTATAGCCGTGAGGGTGATATGGACGTCGAGGTGTCCGCAAGTGGATTCACTCGAGATATGGAAAAAGACCTGGAAATAGGCCAGGGAGTTAAGGAAGGAGAGGAAGGAGAGGAAGGAGAGGAAGGAGAGGAAGAAGAGGAAGATGAGGAAAATGATCAGGAACAGGAGGAAGGGCAGGAAACTCAAGCAATGGACAAAAAAGAAGTGGAAGAACTTCGAGATAAATTGGCAGAGATGATGAGAGTAGAAGAAAGTAAATGTTTTGGTAGTAAAAACTCTGGCAAGGGCAGCAGCAAGACCATTTCCAAAGAAGATGTTGGAGAGTGTGGTTTAAATGACTCGTCACTGCTAAGCGAAGAAAATATCATAAAAGTCGATACAAAGGTTTTGAGTTCGGAAAAAGTGCAAACTATTTCAGAGCAAGATATTTTAGAAGTGACCAATGAAGAAAGGTTGAATTCTCAAGTGAAAACAGAGGGTTCGGATACGGACCAGATTCCAGAGAATTCCGAAGATCCAGGCACTATTGAACCACCAAGACGCATTAGATATTTCAGCAGCGGGAGGAGTGTTACATCCACTGCTTCAACAATCGCGCCTGAAGTTATCAAAGACCGGGTAAAGAAATCAATAGAAAGTCGGGCAAAGCGAGCGAACGGCCGGAGAGTTCTTGTTAAAGGAGAAGCAAGCGCAACTACCAGGTCACGGAGAGATAACTCAGCAACAATAAAAGAGTCGGGGGGAGTTTGGGGCTGGAATTAAACCAATCCTTTGACTTTGTAAACATTTATAATTAAGTAGAAAACATAACATGTCAATATAAAATTATTTCAATGGCTTGTTATTTTAATCTGAATTAAAAGGAAAACGAGAATTTGTGTTGTGAATTATTTGAATTAAGCCTCGCTTCGAGCGTGGAGCAATGAAAATATCAGTCCTGCGATACTAAAAATCATTACACTAGAATTAGTTTGAGTTTGCCACTTAATGGGATTCTCATACTGACCTAGAAGATATGAAATGATTTTAGCAGGAAAATATTGTTTTTTGGTTGAAACATTTAATAATTTCAGTAAATATAAATATTTAATAAAAAACAATAAATATGAATTAACCAAAATTAAAATATTTTGGGTTACTGTTAACTTTTATTAGGTATGGCATGTACCAAAGATCATGTACCCAAGCTTGTAGACCGCTCCTGTCCACAGCTAACCTACCACGTCGAGAGCTGAAGGTAACGGCAACAGCTTGGATTTTCAACGTTGGCGTGGCAACACTGACTCAATCATGCGCAATATAAAACCAATGATACCAACCATCTTTGGTTTCGCGCGCTTTCGGCATTGTCTTGACAGGCCTGACATTTACTGGTATATTTTTTCGGAGTAATCTTAGGCATGGAGCAAAATTTGCTTGATGAGATCAATGAAGAAGAAGAAATACCTTCTAACGAGTTGGCATTATTCAAGGCTTCACTCCTAAATATTTTAACACAAGTGTCTTCTGCAATCAGGTGCGTTTCTTGTTTGGGTTGAAATTGGCGATTGAACCATTCCTGAATTGTGACTGTTGACTGTTGCTTTAAAATAATAATAATATAAACATTTTATAGGACGACACCATTCAGTTGCTGAAAGTGGTTAATATTCTAAGGTCTTAGTTTGGGTTTTTAACAAATTTTCTTACATACCGAGTCTCTGTAGTTGTAAAATTGTATCTACAGGCACGGAGTAACTTCTACTTCTACATTTAGTTTTCTGTTTTCAGCTTGGAAACCTTTACTGACATATTTAAGGATGTTCCTTCATTGGTGAAGAAACCAACCCGTGTATTAAGCCTTTGGAAAGTTCTTCAGCAAACAATGCTTGAAAACATGGTAATCGATATAAATGAATTTATTTCCGACGAAGATCTCAACACAAAATTTCAAACTATTTCTCAGATGAGAGTCAAAACTGACATTGGGAAAAATAAGGTTGCTTGGTAAGTTAATTGGAAAGATAATGAATATTTGGAAAAAAGGCTCTTCTCTTAAGTGGTCCCCACTAAGCTTTAAACAGCCAAATGGCACAATACATGTTTCTGGAGAGAACATAGAGTACAACCTACAAAAATACTGAAAGATATAGAGCAACATTATAGAAGATAATTGTAATTTTAAAATAAGATCAGAAAAAATTGTAAAAGCCCATAATGCAGAAAGATTTTGCCACTTAAATGAAAGTGTTTTAAGTTTCCCTCCGTGTCTCTGCTGTCTAGTTGTTCCATTGACCTGCCCCTTGAGACTCCTAAACAACTCGGTTTTTAAATCGACATAACATTTTTGAAATGTTTCCTTGAAACATTTGATGTTGAAATCATTTCCTTTTTTTTGAGTAAAATGAGGTGAAATTAATTTTAATTTTATGAAATTCATTTGTTCCGTTGTTGACATTTAAAAGATTGGTTATTTTATCTCATTGCAAATCACAAGAAAAAAAAGGTTGCAGAATAGCACTCCAGTAGGCCGTGATATTGTACTGTATTTTTTTATTTATATTGTTATCAGTAACTGTCATTTATCTAGGCTGTAGAAAAGTACAACCAAACTGGGAAACGAACCCAAGACCTTTGAATTGCCGGTTGGGGTGCTCTTCCAACTGATCTAAGCTTTGCAGGGTTGGATAAGGGAGAGGCTGAGGCAACTCATATGAGTGCTTATCACCTAAAGGATGCTATTTCTTCGGCTCCGTGCACGGACAGACAATTAGGAGGTCCGGTCCTGGGTTGGGTCCGGTATCCCGGTTCTAGCTTAGCCCATCTTCTATTCATCGCTTGCTGGATAAAGCTCTTGTGTTAAAACATCAGAAAACAAAAAAAAAATGAATTTTTAAAGATTTTTAAATTTTGGGACTATTGTGTAAAGTTGCTAGATTGCCCATTTAAATACACAGGTTAATGGCAAAATAGTGCAAATCAGACACTCATTGTACAACGTAATACATTCACCCCAGCAGCCTGAAATCTTTAATCTGTTTTAGGAGACCTACACTCTTAAGCACGAACCAATATATGAGATCGTATGACATGCAATTGAAAGCTGAGAAGAAGATTAAATTAGAAGAGATAGCTGAAAAGAAAGAACAAAGAATTCAACTACTTCGTAGGTTAGTTCTCGTTGAACGGGCAAAAGCCATTAAAGTCAGTGAATCTGTTCAACGTGCTATGGAACAACTAAAGAAAGAAATGAGTCAAGATTCCACCGTTTTGAAATAACTGGACCCAGTGCAAGTCTAAATTACTTGACATTTGTAATTTCTATTGGTGCCTAGTCCGTTGCAGGCACCTATAAGTAAACAAAAATATTAATTTAGGGTGTTGGATGATCGATTGAACTGCTGGATACCAATCTACCAACCGTTAATTTGATTTTGATGCTCAATTATGATTGTTATACTAAGTTTTAGAGTTGGTGATATAGAAATAGTAAATTAAAATATCTTAGCACTTAGATAAGATTAATTAACAAGGAAGTTAAGTTTAAGAATAAACTGTAAAGGAAAAAATTGCAAAGCTCAATTTCAGCTTGGGCTTCATATTATTTGATTAGAGACTCATTTGATAGCATCCCTATAGATATAAGGGTGTGTAAGCTTGTGCTAGCGTATTTAGAAATAAATGCTGCTATTTGCTAGAGACGTCATTTAACTGTTAATGTCTATAAAGTGTTCTATAGTTGAAAGAAAGATTCATGTATTTAATGTTCTCTTTTGTCAGTGACATAATGTTTTGTAAGAAAAGTTCAGGTGTATTTATTTGTAATGGCTTTGGAGCTGCTATTAAAACATAAATAAATGCTTCCCATTCAAATGTATTCACATGATCATCGATTTGACACCTCACTGAATAATTCCACTGTACTTATCTTTGAAGCAGCTTTCGTTGTTAGTTAATACGTGGATTCAAACGTTCATAGAAATCAACAACATCAATTTGTCTGCAAACCACTTCCGAGACGGCATTTGATTGTTGAAAATAGCGGGCCGCCAAAGTCGGCTGTGCAGTGTCGCCATCTGTAAAAAAAATTCTGGCCTTGGCGTAAGTCGAACTGAGTACGAGAGTGATGTGACGCCGCCATATTGTTTGGACTCGAAGAATGGTGCTTGGTTCGTGATTAATTTTTAAGCCGCTCCTGCTGAATAACTATCTCTCACGAGGTAAGAATTTTATTGCACACAATATACCATATTCGTATCAATGCAGGAAGAAGGGTTCTTTTTCTGTCATCTAACATTGAATTAGCTCATATATTGATTAAAAGTTTAGGTAAAAAAAGGCTGGTCGGCTTTGCATGTTTAGGGCGGTCACTAGCCAACATGTCTTGGCGTATGTGATTTCGCCGCACTATTCCTGTAATTACAAACATTATTTGATGTTCATGTTTTGAATGTCGGACACTCGATCGACGCAACTACTAGGTCTAAACGAGAGTTTTTTTTTACTCGCAATCGGTGCTCGGTTGCGCATGCATCAAAACTACATTTTGTAATCAAATAAAAAAAAAACTAAACTTGATTAACGCCGTTTGTTGTTAGCCAATTTTCAATCGGCTTTAGAGTATTTGAATACGAATAGCTAAAAAGCTGTTTGATTTGTTGATACGTAGCTTTTGTTTGGTGTTATTATTCCAATAACCGTGGTTTTGCAAGCTGTTTAGTTTGTTTTGCCGATTCCACATACACATAATTGCGTATCCTAATGCTCCTTGCTGTTTGCATGGTTACTGAAGAAGATTAAAACTTTTATGTTTATTCAATATTGGGCCCAAATTTATTGGTTGAAATATTGGTTGCGCTATCCGTTATCTTTTCTGGAGCGCCACCTGCTATTTTATCTTCTCAAGTAAAGTTCGTGGGATGGGAAGCATGCTCCAGCGTAATCGCCAACACATCTAAAGTTCTAAATTCTCATCAGAAAGATGTATGCCTAATTGTGGTTACATTTCTATTACATCGGTCGATGAATTTGTCGGCATGCTAGGTCACCAGGGTGGCTTTAACCCGCCCTTCTCCCACTACCTCTGACAAAATATTAATAACCTAATAGGTCGGTGGATCCGAGACCAGCGCAGGTTGTTGTGAATCAGCAATACAACAAATGGTTGCTTGGTTACTGTTGCCACCACAAAGGGGATGACAATGCTTGCATTGTCATTCGCCGGCTTGGTTTTTGTTTTTTGTTAATATTTGCTAACTTGCTGGCATGCTCGGGTAGTGAGAAAGCATTTTAGATTGATTATCTTTTTAGCTAATGAACCGAAAGGAATCTTACGTTTGTTCATTCATAGTTGGTCGCAAGATAGTCGCGATTGTGAGACCAAGGTACTGCGTTAAGCCCCGAATTGCATACTTCCATTTCATTCCATTTAGCACCATTTTGGTTCCTTGCGATTTCCGTTTTCTTGTCATACTTTGTGAATACCGAGTAAATAATGTCGAAATCGTAGTCGTACCTGCCTACCAGAAAAAAAAAGCCTCTGGGTTCTTGTCAAAGCGCAACTGTGGCCGATATTGCGAAGAGTGAGTGTTTTCCGAACAGAGTTCCCTTTCTGATTCTGCCCGTTTTGATAGCCTGTTTGCGTGTTTTGATGGCAAAGTTTGTTTCGTTGCCCCGAGCAACCAGCTATCGCAACACAGGGCCCCTCTCTCACCCTACCCCACCCCATCCAACAATCCACCTACCCCCTCACTATATGTTGCTAGTTCTTAGTTGGTAGACATGGCATATAGCCTTCTCTCGTGAGCGGTGAATGTGTATACATCTTTTATGATGAGACTCATGAAAAATTTAGAAACCAAATGATGACGATGGCAAAGAACTTTTAAACCTCCTTTTTTATTATTATTCTTTATTATTTTCGCTCTCTTCAATCCACCCCTCGGCGCTGTTCGAAGATCGACGAATTCTGACACGACACAAAACAGATCACGGAATGGGGACATGTTCTTTAGAAAGTTCTATATCTAATAACTAGCATGGCATATTTTTAGAAAATATCGGACCGGGCCAATAACTTGGACGACTTTCTGTAGCGACTATTGATTATTTATTTAAAATACACCCCCCCCGGCTAGATAACATTTCCCGATTCAATTCCGGTGCAATAGGGGTAGGTAATATTTTCATGTGGCGTAGTCGATTACGATCTCCCACAACCGCCTATACTTACCGATTTTTTTCCATTGCACCTGTAGCGTTGATGGCCTATCTTGTGCTATTTATCATTTTTCTGCAGAGGTCTACTGCTGTAATTGGCACTGACGGCCAGATGCACTTCAATTTCTCATCGTTTCGGTGTCATTGGACTTTATTTGCAGTTGGGATTTCGTTTAGCTTTATAGGACGATGTTGACTGGCGTAATCGAGAGTATCAGAAAGGTCACAGAGCCAAGGCACAATTTTGTTAGGTTATACTTTTTACTGATGCCGACAAGTTTGATGTATATGAATTGCTCTGGTAAAAAGAACAAAAAAAACAACTTGTGACAGGTTAAAAGCTTAGCGGGCCAAATAAAAAGTTCAGTTATTTTGCAGTGTTTTTTTCTATCAATTTATTTGACTTTGAGGTCTTCAATTTTCGTTTTAAATCATACTTTAAAACGTCATAAATATTTTTGTATATGGTTGGCGATAGAATTACGTCCAACTTATATGGGTGAGAAGTAAAAAGGCTTGCCTTTGGATGTCTTGTGGGTTTTACATGTTATTTACATCCTGGCATTCATGAAGTACTCGATTGCATAAGCTATTGCAATCGTGATTCGCTGCAAATCACACACACACACTCGACTCTTGAAACTGTTTCCCTTTTTGCCGCACTACAATTAGTTTTTCTACCGGTTGACCGAACCGAGATCGTTAATAAATTATAATCTATGTATATTCAATGAAAACGAATTGCACGAAACGAGATACTCGTGTCGCACATGGATTTAGATCTGAAATGTCCGTTAAAAGTAATAATACTAGGTACGCACGTAGACATTTTATTAATTGCGCACGCCACGGAAAAGCTGAATGCTACTGCAATTAAGTTTCATTGTTGCAACTAGGTAATGATGGGTTGGTTGCTAGTGGGTGAGGGCGATTATGCAGATGTGATCTATGTAGCCCGTATGGCGTTGGACTCGGTGGGATAGGAAAACTGTGTCTACGGACAAAGTCGGTGGTTTAGAGCCATTCGACCAAAGCGAAAACAACCCTCTTGCCAGACCTGGTTTATCCAGTGACCTCCCTTATATCCACCCGGTGTTTTAGGTGGGATTAACTCGAAACCATGTTATTCCTAGAGCTACATCTCGGGCTAGCCAGCCAAAATAGTAAACATGCTTTACATAAAAGCAGTCCTTCCACATATACGTTTTCACACAGACCGATCTAGTTCAGTCTTGTCGTGGATAGCCTATAGGTAAGGAAAGACTTCATATATGTTTACCAGTTAGATATTTTCAATGGCAACTATATATATATATATATGTGTGTCCATGGTAAATCAAATTTGCCAAATTAAGGTTGCCTCCGAAACGCCCTTGCTGGAATTGCCAGTCAATAGCAACTAGTCTGAACGAGTCATAGGAAAGACCGCCAGAGTATTAGGCTCTTACGGCGTGTTCAAAACTTCATTCGTATTTTATTTTATTTATTTTGTACAAATAAGCTGAACCAGAGACAGACCACAAACGTGTCTGCCTAAAACTGTCGTACCATTGCCGTTGGTGCCAATTTTCTTTTAGATTTTTTGCCAATACCTCGGTACAAAAATTTTCTCAACACCCATACCCACCAAAGTGCATGATGGCTGCCACTTATTCAGTCTAGCCGGCGCAATTCTAGTAAAATCTGTACCTTCTGAAGGACGGACGGTTGGACGGATAGATTGACAGCGCTACGAAAGGGGCCTGTGCTCGGCGGCACGTCAGGCGATGGTCCTCCATGTAGCCAACGACTCGATCAATGTGCTCGCGTGACTACCGCGACGGACGCCGACGTCGTGGCGCCGCGACGGCTGCACGCGGTTCGCGGCTACGTCGGCGTCGCTAAGTAGCTTACTCTTGGCTGCGGGTGCCTCCTATTATACGTCTCCTTGCGTCTTGCCATGCGGTCTGGACCCGGCAATGCACTGTTGAGCGAGAGATGTTGAGGACCAGTTGACCCGGTTGGTGTAAGACCTAGCCAATCTTGCCTCAGGCTAGACTGATAATAAAACCATGCCTATCGGTTTGATGGAATTCCCGATGATTACGACCCTTGCATAATTAAATTGCTGCTTCGGTCAGTCCATGTAAGATGCTCGATTCCTGCAATAGGTTTGATCCCTTCACGCTTTAACACAACGAATTTGCGGGAAATTTAACCAAATACGAACTTCCGATCTTTAAACGTGAAGTAATTCTGCCATCAATTCGACTGATTCGTTCCGAGTTAGTTTCGTATTGTAGCTTGTTACTCTTGTACCTGTGGTATGGTACGTAGTACGTGTGCTAGTTAGTGGTAAGACAGTGCATCAGCAATTGTAATTTCTTTGCGCTAAGTGTCGTGTCTTCCTTGCGTTAAGTGGCTTGCATATAATTAATTTTGAAGGCCTGCTTCACGGGCAGCTTGTGGGATCGGAATGGTGACGATGACATACCCATGTTTCCATGTATTTTGTTTTCTTGAGGTAAGGTTTTCAATAACTGAAACAAATATATCACTTCGTGCAGGTCGGTATGGGCAGAGACTTGCTTTATGTCTAAGCTACTGCGCTCTCATTGCTCTGGGATAAGAAGGACAGTTTGTATGGTTCTAAACAAAAAATAACCTGCGAAAGTAATGCCTATTTGAAGATGTTTAACTCAAAATTGTTACTTCCAACGCCATTATATTTCTCTTGGCACGCGTTATATTCACAAATTGTTCTTGTTTCGAATTTGCATAGTGTAGAATTCCGCGACGCCGTGGGCTGGCAAAGTTAGATTGATCGTTTGGAGAGGCAAGATCGTGCAAACTAATTGGGTGCACTTGGGAGGGTACAAACAATGACAATGACGGCGGCGTCTTCACCTAGCAGAAAGGTGTATTGTTCAAAATTGACAGCCTGTGAGTAGACGGGGGACAATTAATTCAGTGAGACGCGAACGTGCACATATATCGGTTGTAAGTACTTTTGCTGCAAGACTCTTTTGTAGGTAAATCATGTTCTCTAATTGAAAGCGGAGGTTTACTGGCTTTTCGGTTTTGCTTCACCGCTTTATTAAATTTTCATCCTCTGCAGCTACGAATTCGTGGAAATTGTTGCATGCTATTTTACCCAAACGCAAGTGGAGCTAGGAAGTGTGTTATCACGTTTTTTTTTTTGTTCTGTAAGGGGTTGAATAGACTCTAAATTGTATGTTGGTGTGTATAGTCTATTTTTACTCTCCGCCCAGTTCTATAAAATAATATACAATGGGGGGCTTCTTCTGTTGTCTAGTGCAATATTGTATAAACACAAAATAATATAGACAGCTATGCACGCTATAATAATAAAGTATATTAAATTTTGTAAATGCCGCCTTAGCTGCCCCCGATACAAACATTTTTCTGTCAGTTGGTATGGTTCATAAATGCGGAAAAAGTCGAGATGTCAAACAAACAAAATACTAGTAATGGCAAAAATAAATGTATGCCTAGGTACCTTTCAATTGTGTCAAGTCATGAAACATGCGAGTTAAAAAAGAAAACGGCGTCGGGTCTAGAAAGTTAGTCACTAAGTAAGGGCAAAAAAGCTGTCACCCTCTTCGCGTGTGGCTTTGTCCTGGCCCGAACTCCACACAGTCTTGAATCTATAGCCACGATAAAAAATCACGCCAAGTTAGTTTTTAAGTAGGCTATACACCCTTTTTTTAACTCTCCGATTCTTGCTAGGTGCATTTTGTTGAACGCAATCTTAAAATAATCAAATTAAAATAATTATTCACAGGTTTACATGGAGCATGAAACCATGCAAGTACAGTCAACCAAAGTTCGGTCATGCTAATACTTTTTTTTTTTTCAAAACGGCGAGACTTTTCTTTGGCACTTGGTCGAACTATGCTAATTCTTATTCTGCGATAGACCGCTAGCTAAGTAAGTGAACGACACGAAGCTACGTTGACAGTACCTATATGGGAAACACTCGCGAATTTCTTCGCTCCAGGATATTGATCGTAGGTCAAGCTTTCTGCAGAGATATCTCCAAGACTATTATTTTTGAAAAGGACGACCAAGATCGTTCAGCTTTTTATTCTTATCGCATGTACAATCGGTTCACTCTCAGTTTACACTTAAAAACAATTTTGGACAATTTTTTAGAAAATAACTGTCGCAAATACCGAAATATTTTTAAACAAGGAAACCACATATTTTGTTTCTATCCGAATATTAGTTTCCGAATTTTCTATAAACACGCGAAACTTCCAGTTCCAAACTTTTGTGAGAACGTTCGGCTCATGGTAAATACATGGTCACAAATAATTAATAGACCATACCTTTCCGACCAGTCCATCCCACCAAACGTATTATAACCAAGTCAGTCTAATGGCTTAAAACGTGGCTTAATAAATATGTTATATTCTCTGATAGACTGTCCCCACATTCAGGCGATTTGTTTGGAAATTGGTACTAACTGGTTGGCATGGTGATCCGCTGTTTCCAGCTAAGCAATCATACCCCACTCCGTCGCGAGCCAGCCTATCAGCAATCGTAGATAGAAGGGCCACTGGCCAATGAACGCGTCGCTTATGTTACCCCGTAATGGGCTGGGTAGTTTAGTCCGTGTGACGGTTTTGCCGAAATAGTTCAGTGGTGTCAGTAGTGAAAGGGTGGTCTAGTGGTCGAGGTCGCACCAGCTTCGACGGCGATGTCATGAGCGGAACTAGCAGGTGAGCTTAGACGTCGGTGTTTAACTTGGCAGCTTGCTACAACAATAGCTCACCTTGTTACACTTGTCTTTGTCTACGAGCTACGTACTGTTCACTACAACTTGGTCATTGACTCCTCGTAGTTGAGTTGATTGGGAAAATCCGCTGGTCCCCCATCCCATAATGGCATTACGTCACACAATTGATTAAGAAATTTCATCTCAACTAGTTTTTATTCGCTGCTGCTCTCATCATGGTCGATCAACAGCCACGAGATTTCTAGGGTTTCTCGAGTTTGATCGAATGCCGGTTTCCTTTACTCGTAAGGGCTTTTTTTCCTAACGCGGTTTGATTGATCGAGATTCTTTTTTGTTCGGACAAGCAGCTAGATCTGATACATCAAGCCATAGATAGAAGTAGAAAGATCTGACGCTGCTGCTGGTTCATCTTAGGTTTAAGTCGCGACGACTTAGTGCCCGTATCTAGCCGTAACGGAACGGCATGCCTTCTAGAATTGTACATGTGTAAGGAAGTGGCCGTCGTGTTTGGCCGCGTTGGGGAGGCGTCGTAGCAGACGTCCGGAATCCGGAACTTTGGCTCGAGACGATCTTGATCGCTCGCTGATGGCCCTCTAGTACTCATCCGTTTCTTTCTCTCTTGTTTCAGGCGCACTACTCGATCGACGCTACGCTACCCACTTAGCTAACTTTCAATTAATTGGTGAGTAATTTCGGCAAATCAATAGTTAATATGTCGAGTGTTGCCAAGCGACTCGCCGGCACTTCCCGGCAGTCCAATCAGAGTGGGCGGACTTAATGGCGCGCTATTTTCCGGCTGCTTTTCAACAAAACTTTTGCCTCTCCTTTTGACCAATATGGCTGCGAATTTTGTTCAGAGAATCCGAAGTTGTTGATAGGATGACCGCAGAAAGTTTGTCAATCGGCTTAGTGCTTGGTAGATGGTGTTGAAGGAATTGGTTTGATAGTCTAGCCAGGTAATTGCCGATGTTGTGCGATCACCGATGCGTGACGCAATCGGCAAAACACCCTGCGATCGTCGTCCCAAGTCCTCGACAGTTTCCTTCGGCCAGCGTCCAAGTCGATTGGCTGCCAGCGACCGCCATCCGCCAAAACGGTTTTTCTGTAATCGGATCGGATAGTTTTCCGTTTGTTTTTCCCCTCTTCGGCTCAGGCCGTCTGATTCTCTTCGACCAAATTGGTGGTGAGCCAAGGTTTGATGTAGTGGTTCCAGTCACAGGTGATTGCATTATCAATTATTAGATTCTCACGGCAGCCGTGTCGGTCGGATCGTTCGTCTCCTCCGCGCGCACCCTCTTCGCCGTGGGGTCGCGTTTTTTGCACGTCTCTCGACGTCGGCGACGAGCACGATCGCCATAGGCCGGCCTCGTCGCTTCGCCCTAGACCCGAGTCGTGTTTGACGTGTATTCGTAATCCCACTCGTCAACAAAAACCGTGCACCAGCTATTTCCTAGCGCGTACCAATTTAATATCTTTCTCAGCTTGCCGCGGCGGGCGCATTACAATTTGTCCCCCCTGCGCTCCCTTCCCCCGATCGGCAACACGCGTCGGTTCTCTCCCTTCCGCCCGTAACCCGCGGCATCTCACCCGCTCTGTCGGCTTCGCGAAAGCCGCGCGCGCGACGCCTCTACCCCCCCCCCCCCCCCCCCCCCCCCCTCCATGTCGTGAGGGCTCGTGGATCTGGTGCGATGCTGTGCCGGCTCCAGTTCGCCGTCGACGCCACCGAGCGACGTTGACGACGACGACGAGGTTACGTCGGTCCGGTCGTCCGTTCGACATACCGTCGTGCGAGCGGATAGCTGAGAGTTTCGCGTCTAGTTTTCGCTCTTTGCGCGCAGAGTTTCTTACAGTGGAATTTTGGTCTTTCACGGTGGAGTTTTCAAGGTATGCGCCGGACTTTTTTTTTTTTGACGTTCGATGTGGATTTTACCCTTGTTTTTCTTGGTGCTCTATGAATGTATAAACGGGGTAGGTGACTGGCGGTTCGGTGTCCTTCTCGTCTACGAATTTTAGTTGCGAATTTCATTTTCAATTGTTTCCGTCTCTTTTCGTGCCGTTCATTCGCACGCCGAACGAAAGTGAAACGTACCCCGATCGATCTAACTCGGCCTGCCGTGCGGATCGCGAAAATGTCATCGCGCTCGTAATCCACGCCGTTACACGACGGAAGTAACGAGATCTCATCCAGTTCTGCAAAATTTCGTATTTGAATTCCTTTGAACCTCGGCTAAATCCTCGGCAATATCTCCTCGCATTGTTCTGCACCGCTGGCTACCGCCCGCCCGCATTACGTCTCAGCTTCAAAACTCATCTCTCTCTCTGCCGGCATTATATATTACCTTTGTTGCCTAATCTCATATACATACATTTTATCTTATCATCTCGTATCAATTTCGTCAAAACAGTTGTACCGCACGGCTCTGGCTAGATGCGAGCACGTTCGGGGCGTGCGCCGTGCGCAGGGCCGTAGAGCGCGCGCCGTGTCTGCTTGCTGACCGATCAATACCTTGGCATCCGGCCTCGACGCTAAAGGGGGCCGTGGGGTCGAGAGGGTTTGGGCGTGGGGTCGACTTCGCCCCCACCCTACCACACCACCCACCGTCCCAGTTCACCCCGTCCGCCGTGCACACGTCACACTCGACGACGTCATATGCCTTCCTCTCATTCTGTGCGGTTCACTCACCTGTCCTTCTGACACGCACATTTCACGCAGCCGGGATACAGTTTAGGGTGAGGGTGCGTTTTATACCGAGAATCGGCGTCGCCGTCGGGGCGCGGAATCGACGCACACGGAAAATGGTTCACGTCAACTGCGCGTGAAACCGTCGCCTGTTTGCTATTTCTATGACTGATACCAATCTAAAAGGCAACGCACCCTAGAAGTCTCATGTGCTGTATGCATTTGCATGATTTTAAACTGTGCACGAGTGCCCAGTCGTTCTCGCAAGGACTTCGACCTTAGAGCGCGCTGCGTCTTTGCGCCCACTGTTTGTTTTCTTGTTTATGTCATAAGGCGCACGTCTTTCTCTCGATTGCCCCATTGCCGTGCTAGCACGCGAAATTTTGCCGTCACGTTGACGCCCTTGCCTGTATGGCGGGCACCCTCGTTGCCTGCACGCTGCGCTGCATTCGCCGCCCCGACGACGCCGCCGCCGCCACCACCACCACCACCACCACCACCACCGGCGTACTCTCATTACCTGAGCATGTTGCGTGCGTGCGCTCGTGCGTGGACCTAGTGCGTGCCAATTTGCGTCGGTTACATCATGCGAACAGACGTCGCGGCGCTGGCGAGGAGAGTCGGTTCACCGTTGAGATGTCGCTTGTTATTTACTCTGCAAAGTATACCAAGATTCGGTTATCGTGTGATTTCGCATGACAGTTTCACTGATTCCGCAGGACCCGGGAGTGATGCGTTGCTACTTTCCTGTTGCTAACAGAGTGTTGCGTTGAGGGCGCCTTTGTTTAAGTGTTGACGTTCTGTTGCAGGCATGAAGCGCGAAGCAGACGATGATATGGGCTCACCAATAAAGAGGTCTCGCGGCGGAGGTGACTCGGAAGTTCGTCTCCTCATCCCCAGCAAGGTAACCACCGAAGACTTGACGTGTACATTGCAAATTATTACATTGCTCTGAGGGCTTCGGTAGATTTTCACTGCACGGACAAATGATAATATAACTGGCCGTTTCGTTTCGAGGCAAACCGTTCCGAGGTTTTGCCAGCAACTGGTTGTAAAAGTGTTAGGACGGCTTTCCAACAGCGCGACATTTAGTCCAAGAAACAAACATGCAAAACACGTAAAATCAGCAAGAATAAGGATTAAAAGTAGATTTGGCTTAGTTATTTGTCAATCTGAAGGAAATCTAGGGACATCTGTTATATTATATTTATATGGCTGCGTTTGACAAAACTCTTTCTAAAATCATCGTGCCTAATGCTGTTTCAACCAGTAGCTGTACAAGCTTTAAATTTGAACCTACATGTCGCTCTAAAATAACACCGAATCCTGGCCAAAGTCCTGACACTAGTTTGGTCAGTGTCCAGTTGGTATAGCCTTTTGCAACCCCCGCCCTACTCGGCATGGCATGGTTTGGAGCGTATTAGTCACCCACGAACCTCGTTTCCTGTCGATAAAAACGAACTAGAGGTGTAACATGTATGATAATATTTGGTTTGGAACGAGTGGAGGGACACGAGACATGGCAGCTGTTCCTTCCTTCCACTCCTGTCTGTTGTGGTTAGCATCAGATGTGGCCAGGAATGCTGTAAACTGCCACATGATTGTCTGTTATTACAAGCCCACTTTTTATATCTAAAAATTGTGCGTTTCTGTTTAACTGTGACATGTGCACTTTCCAGTGCAATTGTTGACCGACGGGCATTGATAATTGGTAATAATTTATGAAACATGCATGATAATTTTGAATTAAATTAGAGGAAGTTTGCGAATATTACCATTTCGTGCTCAGCTGAACAAAGCTCGACTCGTTTCCCAAAGTTTTGTCTCACCTGGGATGCAGTGAAGCGGGACTTAGATGCACTCTAAATTGCTAACAGTGGAGTATATTTTTTATCCGTGTCTTTCCTTATCAGGCCTGCAAATCTTGTACGAGAACAAATTGGGTCCTTTTGTTGAGGCTGACTTTTATCTTGTTTAGGTCCCATAAACATGGTGAAGTGGTGTCTGTAGTGTGTTTTGTCTATTGTTCCCTGTTCTTTGTCAGCTCAGACTGGCTTGGAGAGAGAACAGCGATGCCCTCAAACCATAACTCTTGTTTTCATCTTTCACAGGCTGCTGGCTCCATCATCGGCAAGGGGGGTCACAATATCACTAAGCTTCGCTCTGAGGTGAGTTTCCCTCCGACACTAAATTGCGCATTGGCGCAATTCACTCACCATTAAATCAAAGGAACACAAATCGAGGCAATTGACTCAGAATTATCGATTTAATAGCCCTAAAATCTTTCATTAGTACTAGTTATGAGTGACTTTTTATAGCCAAAGTCGTAGGGATATTATTTCTCATAGCGCTACCTTAACTTCAGGGATAATACCTAAAAATAATAATAAACTCCTGTCAATGTAATTTATATGTGGTTTACACCCATCAAGGTTATCAATGACTCTAATAGGTGTCATCAAATGTATCCACAGTTTCAGTTTATTTTATTATTTTTACATGGCAATATTTTCACAGTATTTTTACACGAGTATTTCGTTATAATTGTCATTCTATTCAAGCGATAATTCTGAAGTCCTCTGAAATCGGGCTACCTCCAAAAATCTATCTTGTACAGAGCTTCAAATAAAATTAAAGTGACACTGCCCAACTTTCATTCATCTTAAAATGATTTCACTTGTCAGGAGGAGGATGGTTATGACCAACATGATAATTTAATGATATACTTCTATTGCACACAGAATCTAACGAAACTCTCTCTCTCTCTTTAAAACACAAGCGTTTTCAGTACCTAACTCTTTTTGTTAACATGTTTTGCCCCCCATTTTCCTCCTGCCCTCCGATCCGAATGGTTGCATCGTCTCTCGGCCCCCTGCCCGGCCCGGAACCACACATGGAATTGCCCGCCCGCCCTGGCGAATTGATGCCGTGCTCCTCCAAACATGCAGTACAAAGCCTCGGTTACCGTCCCTGATTGCCCTGGGCCAGAACGGTAATTCCATCACATATTTTCTCTCTCTCTTTACTCAGAAAACAGCAGGTGACTGAGCTCGCTCGATATATATATTCTCTGTCTCTCTATATATAATCTCTCTCTCTAAAACTCTCGTTGTCAGTCGTTGTAACTAGTTATGGTGAGACTTGTATTCTGAAGACTGGACCAAGCCGGACTCTCGTAGGAATAGGAGGATTTTCTTAGAGGGTCACTAGCTTTACCGTCTTAGACAAACAGTCCTAGTAATTGAGACATTGGTAGATTGAAGGATGTGTTAGGTAAATGAGCTGTGGTTGCACACAGAAAGGAATTTTGCTTTTTGTGCATTAAGTGTGCAATGCCTACCGACCGAATTAAAAAAAGAACTGGTTTCGAGCATTTTCCCTCCGGACCATACAATAAAGTTACTCGTCTAGATCTAGTTGGCTCTTGAATCTTAAACTCTCTCAATTGCGGCGATAGCGAAATATGCACGGTTTTTCCAGTGACCCGCTAGAAAAATTTGCTGTGGCACCCTGAAATGGTCTTAAGTAAAATGTATGAAAACCACGCTACAGTGAAGTTGCGAAGCCCCTCCGATCTCGCCTGAACCGAGATGGACGTCGGACCTCCAAGTAGCAATTTGCTGCCAATTGCCATCCACTAATTGTCCTAATTGGCTGCTACTGCCGATGTCGTTGGATCTGTGTCGATGTTTGTAACGGTGTATCACGATTTTCACGAAAGACTGAAATGTGAGATCTTGATGAAACGGAAGCTCTTCTACTTTTGTTTCGAGAAACTTAGCAAATCTATTCTGAAACAACTTGTTCAGTCCCGTAATAGGAAACTTACAATTAAACACTATACGATCATCCTCCACAGAAACTAAAATGTAATGTTTCCACCAATGTAAAATTTATTTTTTGAATGTTAAACCACACAAATTTGGTTTAGGTTTTTCATGTGCATATTGCGTTAAGTAGATAATGTAGTAAACACCATGTGAATTGAAATGAAGTAATGCAAAAGGATCCTGATAATCATTTGTAGAAAGCTGTTGGTTTAAATAAGATCAAGTTTTGAGTGAATTATCGTTGCCTAGTTTTATACCTCAATGTTTTCTCGCACCGTTTGCCTGATGTCGCTTTCAATATAGTTGGCTTTTGATGTGTAATTTATTCCAAGTTGATGCCTGACCACAAAATCCAAGAGAATTTAAACTGTCGTTTTGTAAGAATCGTTTTCATTTGTAGCGTACCTTACCTTCTAACAACTTACTTAGTTCACATTTTTATAAGTTGTAGTGCGTAACATAAAAGTTCCTACCCGATTGACTCTTAGGCGATCTAAACTATTTCATTAAATCAAAATAGAACGTGGTCTAATAATAACAATCATAAAATGTAGGCGCCTGTACAATTGTGTAATTGCTCACAGAGAGTTACAACTGTTTCTTATTTTCCAGTATTCTGACCGTGTCTTCTGACCAAGAAACCGTGTTGAGCGTTGTCAACGAAGTTATTCCTAACATTGAAGATGTGAGTATCAACTCTTTGTTTATTTTACTTTGTTTATTTTCTATTCTGTATTAGGCCTTAGTCCCAAGAAGTTGTCTGGCTTTGTTTTTAACTCAGCCAAGTCTTTAAGTTTTTTTTTTTTTTTTTTTTCAAGATAGAAAATCAGTTTCAGTTACCTTAAGTTGTATAAAATATATTACTATCAATTTCATGAAAATCAATGTAGTGAATTCACTCTGGACTTGACCTTTGCTGCTTGACCCGAGGGTAGTGGAGTCATGAAGCTCATTGTTCACTGCCTGTTTATACAGGCAACTGTGCTGCAGGGTTCGCGCGGAGAAGAGAACGTTGATTTGCGTCTTCTCGTTCACCAATCGCAAGCTGGTTGCATTATTGGGAAGTCTGGTCTGAAGATCAAGGACCTACGAGAGGTTAGTCCATTATATTCTTCATTCAATCGAACGTCTCCTTATGCAAGATTTAAGTAGCTAATTTATTAGTCTTTCCTTGACCTTTAACCTCAATTCCAATCCAATGGGCTAAGATTATTTATGTTGCTGTGGCACCCTATTTTAATTGTGCTGAATGGCAATTTTTTTCCTTGACAATGTATTAAATTGTGTCACAAAACCATCTCTTTTATTTCATTCAAATGCTAATAATGGTATCAGCCCAAATTGTTTTGGGCTCCTTGCCCAAAATAGATTTCAAGCCATTAATTTAGTCCAAACAGAACACATTTTCAAACCAAGCTGGCTTCGTCAACTAATTCTCAGCTATTCTTCATTTGCTTGTTTTCGTTCTGTTTCAATCGGATGTTAGTTGGTATCGCTGCCAAAAGTCCTTGTTCTGTTAGCTGGTGGGGTTCACAATTTGGCTCCTACTCCCCCGATTCCGGCAAATAATTGTTGGGGTGCTCAACAAGCGTAAAGCTGTCAAGCGATGTCACTGCCAAGTGCCAAGCATCTGTTTTTGCAAATTCAATGATGCAATGATTTTTTCTCTGGAAATATTTCAGTGTGCTTGTTCACTTGAACGTCGTATTCGATAACAGACCAAGCTTAATTGAGAGTGGGACAGCTCAGTTTGCTGAAGTGTTGCCATTTTTATTTATTAGTGTCAAGTTTGATCTACTCGGGTGCTTGCATTGTGACTTGTTTCCCATGTACTTTCATTATTTCCATGTATTATACCAGGCTTGACTGTGTCAGAATTAAATGTTTGCTGCTCAGATTTGCTTTGCCCTCGTTGTAATTATGCAATTTATTAAATTACCCAAGACTTCAATCAATGCTGAATAAATAGGGATTTGTTTAAATGGAAATGCTCCAATACTTCCCGTGAAAAATTTGACAGGGCGCCACCCTTAGCAGATTTACGAATTTTAATGAGAAACAAAGTACTTGACTGATTTTAATGAGGTGCAATTCTTTTATCATCCGTACTTGTACTGTCGTTGAACATTTTACAAAGCGCTCGCTGCTTTACATATTCGTGTCGAAGAGCAACTAGACAGAAAAGTTTTTCTCGACTCTTTTTATTCGTCTGAATTGATCTGCTTGTCTATCTCTCTCCCTACACAAACTTATCTTTGTCTTTTGCTGTGAATATATCTCGGCAGAAATAGAATATTAATAAGCCGACACTCGGCATAAGAATCTACCACTATCCTGGATGGTTGCCAGGACTTCTCGCTGAAGGGCCTCCTGTTTTCATGAAAGAGCTTTATTATTAGAAGCGTCAGCCGACGACACCTCTGCCGGCGCAAAGGATAAATCAACTCCAATTTTGTGCCAGCGTTCACCCAAACACTTCCTGCACTGTTAAAAAATTATTTCTTGGTGTCATAAGGAATAACGACCTTGTTTTAATGAACAAATGAAAGGACTACATTGGCAAAATAAAATTGTGTTAGTCTAAATGAAAGGATCCACGTGTACCTTTCGAAAGCTTTCATTTAACACAAGGATGACCAATTTTGATTATCTTTCCGATCTTAGTATTGCAACACAAAATACTAATGAAAGATACGAGACCATTGAACAAAATCAGCGTGAACTTCCTAGCCTGACCATTTGCTTGACTTTTCAGAAAACGGGCGCCCGCATCAAGATCTTCTCGCACTGCTGCCCGCAAAGTACGGACCGTATCTGCCAGATCTCAGGGCGCGCCAACACCTGCATTGACTCGATCCGCGAGATCCTCGAGCTGATTAAGACTGCACCCATCAAGGGAGTCAACAACCCTTACGATCCTCACAACTACGACGACTTCTATTCTGCGGTAAATCTTAAAACATCGTCGGAGATTTCACGAGCAAAACTGGCTCAATTAGATCAAAATTTCGTTGATTCTGATCAACGTTCTATGGTAGCTAAATTATCCTTTCTGCAGCAACTTTAGTTTTGATTGATAGAGAATGAAAAGAATTTCTATTTTATGGTATTAACCTTTAATAAAATCCCTAGACGTGGTTTCCCTGTTTATTGCGAGGGTTAGTCAGGCAGTCAGTGGAACACTTAGACACAAAAAAGTGTCCTTGACAATTTTGGCCAATCTGCGCTAATTTTGGCAAAGCTTCAATGGTTGTTTCTTATTCAAACTTGAACGAGGATATGCGACATTTTAAGTAAAATGCACCAGTCACCACGACACTTTCTTCATGGTTAAAAACACAAAATATCACAAGAAAACACTGTCATGGAACTATTTTTTGTACATTTTATGGCCATTTCTGATACAAACGCGGGTTTAAAGTATTGTCAACTTGAGCGCATTGTCTCCACAGTCCCGTAGGTACCAAACACATACCGATTTTATACTTTAAAGGTGAGAAATTGGTCAAAATACGACGATTTTTCTCCCTCCCCAGCCTATAGATCACGCAATAGATTCTAAGCGATCAATGCTATTTGCGACATTTATGCAAATCAATAATTTTAACGTACATTGCAAGCTTCTAAGACAGAAAATATGGTTTTTTAACAACCAAAACACACTTAATTCGTTTCTTATCGATAATTTGCCAAAACTAGATTTGGAGTGACAGATCAAAGAAAAACATTTGACAGATGTCTTTCATCGACTTAGGACACCTTGTTTATTTATTTAATTTCTGATGCCATGATCTTTCTACAGTAATTTTAAATTCAAAGTGTCTTTAATGACAGAGTGCAGTTTCAACAAATATGATCCCATTATGCAATCAAAGTGCAATGCCACTCTTTTAATAAATTTTTTAAATACTTAAATCTCTACCACATACAAGCCCGTGGCATTCTCAAGCTTCAGTAATATACTGTTTTTTAGCACTTAAGTTAACTACGTTAAAGTGGTTGGTTTTTACACAAAATTAACAAAAAAAGGGCGGCCGACATTTTTAAATTCAATACGGCAGCTTTTTGCAGGTATCAAGAGCAAGAATTCTTGAAAAGAAACATTGAAAAATCTGTTTTTTACAATTTTTTCTGCACTTTCTAACGAAAAATGTACTTGAGCGCGGTTTAAATACGGTCTTAAAGACATAAACATCATGCCGATTGAATGCTTAATTGCTGAGAAATTGTTCAAATACGTTGCATATTTTTTAACCACAGCCTAAACAAGATTCCACTACCAATTTCAAACGAAAAAGTTATTTCTGACTTTTCTGCAAATCACCTATATGGGTTAACGTTCTATTACAAGCACCCTTAGAATGGAGTGCGGATTATTTAACAACCAAAAGATACTATATTAGTTTGTTAGAGATTATTTCGACTAATCTTGATTAGCAAAAACAGGTGACAGTTCTTTTGCATCGACTTAAGAAGCTGTGGGAAAATTTGGAATTTTCAAGCATGCCGTGATTTTGCAACAGATTTTTGCAATGCGAAAAACGACAAATTAACAATTTCTTTTGCACTTTTCAATGCTGTTTTCAAAATTTAGGGCCTTATCTGCAGCTATTGGCATTTTTCTTATTGTTTATTCTTATATGAAATCAAACGTGGAATCAAATCGTGTAAATAAGAACTGTATCTGATTAAAGTGGTTCAAAATTGAGCAGTTTATAAAACCTCGATTAGATCGTTTTCTGCGGGATCAGTATCACTACGGTAATTCTAATAACTTTTTGGTAACATTACTGGTAATATTACCATTTTTTAAATTACCAATAATTTTACATCTCTAGATTCATCAACTCAGATTCCTGGGGCATATTACCCAGTCAGAGTACTGATGAGGTATTCCAGCTAACCGTTAAACTACCCCTTAAACCCCCTTAAACCCCCTTAAACTTAAACCCCCTTAAACCCCTCAAACTAGAGTCATCTTTAATAGTGATATGGCAGGTTGGCAGCTATTGGTTCTGCTTTTTACTCTGTATTTTTCTGCTTACCCATGCTAGTCATGTGACTGCCGCTGGGTTGACTTGTGTTCGATGATCATACAAAGCCAGTGCCGATTTTGTGCTTTGTTAACTGGAACTAATTAGTCCTGTTTGTCCACATCAGGAGTATGGTGGCTTTGGCGATCAGGGCGACAAGCAGGGTCGTGGAGGTGGCCCCCCGATGCATGGGGGCATGGGAGGCCCACCGCCCCCAATGGGCGGCCGCGGTGGTGGCGGCGGCGGAAGATTTGGGGGAGGCGGTGGCGGAGGCCGTGGAGGCGGAAGGGGCGACAACCGTGGAGGTCCGAGGGGGTGAGTAACATTTAGGTTTTCAAACTAGTTGCTTAAGATATGTGGAGTAGTTTTCACACAGTACTTGTTCCCGATTTTTAGTTATGGATTAGCATGTTGCTTAAGCATAAAAACCAGAATCAACCATTCTTAGTTCAAATAGGCATATGAGGACTGAGGAGGCACAGAACTTACTGTTGATTTATGTTAAAAGTTACCCAAGTTAAGTTACGTTCCCTTGAGATGAAAACAAGTTCTACTTTGAATTTTGAATGTAGTGAGCTTGTTACCTAGTTTATGAATCTCCTTACGGTTTCTTTCCTACAAGATCGGAGCTATGTGTTGGTGGCAAAGTTTGTGCAGGATTGCAATGTTGTTAACGCTAACCCTTTGCCAGTAGCCCGCCGGGCGGTGGGATGGGGCCCCGTGGGGGCGGTAACTTCGGCGGTGGCGGCAACAACTACGGCGGGGGCGGCGGCTACAATAACCGAGGCCCACCCGCCAACGGAATGCCTGGAAATCCACCAATGAACATGGGTGGACCACCAGGAGGCGGCGGTCCCATGAACATGGGTGGCGGCGGAGGCGGCGGTGGTGGTGGGGGCGGCGGCGGAGGCGGCGGTGGAATCAAGGACACCACTCAAGTGACCATCCCAAAAGATGTGAGTTCCTAAATCCTGAGGTGGAGATGCATTATTGTCTCAGATGGTTATTGATGTTGATTTTTTTAAGCACAAGTAGAATGTCAAGGTACCACAGCCTGAGGAAGTTACAGTAGCGGATGGCAAATTATTTTACATTCTGTTTCATATTTTCAAGTATAGAACAAAACCTTCTTGTCGAGAAAATTGACATTGATTGTTAGGCCTGAAGCCACAGGAGAAACTTTCTAGTTAAGTTAAACCTTCACCTATATGGAACTGAAACCTAATGTCTTTGACATTTTTCCAGTTGGCTGGAGCCATCATTGGCAAGGGAGGTGCTCGGATCCGTAAAATCCGGTCGGATTCCGGAGCCGGGATAACAATCGATGAACCTCTCCCGGGATCAAGCGACCGGATCATCACCATCTCCGGGTCGCCCAATCAGATCCAGATGGCGCAGTATCTTCTGCAGCAGAGGTACGTTCCATGTCACAGTTGCGCAGCTGCCTTTGTGTGTGTCTTATTTGTGGGATTGGGTGTTATGCTCGCTCATTATTCATGTGTTGGTTTTGTGGTGTTTAGATAAGTGCGGTGCTTTGTTGCCTTGGGTTACTTGAAATAGTGGTTAGTGCTACCTCTGTTGATTTTATAATGTAAACATTAACCATTTACTGTTGACGTAGGCTCTTGCTAGACTTAAGAATTCATACTCAAGCTTTGAAGGAATAAAATTGAGTCAACAAAATTGTACTGATTGTAACTGAGCCTCTTAGGGACATAGTTAATCCATTCATCTCATATGGTATAACATAATTCACTTTTATAACTAAACTTTAAATTATATTCATGGCTATGGTCACTAAATCTTAAAGAGAACACTAGATTTTATAATGTCAAGGACCAAGGTGCAGGTAGTTGCGTACTTACCCAAATAATGTTATAGTAATAGTTCGTAGAACTTAGTATCTGTCATAGTGGCTTGGCAAATCATACAGGAATAAAAACATATCAACTGTAAGTCATGCACTAAGAAAGTGTTAAAACAATGTGTTAATATTCCTATAATTCTAACTTTAATTGTATAGCGTGACATTTATGACTAACACGGAATAAAACTAGCTCTAGTCTGGTGCTATCGGTGGTTGTTTGTGGTTTTGGGATTGCCGGAGTGCGAAGATTGTGGTGTTGTGTGGCCAACTAACCCCAGCGGTCGTTGCGTGGAAGACTAGTGATTTTGTTGTTCTTTAAATGAGTAACAAGGAATCACTAATCATCCCACAAAGATTGCTGCATGCTTCGACGAGTGACTTCGTCCGGTGGCGGTGGTTCACCTTGCAGCGGAACTCCCCCATTGCTGGGATTGGTTTGTGGTGCTTAAACATTTCGACACGAGGGGCAGTGTCGACCAAAGTCTATGTTTAGTTTTGGTCTAATGTTTATTGTAAATGTAAATTACGCTTTCTTCATTTCAAAGTGTAAGATTTTTTTATACACAGATTGTTTTGTGCAAATATTTGTAATCACATATGTAAAATTTTGCTGTAATACCTGTTCTGTCACAATCCACATACTTCTGTGTGAGTCTTATATCACTTGTAACTTATCTGTGTCCTCTGTTACAGCTGTCAGAGCAATCCAGGAGATGCCGGCGGGAATAACTATGCGTAAACGTCTCGAGTCCTCGTATTTTCAAGAACGTCGTCCCATTCTTTGCGTAGCCCACCATAGAAGATCATCGGTACGATGACCATTATGTTTGTAGTTCTTCTTCCAATGCTGGTCTTTAGTTTACCTAATCTCTTAATTCCGCTTAATATTTGACTAGGTACCTATTCTATTGATTTGTGCGCGTTGTGCGATTTTATTATCGGTTAGATTTAGTTCTTTGTCATTCAGGATATGGTATATTTTGTTTCCAAATTTTTTATTTTGTTTAGACGATGTAATGTCTGCAGAATATAGTAGTTAATTGTTCGATAACGTACCTTGAACACTGCATACATCTTTAGTCTTACCAACTAAACACATTTACCTGAGTACAAACGCATTATCTCCGATTTAGAAAATATCAAAGATCAGCATTAAATAATCTATGTTTAGTGATACCTATAGATTATGGTCTAGGTTATTCTTTCAAATTGTATTATTTCTGAACTCCCAAAGCATTTAGCTAATTTAAACTTATATTTTATGGTTTTATTTGCCCATTGTTACAATGTATTCTTTAAAATATACTATAAACTTAACTATTTCAAACTGACTACAATTGACAATTGATTAACTGATGAATATATAGGACATAAAACATTATTTTATACATTTACATTTAGGTATGTAACATCACAATTTCGAAGCAAAGATTGCGGTGGCATTACCAAACCGTTAACTTCTCAGCTGCTTTAGAGCAATGATAACCTAATATAATGTGGATTTAAATATTATTCAGGGAAAGATGCCAGTACAAATCCCCCCCCCCTCCCCCAAAAACTATGTCGATTGAACCTTTGGGAATATAAGTGCTCCGACCTAAATTTTTGTGTATATGCGAGTTATAGATACTTGATGGGCGTGAGGCGTGGCACACTATTATATCTACATCACCAACAACTTGTATTTTTCTAGATGTTTTATTTTGCAGAACATACTTCATGATTTTGTTTCTTTGTAGGAGCGTTGTTGATGTCTTTGTAATGTGTGTACTAGAAGTTGAAGCTAGGCATTATGCATGCACATCAAGTGTACTTTTGGGGCAAAAATAAAATTTCAATTATAAAATGTATGAAATTTCTTTATTAATATGAAGCTAGGGATACCAATAAAACCTTAACCTATTTCACCACCTACCTTCGGTCCTAAGGTCTGCTTTCTTCACTATCCCAACGCATCTGAGAAGGTTAAACAATATGTTCAAAGAGACTCGATTGCTGTAATACAAAGGCTTCTTTATTTTCAAAGCTATTAGTCAGATCACAACCATAATCGCAACCAACTCCATAGCATCCTCGTTTTCCTTACAAACTAAATAAATATTTTATAAGTTAGATTCTTGATCTTGGACAGGACCAGTACCATATTTACAGTAAAAAGCATGTTAACAGTTGCAGTAACAACATCTTACATATCACATAAAATAATCTATCAAGGTGTATGTATTAAAAAATATTTAGTCATCATTCACTTAAATCATCGATCTGGCAATGGCATATGTGGTAAATCGACGTAGCTGCACTACGTTCGTAAAGGAGGCTTATCATTATTACCCAATTCACTCCCATGCAAGGCTTTTGTAGCACCATCACTTTCAGCATGGTAAAGAAGATACAGGATCGGACCACCCAACAATAAAAGAAGGGTAAATGTTAGAAGCTGTAGCCAAGAAAGTCCCCAGTCTGACCCACTACACTGAAATACATCATTTACCAGAGATACCTCAGGTCGAGTAATTATTTGATCATCGACGTGATCGTTTGGAAGTAAAACGCTACTATCATTTATAGTCTCCTCCTCATCGACATCTTGAGGAAGTGTTGAACTAGTTGTTAAATGGACTGAATTTTCCTTAGATAAAAATGTTATGAAACTATTGTCAAGATTTATATTATCTTCACGGGTATCACATTTAAGAAAGTCCGAATGAGATTTTGATAGAGCATTTGATAGAGTATTTTCGGTTAAGGCTGAGCTTCTATGTACACCAACCAACTTTTCAGACAGAAGGGAATAATATCTAACTGGTACTTTAATTATTCTTCTAGCGAATACTTCATTGTCTCGATGAATGTTATTAATTCTTTTAAGCTCCGATATCTGAAAGACAACAAAAAATTTGAGAAAAATTTCTATTACTGGTTATTGCACAAAAAAATTAGTGTGTAAAATCGTGTTTATCATACTTACAGGACAGTTAAACTGAATCGAGAGTGTTTGCAAAGTGTCTCCGGGCTCAAGCTGCTTCTCGAGATATTGCTCCTTTGGCGGCTGCTGGTGCAATTCTTCCTCGATGTCTTCATTCCACGAATAGTTCCCACCTCTACTACGTCTTTCCCTGCCAAAATGTTCTAGTTCGGTGCTATTTGTCTCATTTTCATTTCGAGACCTGTGCCTATACATTTTTTTCATTGTTTTGACATGAGAGAATTTACCATTCCATTCCTTTGGCACTGTCACTAATTATGACTAACAGATAGAAATCTGGAAGGTCGTTGAGCCAACAAAGATAAAATATTTGTGAATGAACCAAAACTATACTTTTTGAGGGCAGTTACATTCTAATAAACTGCTCACTTTTCTAAACATTTAACTATCACAAATAAAATAAACATTCGTTATTAGCAAACATTTCGCTGTCGTTCCCATTCTTCTTGCAGCCATTGAACAGCTGTCGTGACGTCAGAATGAACACCGTGTGGTTTAGATTGGGCACCCCTCAAGCTCAAGGTTAGGTTAGTATGGTTAGGCGCTTCAGTTAGGCGACTACCCCTGGAAGATCAGCCCGCAAGGTTTTCTGTTTTTTGAAATTATGATGGCTGAGGTCAGTAAAACGGAAGGAAGCGGAGAGTACTTCACCAGCTATGAAAACTTTGAAGTAAGTTAATTCATTTGTAGAGAATCCATCATCATCTACTGTATGGGTGTGCCATGCTTGATGCATGCTTTGATACGCTTTGATATGCTTTGATATGCTTTGATTATGCATACATCGTCCGTTTTCTATGATTGTGTTTTGATGTTTGACCGATCTAAGTTGCCTTATAAGTTGCCTCATAAGCTGTGATAACTTTTTATATTCTTTACAGACAGGTTTCTTTTGCTTATTATATTTGAAACCTTAATTCTTCTTTTAATACATAATAGTAGGTACCGCAAATTCGAATGCAGGCATATGCAGAGTTGGCGGGCCCTCAGGGTAGTACTATCTAAATCCTTTTTCTATGGTACATGCTAGGGGTGGATTTTTTTTAAGCTAGTAAATGTTCACTGTAAATTGTGTTACACCCCAGGTTGAATGATACATCTTTTAATGCACTAAAATTTGGCCTCGTTAGATTTTCTTCGGAAGTAAACAAACACCAAAGCTGCGCTATTGTAATAAAAATGCTTTTTCTTGCTGCATACATTTCCCAAGCTATGATAGTATGAGTAAATATTACTAGTAGTGAAGCTATGATAGTATGAGTAAATATTACTAGTAGTGAAGCTATGATATCTATGATAGTTTTTAGACTCGTGTCTACTTTATCTAACCTTAGCACTAGTTTAGACAAAAACTATTTGAACTGGGTTCTGAATGCTAAGTGAAGAACAACTAAATTTCCCACAGTTTCGTTACTTGTACCTGCTACTTTATCAAGGGTTAAAGCAGTCCTGACAATTTTCCGATTAAAAGAGAACCACAAAAAAGATATATATAACAATTACCTACCTAGTTGAAGCATCGTAAATGCATCCAACTAAAATCTGATAAACTTATTAATTATTATAATTATTACATTTTTATTACTATTATTATTAAATTATTATTACATATTATTAACTTATGATCTTACAATTATTAACTTATTAAATTTAAGGACATAAGGTGTCTGACTGTCGTATTTGTATAGAATCTCACTAAAATTTGAATAAATCAACTAAATTTTCTCAGTTACTTAACTTACGCTTGTTTCTTTATGGAAGATAAAGTTGACATACTAAGCTATAATCATACAAATATTAAATTAAATATTTCTTTCCTCAAAAATCACCTTGGATTCCAAATTTTCACCCTCATGCCAGTTTACTTTTTGATAAAATCGTCATAAACATACATCTAGTCAAAGACCTGTTGCTTCAACCCTGAGGTGTCTTGACGTAATAAATCAACGAGGTAACATTGTTATGTCTTGCGTGACAGGTACACCGACTCATGCTGGATGACCGACCGAGGACAGAAGCTTACAAGAATGCAATTCTCTCACAAGCATCGTACTTTAAAGACAAAATTGTGATGGACGTGGGTGCAGGCACAGGGATTCTCTCCGTGTTTTGTGCTCAAGCTGGTGCAAAGAAGGTATATGCAGTCGAAGCCAGTAACCTCGCTCAAATCATCACAAAAGTTGCCGAGGAAAACAATTTCAGCGATATTATTGAGGTAGGTACACAAAATATTATGGATTTTAGACTTATGTCTACTGTATCTAACGTTCACACTAGTTTCGAGAAAAACTATTTAAAAACTAGGCTTTAGAACCCAGTTCAAACTGGGTTTTGAGTGTGTGAACCAAATGATGATGAACCCTTTGATCAACACCACCCTTGATGAAGTTACAGTCACAAGTTGTGATAGCATTCAAACATCCAGTTTGTAAATAGCTTTTCTCACGTACCTACACCCTTTTTTTATTTTTAAGCATTTTGTTGCCACAGGCATTTGTACAAAAAAAAATTGTTTCCTTAGGTAATCCATAGTCGAGTCGAAGACGTTGTTCTGCCTGGTAATGAAAAAGTCGACATAATTGTATCTGAATGGATGGGTTTCTATCTGCTTCACGAAGCAATGTTTGATTCGGTGAGAGTTGCTCGTGACAACCACTTGAAAAGCGAAGGGAAAATGTTTCCAGAGCAAGCCTCTTTATTTGCCTCAGCATGCAGTCTCCCCTCATTATATGATTATTGGAACGATGTTTATGGCGTTCGAATGAAAGTCGTTGGAGTAGAGGAACGACGCTTGAAATCAGACTCGCCTAAAGTGATCACTGTGACGACAGAAGACCTTCTTACTAAACCAGAACTCGTATGTTGCCTCGACCTGCAAACCATCTCTAGCTCAGACATCGACAGCGTAACAAAACGAATAGTCACGCCTGCTACCAGAGATGGAAAATACCAAGGTATTTGTCTTTGGTTTGAGTGTGTCTTCCCTGCATGTAACGAGTCTCTCGCTGAAATTATTCTGAGTACTTCTCCTGGGTCACCAATGACTCATTGGAAGCAAACCGTTATTGTCCTTCATCAAACGCTAGACGTTGAAGTGGGTCAGCCTATTGCGTGGGAACTTAACGTGAACAGGAACAAGGAATACCAGCGGCAATATGACTTGCAATTGGAAATGCTTGATCCGGAGAAGGAAAAACACCCAATGCCTTGTCAGTGCCAAATGACTAAGTGTATCGTGATACGTGCATTTCTGGAATCAGCCGAAGGTGAGGCTTGTCGCGATGACTACATCGAAGATGATTATACAGACGAGGAAGAGGCACAAGAGGACGATCCAGAGGAAACTTGATGTTTGGCAGAAGGCCAGTTGTTCAAACGGAAAGAAAATTCAAAACTAATTTAACCAAGTTTCTGATTAAGGTAAAAAAGGAAAGAGAGAGGAATCTTAACTTACTGGAGATGAAAATTTGCGTCACGTTGTGTTTTTTGAGAATTTTCACATTTCGGCAAGCCTTTGTTATTGCTAGAAAAGTGATTGTAACTTGTTTTTTTCACTCGTAAAGGATGATTCACCAACGTCGTTCAAAAAGTCTCTAACGACGGTGAGGAGTTGTTTAAATCAGCGCAGTAATTTTCTATAAACTGATATTTTGAAAATTGAATCTGGTGTGACCAGTTGTACCGGTGGTTGTACCAAACAATTTCGCTACATTTTGAAGTATAGGATTTTTTGGTATGGGAAACATCATTTTTGCAAGATTATTTGTGTCAACGTTTCTCAGTTTCAAATCTTTTTATAAACTACAAATAAAAATCGTGAAAAATATTTTCTGACCAATTCTTTATGCCCTCAAAAAATGGCGCCAAATTATTTACCAATAGGTTTTTTCGATTAGTTCCCAAGTCAGAACCTAGGTACCGTCTGATGCCTATTCATCTATTCGTTCCAATGTCCGTCAGCTTGAGCTCGCTGCCGCTAGGCGATCGCTTGCCATACTGAGATTATTAACGCACCTAGTCTAGTACGGCGAATATCTTGCAAGCAAAGGACGTAGGAATTAAGCTCTGATTTTCAAGAAATATATGAGGTTCACCAGCACTGGAGATATCAATAAATGTCAGGTATCAAAAATATTGGATTTTAAAATACAAGTGGACAGAGAAAATCTGGTTAAATGACCTGACGAATCAAATTCACTTCAAAAAAGAAGGTGAAATCAAAGATTGGCGGTGATTTCAACCAATGCTTGTGCGTGCGGAAACCTAACGTTCCCCAGAAACTAACTTCGATGCGTCGCATGCACGCACTCCTGTACACGTCTTGAACTTTGAAGTGATTTTAGGCCAAGTTCAGCCTGCTGGTATAAGATATTTGATTTTGGTACACTTTTCGAATATGCGACAGGGGCAAGGGTTTGCATTTCCAAAGTTTAGTGAACGCCATTCGCTAATCATCAACATTCACGGTATCTCTGCTCTGAGACGTCAGAGAACAAGACACTTGAAGTAGCTAACTTTTCTGCTGACCACAAGTCCCGTACCCATCGTTACAATTGAATTGGAAATATTGTGAAATTACATTTTTTGTTGCGTTAATTGCGTGACAAGCGCGATTAAGATTCAGCAATTAAAATAATATATAGATAATGCATAAAAATAATAATAATTGCAACAGATATTTTCGGAAATGATAAAAGCCTACTTTGTCCGGCATAGATAAACAGTTTTTTTTTGGGTTCATTTTGGCAAACGAAGAAAATATTTCGGAAACAGAACCCTGTGCACCACCAAAATTTAATAATAGTTTCTATAACTATTCTTTAGCTATTTCGGAAAAGGTCAGGAAAAACCGGTCTAAAATCACTACAGTACTTTCAAGATTTAAACCACAAACAATAGTTGATAGTGACCAACACACAGCCTTCTTGTCCATTAGTTTTATGAGCGAATGTTGTCAGCAGGCTACACACGTCAGCTGTTTTCGTACTTATCATGAAAATTCTGCATGGAGTACCACGAGTAATTCAAATTCTTGATAACTTCAAATTTGTTGTCGCTTAAAAATGTAATTACTGTTGTTAAACTGGTGATCGTTTCATGAATTTGATATACTCAAACTATTTTTACTGATGCAAAGACAACTGGATTTCGATAATTTGACATCAGTGCTTGTCGGTATCTGACCATCGCTGACCATACTCACGCAAGGAGTTCTGTCAAACATTCCTCTCACATTGTATCTTGCACCCATGTCTTGTAACCATGTTTTCGGTTGACAGAAATTCCATTACGTCGTCAAACACGACGATAATAAGCAGACACATGAAATCGCTCCAATCTAAGTTGTCACTATCTGAATTATTGAACTGTGATTTGTTACGGAAAAAATTTTGTGTGTGTGCCAAAGAGTCTGCGATTGGAATCGGGAGGCGCTAGTACCAATCATCACCGCTACAGAAATACTGCCGGCTCATTTCGAGATGACATCGCAAACAAGTGATGGCATCTAGCGATAACAAGTGTCAAGTTTGGCCTGTCGCCACAGACGTGCGAAACACATGGCTGCACTCGAATCGGCCAAGAATCGACCACTCATATTTATAAACAGAAAGAAAAGTATCTTCCATCTCCCGGTTTACTCGCCTTAGTACCTACTCATGAAAAGCCAGACATTTTGTACCACTTGACGAGCTCATTTGGAATGTAAGTCTGGATGGGAATAAATCGACCCTTCCATTAGAGAGTTTGTGTCTTCTTTTCAATCTTAAAACCTGAAAGCATTTTACTTGATGAAAGTGTCTGGACTCCAGACACTGAAAGGCTCATGGAAAGCCGGAGTGTTCTCCAATAAGTGCTTTGATCATAGATAAACTGACCTTTGTTTGGTTATATATTGGTATCACTTCCCCCACATATCGTCGAATGGACTGAGCGACCAAAAAGTGGAAAATAGTTTTTAGTTCATCAGTTGAGAATATTTACCGAAATTAGATTTATGGCGTAATATGTTCAAATTTCATGCATGGGATATCATTTAAGATTTTTGTCTGAAAATAAGTATCATCGAGTTTATAAGAGTCAGAAGGCCAGCGTTATTCAAATTTCTGCTGAGCAAACGAGGTGGCAGCACGTAGTGAGGTAGGTGCCACCCGATGGCGCTTGCGGTTTAATGGATTTAAATCTGTCTTTGAAAATATACATGATCGATCTGCAGTTTCCAATGCAAATAATCTGCGAGAAAAAAAATTACTTAACACTCGAAACGACGGTGTCTCCACCTAGTAGTATCCTCCATTTTTGTCGGTAAAGAAGTCATTCGGCGGTCATTTTTCGCGAAGACGTTAAACATTAGCGTTGTGGTAGTACGTTAATGTACTTTTTGGTCTACATTGAGCCACGCTCGGGGACTTAGGATCCCTTTACCAGGATGTTGTAGCGTGCTCTACTACAGCACGCTAGGAAATAAATAGGTTCTGGACTTCATCTGGGTTCCAAGGTATGAAACATTGTAAAATTGTTGCGTGCCATCATACCTTCATGCTTCACCATTCTTTGCTTGCATATTTATTAGCTGCTTTTCGCTTCTGACAATTTTCTATTCCATTATATTTCACTCGTGACCACTGAGAGTGGATTGAAATCTTCCCGATCGGTAGCGGGGGCTGTGAGTGGCATTTGCCGGAAAGCACTGTCGACACTTTTGGTGGAACAAAAATATTTTTTTTTTCGGGGGGAGTGAAGATGCATTTTATGGGACACATGGACACTTTTATTGTGCGAATGTGATATCGAATCGGATCAAATTTTGGATGTGGTTTTTCTAGAAATTTAAGTGATATACTTTCCTGGATCTCCAATACAAATACAGTTATATTTCATGTATCCTGAAATTTTTTTTTATTACCGCCAGTTACTGGAGGAAAACCCCAATTTTTCGCCGTATCTCTGACCCAATTTTTAATCGGGGATGGATTGTAATTATTTCCATACATTCATTTTACACACTTTCTAATAACTTCAAAATTGTTCGTAAATTAAAAGGCCCATTTTTAAAACATTATAAATATCAACCCAATATGAGTAGAGATAAAAGGCATGCAATAGCCAAGTCCCGCTTGTACCTTGATAACCGACTACATACACACACATAAATAGTACGCATAGCGGTGATAAAAATATTATAACTTAATCGGACAGTCCTAACATGTCGTCATCAAGCCACTGTTAAGATATAACCAGGTTACTGATATATTAGTGCACATGGTCTTTTAATGATACAATAAAAGCTATTCAATTCATGATTATTTTCCTTATTTGTGTATATATCCCCTAGTGCTTGCAAGTCAACGCTCATAAAACAGTTTGAACAGCTCAAGGTGGAGTGCGGTAGCTGTTTGTTAGGTTATACTTGTTAGTACCAAAATGTGCATTGCCAAATTTATTTCTCTAACGAGGTGTAATTAAAGTAGTAGTATTTATCGTAACAGTAGTTCCAAAAATGTCAACGGACGCGGTCATCTTCTGTATAGTTGCGGGCGCGATTCTGCTTCTACCCTTTGCCGAGTGAGTTTTGCCACAGAAAAAAATAAGTGTCAACACTAAAATTAAATCTCCACAATTTTCAAAATATCAGTGAATAGACCATTTTTTCTAACACAATGTAAAAATAGTAATTATAAAACCAAACAGTTTTAGCATTAAGATTAGCACCAAATTTTTTTGAACAACTTTCGATGTCATAGGTCAAATCCGAGACAGGACGATTATTCTGCAAAAATTTCCGGCCAAACCTTGACGCTTGACGTCGGAAAGATCGTGATCGACACCGACGCTGGCGTCGACGACGCTGGTGCGTTATTTCTAGCCTTGGGAGAGGAAAAAATCGCTAAAACAACAAAGATATTGGGCATAACATGCGTGCATGGAAACACTGAAATCGATCACGTCGTGAACAATGTTTTCAAGATCCTTCATACTGTCAATCGCTTGGACGTAAGCTCAGAAACTATACTTTTATTTATTGGAATCAGAAATTCAATTTTATTTCTTTGCTCACTGCACTCAAGACACCGGATTACCTCTCCTCCCTTTTCGTCTAGACTATGTGTTTAGCAAATCGCACCATATGCTTGTCATTCACCGCTAATCACCACTAAAAACTAATCAGCGAATAAGCAACACGCAACAGACTATTTTATAGTTTTTGTAACCCGTATGACAATAACTTTGACACTTTACATAGATTCCAGTGTACAAAGGAGCTACAAAGACAATCCACGTAACCCCGAAAGGAGACAACTATTTCGGACTGGACGGTTTCGGAGATTTCGTATATAAAAACGCTCCAGACCCTCGGAAGTACTTGCAAAAGAAGCACGCTGTTCAGGCGTTGATTGACATCGTCTCAGAGAATCCAGGAGAAGTGACGCTCCTGTGCCTTGGACCGTTGACCAATGTCGCTCTGGCGATTCGGTTGGACCCGCTTTTCTTGACGAAAGTTCGGAATATTGTGGTTTTGGGCGGAAGTGTGGAAGGTATAAAGCGAAATCATATCATGAAATTAGAAAAATATCTTCATCGTGGTATTAAATTTGTATGACATTCCAGGCTTGGGAAACGTTTTGCCTGGAATCGAATTTAATTTCTACATCGATCCAGAAGCTACGTTCATCGTTTTTAATTCTACCGACACTAGAGTTAAAAACATCAAGCCTATCATTCTCTTCCCGTGGGAATCCGTTGCTAAAAGGCAACTCATCCCAATCGTAAGTTTTACTGGATCTATGATTCGCCTTTTGCTGTAATTCCTATTAGAATGTTATGTCACACCGTGCACATTTTAGTACTCGCCATGCTACTTATTTTAAAAGAGTAAAGCAAACATATGGGAGGTCAAAAACAGTGACTGAGAAATCTTATCTCAAAACGCAGATTTCTCAATCATTTGAGGAATTGTGAAGTAATTTGTCAAGTCAATGTAAAGTATTTGAGCGATAGCTAATTTCGGGCATTAAGTTAACTGTTCTCATACTAATTACCTGCACTTGCCTGCGAAGCGTGGCACACTTTTGGTATCCATACCACTGATAACGTCCTGCCTTAACATTTGAGATGTGATATTTCAATGCACTTGGCTACAGATTGGGCAATTTTTTAAAATTTAGGTCATTTTATTAAATTTAAATCTTTTAGTTTGTGCTTGATTTTATGACAATATTACACCTTAGAATAACCGATCAAACAATTTTTTAGTCGTTTTTTTTTTTAATTTATGAAGAAATAAAAAATTTTAGTTTTTAGGGAAACCTTTTGACAATGCTTCAAGCTGACCGCTTTTACTCAGATCGAAGCACAAACACAATGATGCCATTTTAGTTGTTCCCCACTGACATTTTGATTCTCAACTGACCTCGCTTGCGTCCGACAGAGTTGGCGTACAAAAGTTTTGGGCAAACTGAACAGCCCCCAAGTGAAACTTCTGAACAAAGCTGACAAAACTCTAGCTAAAAGTACACTTTACCTGAGCGGAGACGTCATGGCAGCTGCAATCACCTACAGGCCTGACATCGTGAGCGCTGTCAGTGCCGCCTACGTCGACGTTCAATACTACGGAGAGAACGCAGGCGCCGTGTTTGTCGATTACCAAAATAGTCTGCAGAGGCCCAAAAACGCCGTGATTGTGGTAAACTTGGACGTCGACATCTTTAAGAAAATGATGTTGATAGATTTGGCTTGACGTGGCAGCAATTGGTTGCAAAGTAAGCACAACTGTTTGATGTAAAGTTTTTTTAGCTGTCGAATCAATTTTCTGTAGATAGGCAACTTACGAAATCTCTGCTTTAAAGTGTCAATATCCGTCCAATAAAATTTTTTATAACTAGCAAGCCAACTTATACTGCAATACTAATCTGTGATACATATGTTGGCCTTTTTAAACCTACCAATTTGCCTGTAAAGCGATAAAAAGGAAATAAAATGCATGAATTAGTACGTAAAAAAATCTCAGTTTATGCCAAGTAAATCTTGGACATTTGAAGAGCAAACTGCTGGTCTCCGGCCCCTACCCCGGTTCGCATGGTTACGCCGCGATGGCGCCGCCGTGCAGAGCAGACTAGGCTGCGGGCGCAATCGGAGGAGGTTACGCTTTATCTCACTCGGCTCTTGCACCACTTGAAGACGCCAGCTGTCTTCTCAGGTGATGTCTTTATTTTCTCGGCCGCCGAAGACTGGGATAATAACAGAGGATGCTTGCTCTTTCGATGTGGCTGGATGACCTTGGTGCATTCACTCTGGGCAGTGGCGTCGGTAAGAGCAGAAAAAAGCAGCAAGAGCGCCGAGAAAATGATTCGATTCCTTATTATTTAATTGCACCAATTCGTTTTAGTTCTCCGTACTCCTGCAATCAAACAGGCAATAAAATTAGACGTTTTTAAGTTGGTAATGTATCTTTTATTGATCGTCTGGCGTCTGTAAGAAATTTTCGATTCGCGTGACATTTTTTTTTCCAGACGTTAGACATTAAGAAAAGAAAGCGGTTTTCCAGTTTGGTGCCAAAGCGTAAAGATTGTGGTTTTATTATTCCCCGATTAACGTTCGTTCTAGGGTGGTACAAGACGCAAATTGAAACAATCACTCGCCTCTGCACTCAAGTTCGAAACTTGTCGATCAATGGCGAAAAGAAGTTTACTTTTTGAGATCTTAGATTTCTTAAAAAGCGTCCAACGAACTGCCCACGCTCGGAAAACAAAGTCTCCATCCACTCGTTGAAATCCCTTAGCACGTCTGCGCCGCCGCTGCATCTCAATCAGCTCCCCTCACCTTTGACAGCCACCGCAAGCCGCGTCTCAACTAGGAGGAAGTTGATTTCTTTGGGGTGCTGTTGGGTGCTGATTGTTGCGGTGTAGTTTGTATAAGCACGTGCAATCTGTCCTACCGGACGCTGGTTACTTCTCGGCGCGGCGAAGTTGTCTGAAGTTGTTGTTTGAAGCTAGATGAAGCAGGACCGAAAGCAATCCTCAGCCAGGCGGCAAGCGTTGATGGCGATGAAAGCCATTAGCTCTGAGTTGACCACTTCATATACCTTTTCTATATCTTTACTTTGCTTCAGAGAAGACTATAAAATATCGAAGCAAAAAAAAAAGCTAATGAGAAGTGAGAAATGCCAATTAAAACTCTCCGAGTCATGATTATTCGAGATGGATATAATTTTTGAAGGCGATGGCTTCTGATTGTTAGGTCTATGCTCGCCGTCCGTTTGGGTTTCTGGTCGTGACCACATGTGTAAATTGGTTGGCAAATGTAACAATACATCACAAAGACTTTTTGAATATTCTAGTTCAGCATCTGCATACAAAAGGTCCAGGAAAACATCCGGACCTTATATTTTTTTGTTGCATACAACACCCACACGAGATAAAATTTGTAATCTGCAAGATCTTGTAGCCATCAGAGCGTTACAATTGCATGTACCTTCAAACGTTCCAACGTCTTACTTCAACCCGCGAACCTTTTATTGTGGTCAGATAGAAATCTCTTCTCGTCTACAGTGTTAAAACAAAGGAAAATAACACAATGTATATAAGCCAACAAATTTACGATTCAAAGATGCACCGTCTACTTACCAAACCAGTTTACAATTACAAATGCAGTTTTTCGAGACGACCACTAAATCTAGTGCAATGCAGCAAACGAGATTGTAACCACTTTCAGGGATACACGATGTCTCACGCCTAGACGACTCGCGGCATATCTTAACACGTACTTGGAGCGTCGAGAAGGTAAGACAATAGAAGTCGAGAGAAACGTCCTCCGTGAAGCGATAGTCGCATAAACCAATGGTGTTTCATGATAGAGTCATCTTCTCCACCATCTTTACTGTGTTCAAGCAGTTCTCTTCTTCACGACTTGCATAAACATCTCAATTTGACCAAGCATGTTGACCTAGCGCTATGAAACCCCAAGCTGGCATTCTTATTTTATGCAACTCGAAATCATTGCTCATCGATAATAATGAAGTAGATCATAATAATGTCTTTAGAATTGCTATTTACTCGTAAGCACATACTTCGCAACGAATGAAGACAGTGCCGGCAATGTGATTGTTGACTCGGTTATCGAACGCGAGACAATGTGCCCGATGACGGCGGCATGCCGATAAAGGACAGAGGTGTAGAAAGGGTAGGCTTGTAAAACCGCGATGATTTGGGCCCGTGAGCCGAAGTGACGGGCCCCGTCGGTCACGCTTCCTGATGGCCGTTGGTCCATTGAACGGACGTATCTCCTGGTTGTCAGCAAGAATGGCTGCCCCGGGCGCCGCCGAGCGGCAACATCACAGGACCCGATACAAGTTGAGCGCATACGAGCTATATTTATAATTAATCCAGCCTTTTTTTTAAGGTTTTCGTTACACGTGTGTGGATGGGAATCGGAGAGGCGGTGTAAAAGCAAAGCGGTTACAGAAAACTGTAAAATAGATGTAATCAGAGTTGGTAAAATGGTTGTGTGCGACTAATTTTAAGTATGGAGATCGAGAATTCAGAGGGCGTTGCTTCGTTTTATGTGAAATCAACTCTTTTTCTCTCTGAATAAAGATGCTGTATTTTTATTTGGACACACACTTTTGAGCGTTCAAGAATGAAGTTGAACTCCGAAGAAAAAAACAATGCTTAACACATCGAAGGCCGATGCCCAAAGCTGAGATTATAACGAAAAGGCAAACGAAACGTGTGATCCTGATTGAGATTTTTTTTTACGAGCCTTTGTAACGACTCAATCAGCGCCGGTCAGACCTCGTCTGCGCATGTTCTCGCCGAACGCGCACGAACCTTCGGGCATTCAAGTCTCCACTCTCAAACTCTCCAACTAGCCGGCCAATTAACCAAAAATATCACAAGGAACGACAAGAACAAACCGCAGACTATCCTTCGGTGTTTTATTGGACAAATAATTGTTAGCCAAAATCTAGCAAACGCTGGACCGATCTCCAAAATGTAATACCACGTTTTTCATCGCTTCTATCTGGTCTCGATCGTTCTTTCGCTTGTAGTTGTGCTTTGTCTCTTCGGCTTGCACCTCTTGAGACGCCTTTGGATCATTCATCATCACCGTGGCAGGCAGCGTCCTCCCTTGCTCCTTTCAGCCCGTCTCTGCAAGCCATTGTACGCCAGGGTTGATGACTATGATGATGATGAGGGGCCTGGATAATTGGAGACGCCAACACACACCTCACGAAGAAAACGTATGCGTCTCTTTGAAATTCTATGCTCAATTAATATGCAGATATTTCTATAGTGATGTGAATTATATGAAGTAGAATATAAAGGTGAGGAATAATTAGAGATTCCAGTCGCTAGTTAAGTTATTAACAATTTTGCATATCACAGGTCGTCTAATTGCTTGGGAAGTAATAACTTTGATGGTGTGTTGGCGGCCAGACCCAGTACTACCTATAACCTATAAAAGCAAAGAATCAGTTGCCACCTTAATGGTTTTTTGATCGATTATAGGGTAAAATGCGATATTATTTCTCGTTTTAATGGTTCCTTGGCTTTTTGGGCGTCGCCCATCCGTCGATCGAGCGATTTTATTAATTGGTGTACACAACTTTTTTTAGATCAAGACGTCAGATGAATAAAATTGTTATCTTTGTAATAAAACGACGGAAGAAATACGGCCATGTCTAGAGTTGTATAGACCATGAGAATCTCGTAAACAAATTCCAAATAAATGAAAGGTCAATGACAACACAATTTATTTTATTTTGTATTTTATTTTTTTTTTTTTTAGGAAAATGTTTCTATAATTATTACCGCCTGATGTTTTTCTCCCATCAATTTTTGCTGACTTACAAGTTGAATCTGCCATTGCCGCTACGCAGATTTGTATCAAAATTACACTAAAACTGGTTTATTACCAAGCAAATCATTCCCGGCAGCAGCAGAACAAATGTGACAGGCTACTGTTTCGGACCAAGCGATCGAATATCCTCGAGAAAAAAAAAACTTGGCCGCTAATTTTCTAGCCTTTGAAATCAGGTTTGGTTGATTAAGACATAGTGTAGTGAGGTAGTAAATACAGGGTACTTGTAGTTCGAGCCGTAATGCCAAGGAAGGACCGACGCTTACTCTTCCGACGGTACGTGTATGCGCACATCAAAATGTGTACGTGCCTAACATTTCTGTCATTAAAACGAGACGAGGGCGAGTTCAATTAATGGCGTCCAAAGATAGCGTGCAGAAAAGGTGCAGGTACACGGGTATACCATTTTATTGCCACACATGCCAGAGCTTTACAGCGAGCATTGTCTATACTAAAGATTCAGATTTGTAGTTTATACTGCATGCTATTTTCATGTTTTACAAGACTTTCAATTTGTACCATATTACGCGTTGGCTCAATTAGTTGATGCTCTGCAATGAGGTAACAGCTGGCGGGGATTCCTTTTTGGAAGCATTCATTCCTGTGTTCATACACTTTTTATATTATTATTATTGAGCTGTAAATCTATATTTAGCTTGTGAAGGTACATCGAAGAGGAAAATGACATTAGAATCCGATGTTTTAGAAACGCTCCTTGGTGTATATGCGATCGAGTACGAAGATATTGTCTTTCAAGAGCTGCTGTTGAATAGACCAGCAGACATATTAAGTTACGCTTTTTGATTACCATCTCAGCGTTCTCGTAAAATTAAAACACCCCTATTTACACTTTCAAGTTTCAACTAAAGAAGCCCGCATGTGACAAACATCTCTATGAAGACATCGTCTTCCACGGTTTGAATTAAGTCTTCAACTCACACGGCATCTTGTTGCACCAAGTTTTCGGCGTGTTGTCCCAAATAAACGATCGGAGGCACAATGACACCGTCCTTAAATACACTTTTCATCAACATGTTCAGTTGTAAGAACATATTTTGTAATCTCATTTTAAAACATTTCTTTCAACAAAATGCGCTGAAGATTCCAAATTTAGCCCCAAGTCTCGTGCACAGGATTTAAAGCCATAGCAATGCATATCATTCATTATACGCACTATCACACCTGACTGTCATTTAATGTATTATTGTTAATTGTAACATTGCTTTCGTTAAAACTTCCATACACACTTAAATTACTATAAAAATGCAAAACAAGTGCAATGAAAATGATCAACATCGGTCCTAGAATAATTGTCCCCGACAAAGCCGCAGCGAACGAAAAGTCAAGGAATTGAATCCAGCAGATGACGATGACGTCGAAGAGGAACAGGAAGAGTCCGACGACGGTCGAGAAGGACCAGGCGAGCTCGATGAAGTAGCGCATTTGCTCGTGCGGGGAATCTGCCACGAGACTCTTGACGTGGATCTGGCTGACCGCGTCGATGTTTGGCAGAATGTACGTGCTGATCATTAGCGCGAATATGTGGATAGATACCAGGATCGTGGTGGTCACTGAGAACACAACGAACAGCCACTCGGGGACGATCGTTGGGTCATTGATGTTCAGCTCGACCATTGCTACCTGCAGGGTGGCGGGTGATTTTGTTATTACAAACACTTCAAAGTTTTCAAGAATCTCAAAAAGCAGAAAAATGAAAATCCTCTAAAACATCAAATGATTTTTTTGCAAAAAATGGAAATAAACGAGCTCAAGTCGATGCCAACTGGCAATTGAAAGATCACTTGCGGAAGCAATTAGTTTTTAATGCAACGTTTTTCGAAGGAAGTCAATCTAGATTGGGAAACATGAATATCTGAGTACCAAGAAAAGATTTTAATTAATTGATGTCATATCCGGCCATTTGCAAATGATATTGCTCATTTCACCCACATCAGATTCGTCATATATTGAGACAAAATAGTTTCTCTTGTGGCACTATCTTGTCAGAAGTCAGTACGGACTATGACCGTTGCACGAATGCTGATAAAAGCTGTGAAAAGCTGTGGGTAAGATGGTCGGTCCTTACCAGAGCAAACCCTGCCAGTAGTTCCGAAGTCGTGGCAGACACCTTCAGCTTCGACTTGCTCAATTCCAGCCTCCTCCAGGACAGATTTTGACTCTTCATCTCATCTTTTCTCTTCACTGTGCTTGGCACCTACAACCAAACAACTTTATCAATAACCTGATAGGTAGCGCTGCTATCAATGGATGAGGGAAATCTCACGCTGAAAAAATGTCTTTTTCATTGTCCTGGTGGAGCGAAAAGCTTCCTCCCAAGAAAAGCATTCCACCAACCAATAGCATACTTCAAAGCACACATTTTAATATTTTTCTACACAGCTCATCTCCAGCGTCAGAAGACAATTACAGAGATGCTTAGAGGATGCAAATTCACCCCTATGAAGATAAATGTATGGTTGCAACGGAACTAACCCACGCACAAAGCGTTCACCGCGACCCACACAGAATAGGGACCATTGAGCCTTCATCTTCTAATATCTTACCTTTCCGCTGGTGCTACCGCAAGTGCATTGGCAAGTGCACGAAAGCCCGTCCAAGGGTGTAGGCTGCTTGAACATCACGGGGGAGACCTGCGCCACAATATCGACTTTGAAAGAGCGATGGGGTATGCTTCTGTCACTGTTTATCGAAATGACGGATATTTGAGGCTCGGACAAATTTTTGCTAGGATTTGTCTGGAGGTTTCTTCGGTATACAGTATTTGGGTACGAAATAGGACGTGACGACTCATCGGAGAGTTGGCGGGATGCCGTCGGCCATTTTGTTTCGTCCTGGTTCGACTCTGAAGCCATGAGCCAACTGGAAGAGAGTAAAGATACACATTTTGCTGCTATTTAAAGACATGGCAATACTTTTAGCACTAAACGATAACCGTTCTCATCAAGTCGACAATGCCAGAAAAGTATGAGATGCAGATCACTTTGGTTATGTTTTTTTAAAGCGAAGACCAATGCAATTTTTAACTTAATAAACATTGAACAGAAAGAATTTGAATTTCTAATTTAACATCACTTCAAACTTACCTATAGGTAAAATTATTTGTCTAGTTTTTGTTCTTATCTGGATGAGTAGCAATAGGCACACAAAGCGACGCGGCTAGCAGCTCATTCAACTGCAAACTAACCTCACGATTTAGTAATAGCATCTTGACAGGTCTTACTCCAACAGCTAGCACTTTTATTGTGTGCCTAATCTAGGATTGCAGGTTACATATTTCTTGTTTTATATGGCATAAAATAGGCTACCTGCGTCATTATAGGCAATTAAACTGAAACTATGGATCAATATTGAAAGATAAGAATTGAAGATATCCTTAATATATTTCTCCTTATCAAATTCAATTGGCAATCAAATACTGTTCCCTTTCATTTTGTATTGTTTGTTTTTCACGAGGCTTTTCGTGCAATTTTATTGGAATATTTATTTATTTATTTTATTCGTGTTCCTTACACTAAATATAATAATAGTATAGAACGAGTCACGGAATAAACGTGCAATATACAATAGAATACAATAAATATTGGAAATAAATATGCCTCGCGTTAGTTGGAACTGGAACACACATAAATTGTTTCATTGTCAGTCAAGTTGGTCGCAATGCCAATCGATATCGAGGTCTTGCTACTATAGGTTGTTTGTACAAACAAAGATAAAGTGAACACATTGCATTTATTGATGCAGTAATGCAGCTGCATTCTCCCAGCAAATGCACCTCAGTAAAAGGTGCTATCTCAAACGCGCACAATGCGACTCTGAGGTTAATTCAATAAAATTATAACCAATCTTTGTGCGCAGTTTGAAAATGAAGCCACCTCAGAATAATCTGGATGTAACATTTTGAGTGCATACATTTTTATTTTTCCCTGAAGATTCGTATCTGTCTAAAGCGGTGTGGACTTCGGAAATACAAGGAATATTCCTGCGCAGGAAGATACAGTTGCGATAGAATCATAGAGGCTCGACGCCTATGTCTTTACTTCTTTTGGCCCACCAAATAAAGAGCTTTAAACTCACTTATCTTCCACAATAAAAAAAATTAACATGCTCGTATACAATTCAATTCATTCCGTCGATAGAAAAAAGAAGGTCTCATGCTGTGTCCCCGTTGATACATAGTACTGCTGTTGTCTTTCAGAGCAAACCACCACGCCCGTTCTAAGGTGTGTCAATTATTGCCTTTGACATTTTGTTTTCGTGTCCAGCGACTTTCTTTGAATCGCCATGGTAGTCTTCGGTCGTCACACCCCTTGGACCACGCCGGTGTCCCTCGCGCGTTGCGGGAAAAACAATGGATCTCGCTCGCGTATATGATTTCACTTAACTATAGGGTGTAATTGCGTGTTTAACATTATTGTACTGAGCTTGGTTTCAGGACGTAAGTGGATCTGTCGAAAATTGTAGGTCCTCGAGTTGCACGTGCCCAAAATCTGAAGTAGAGTTTCTAATCATACAAAGACTAAAACATACATTTTATTCTAATGTGCTGTTCATTTAAGCCTATAGGGGTTATCATTTCATTTAAATCTCTCATTGGTTGTATATAATGAATGATCTGCAAGAACTTTCAGGTATCGAATTATTGCATTCTAAATTTCAAAAAGCGAAATTTGCAGTCACCTCTCAGTTTTAGAAATTGATGGTTGAAAGACGCCAAAAAAAAACGCCATAAAAAGATGCCCAAACAGCCACCTGGAAAATGAGCAGTGTTATTTATAGAAACCTGCATGCGCCTGGTCATGTTACAAGTGGTTGTAGAGAGCACTTTTAGGGTGTCGCCCTAAACCGGGTCGGGTGCCGAGATGCATTGAAATCCAGCACATGCAACGTGCTGCACCCTGCTGCACCTGCCGCACGCGATGCACATGCACTTTCCGATCTGTTGCGCTTTCGTTGGTTGCAACGAAAAAAAAACGCACATAAGTAGTTTCTTGTTCTAGTTACTTTTTTGGTGTACTTTTTTTTCAAGCCTCTTTATTATCCTGAAAACTTGCTTTACAGAGTTCGGTCCATCGACAGCACGGAGGATTTCATTATGAACCGAGACAGTTTTTGAAATCTTCTGGTTATTTTAGCTTCTGTGTGTTAAAAAAAATAATAATACTATTTTTTTGAAATCTAAATAAATTGCAAATTCTTGCAATAGGCATTGTATTTTTCCACATTGATTACAATACATTAAGTTTGGTTATGTAATATTCATATAAATATACATATCAAATTGTTCATAGAACATTTGGTTACATATACTATTCTAGCAAATTATAGAAACATTTATCTCTTCTTGTCGCTCTCATTGGCTGTCACTGAAAAGGTGCAGCTAAAACTTTCCGTGTTTTTGCACTCATACTTTCCAGTGTGTATCTGAAAATATCTGTTAAAAGTACATGCAAAGTGTATCTGCTTTTTGCCTCAAGGGTGGTATAATGATTGGCATGCCTTCTACTAAATTGACATATCGTTGGACAAATTTCCCTATAGGACTTCATAATTTTCCATCAAGCTCGACTTTCAAACCAGATTTAACACTCATTTCACACAACACATGGAATGAGAATACACAGAAGAAGTTTTGTGGTCTTATTACAAGTTCTTTCTTTCGCCAATCAAAGTAAATCCGTACGCCTCAAGCCAGCAAGTAGCGTCAAGCTTTCCAATTCAGGGGCTCTATACAGCAAGAAGACGGAGAAGCGAACACTAGAAAGAAATCGTGACATATAAAGAAAATAAGCTTTTCTTTACTTCGATTCTTTTCAAACGTAACATTGAATGGCTTTTCTTTGAGCTCAGCGCTCGGAGCATGGCATAGACACGACCAGTAGAAAGAGAACTCAGACCATAGAACCAAACCCGAGCTCGAATAAATGAAATCTTAATCCTTTGCTGCCCGTTCCCATGGACCAAAAGAACTAGAAAAGAGACAGAATTAAGTTTAACATTTTATAAATCCGTCAAATTATATTTTTCTACCAAAGCTGGTGCACCCAGGTGACGTTGGATGTTCCCACGCGTCATTGCGCATGTGCACGTGACATGTCCATGCGAGCAACATCCTGAAAGGCGCAATTAAGGATGAATTATCGCAGGAACGCGTTGTGCTCGTCGCATAGCGCGTGGCGTGTGCGAAACGCACAATTGTGACGACATAATTGATTGTCAGTGGCGTTTTGAAGGGAGGTATACGTATCGGCAATTTGGCCCCATCATAGACGACACTGCGCATGCTCGAAGAAGAGGTCGGGCGCCAGTTTCAAAACATGAATGGTACAACTCCATGCTACTCTAACCCTCGAGAGCGACTTTTACCATCAGAGCAATTCTTTACAAAGAATAATATGGTATTTCTCCCACGGAATAGGGTGTTATCCGAAGGCCTTATTTCCAGCAGATTAATCATGGATTTGTAATCATACTACTGGGAATTGCCAGTTCTATCCCCGGAGGTGGTAATCTTGTCCAATGTGGCGTTATCCGCATAATGTAATTACTTACACTTTACTTGCTGCGTGGACTTGGGTCAGATGACAAATCTTTGAAGGGTGGAACTGCTGAACTTAAAATTGAATCAATTCGTTCTAGGAACGATATCGCTGAATTTTTCTCCTCACATTGTTGGAGCTGTTACTTTTTCTTGGAGTTCATCATCGGCCACACTCCCTACGCCACTGTTAGGTCCATGCAGTGACACGCAACAATAACTTCATTGATTGGCATGGCTTACTTGCATCGTTAACGATTCATTGGGTTGCTTAGGCGAGTTGAAATTACTTTCACAACAATGGCCAATTACATGAATGCCAATCTATAATTCATTCACTTGGCGAGTTTGTCTCGCCAGTGAATCATTGGAATCGATCAGCAGATAATAATTTATTTTTCGTTTCGCCACGGCTTGCACATGAGTTGCAAATACATGACTTTACTAAGTTGCAACCACGCTATGTACTGCTCGAGCTCGATGCGATTTTTGAGCTTTTCCTTCAAACTATAAAGACATACCCAAGCATTTTTTCTTTCAAATTCCTACACGTGACGGTATTTGGATTTGATTACCTCACGGCCGTTAAGCTATTTTCCGAAATTAGCTTGTTTTTATTTCCTGTTCGCCAGAGCGGTACACTATTGTGAGGAGCACAGACTCGGAATTTTAAATTCGGTACGCAATTAGAGTGAATTTATCTGTGATCCTAGTGCTGCAATGAAAAGTCTTAGCTGTGCAGTCTGCATGCACCTGGATTGGTTGGGACTCGCGGACTACTGACCAAAATGTAAACGATTTGCGTTAAAACGCGTAGGAAAATCAGGGATAGGATTTTTGTTTGTTATAAATCTGTTAGTATGTTCGCCGGGGAAAAAAAGCCGCGTATAGTCGATAGCAATCAACTGGTGAAGCGTGAACAATTATTTGTGACTAGATTCTCTGGCAAGCAATTTCGCCGGGCAAAAAAAGCGGATAAACCACGACGTGAAATTCTCAAAAGGCTCAGTGAATAGAGAAATGACCTCCATTAGATGCAATGCATGTCATAGCGATGTGAGGTGGATGTCTCACTTCCTTGGTTTGGTACATCGTCGCGGACTTTCGTCGGTGAGCATTGAATAAAAATAAAAAAAACGGTATAAAAACTTATCATCCAGTTATTATGTTCACGCAGGAATAATTAAGGATTAAATGGGTTTAAAAAAAGTCGTGCTCACGACAGATTAAAATTAAATTGCTACATTTCGTGTAATGGCTTGGAAGGCAAGAGAGCTCGAATTTCGATGTTCACTATCGAATTCATTCCTGATCCACCGTCTTCCTTACCAGTTACTTTCCTAAATTTATTTTCAAACTCATCAGCCGGCGAAAAAGACTTTATAAGCGTGCATACCTACGTCGCGGCAAAAGTCAACCAAAAATAGATGACGACAGCATACAGGAAAAAAAGCACATACGTTCGTGCCAAACACCTTTGTTTTGCATTCCGCATCCCGCACCCACAAACTTCCTCTCGGACATCTCTTGATTAACGGTTTGCCAGTAGCATCCCACTAGAAAAATTTGCAAGCATCACATCTCCATTGAACAGTAAAGAGATCGCCTCGATGGCCGATGCCTTCGGGCACAGAATGCACCATCATCCTCCGTGTACTCTCGAGCTTTCCTCGTGCGCTGGTCAGCGAAAACCCCTCTCTGACGACGACGTCATGCGCCAGTCCGACAACAACTTCGGTGCCTCTCCAAAGTGGGATGATGATGACAGACTGACAACGGACACGCCGGGCCACACTACATAGTCCAATCACATCAGCTGAGCGGGTGGTCCATTGGCAGAGCTGACTCCACCACGCGGTCGGTCAGTTCACTTTTCGTTTTGTAACAATCTATCTGGGAGTTCACTTCTGTTATACCCTTGGCTCGGCATTGCGGTGACTACGATTTCGGACGTATACCTACCACGTTTTATCATTTCGGGCATCTGATAATGACATAGTTTGGCGTAATTCATTTGGAAGTGTAGTACCTACATTGATGCGTTCTGGATTAGAGGCTCGTACCTCCCAGAAGTTGGCTGTGCCGATCACGGTTTAGGAAGTCGCGTCTTCAGCGGCCTCGCGTGTGGATGTTGCCGTCGATGTCAAATCGAGTCGACGACAGATCGACGACGCCGACATCGGCTCCGTGCTGGCCGTGCTGCGTGGGCGAATCGTGACCCGCTTGATGCACTCCCAGATCATTACCGACGATTCATCTCGAGTGGCCGGCGCTCGAGAGGACCATGATGGCCAGGATTGCAGGCGCAATCATCATCATTGTTCTACCCTCTTCAGGGGGGAAGTGCATCGTATTTTCAGACACGCTCAGTTGTTTCTGGGGATAGCAGATACAAAACCCAAACGAGCAAACACTGCCTATGCAGGGGTTTCTATCAGTTGTCCCATCTTTCTGCTTCTTCCATGCTGGAGGGTGGACGCTACCCCCCAGCGGATACCAACCACCTTGAGTGGAGGCGCCGGGTCTGCAGAGATCATCAACCCCAACGTGCTCCTCATGCATCCTCAGCAATCCCCATGCGTCAACACCTCTCGACGCGAGCACCCCCGACCCCGATGACCCCCGGAGGGGACGTCCCGGCGTAAAGGGCGGTAGATAGGTGACGTCCGCCGATCGGGACGGGAGGTCCTACCGAATGTGGAGCAACCGCGGCTGTCCCAGAAGTGATGTGGCTGACTCGCGTCTGCACTGCTAGTTGGGTGGTCCATCGAGGGCCGGGGAGAGAGGCTTTGCAACGTGTGTGGTAGTCACGTAATAGACCGAACGAACGAACACTGGCACAAGCTGGAGGCAGCCGGCCAGCCGGGGCCCGACGAGTCTTCGTCGAGTCGAGCGCGAGCGGAGCGGAGATCGCTCGCTCATCGGCGGCACGGAAATAACGCGGAAATGGACCGATCGCAAGGACTATTCGGTTGGTGAAACAATCCGTGGGATGGGGTTTGATTCAAGACAGATTTATTGGAGCTGGTGGTGAAGTCATGCGGGACGGAGACGCCGCGTTGTGCTTTGTTGCTTTGCGAAACGTAATAATACTTCGTGATAATCGTTGAAATGTGGAGAATGGTTTTCGAAATTGTGATGGTTCAGGTTTTAATTGCTTTTAAAGCAGAATTGGAATTTTTCTTAGTTGACCTCTCGTGCTGACCTAAATCGCAGATCGCTATAATCTATAATTATCGCCTTCATTCACCTAGAGCGGGAGAAAAACCGATAGTGGAGTCTTGTTGTTATCTAAAACAGCTGATATGGTTTAACAAAAATAATTATATTTATTCAATAAAATAATAATAATTTCTACACATATTTTACAAACACATCATTTAGGTTCAAGGGGATATTTAGATATAGGAGAAAGTTCGTGTCCTATTTCGGCAAGTTGGCGATTGGCTTTTCGTTGCAATTAGGAGCAGCACTATGGTAACTGCTTTTGACTTTGGGATCATAAAATAATTTGTGATGTAAAGGTAATGGTTGAATTGCTACTGACTATGACAACTATTTCTAAACACAAATCAGGAATAAATTAAATTCGCACTGAGCTCTTTCGCTTCCTAACGTGCGTCTTCTAGTAGGGCAGAGGTTTATGAGGCAGAAATCAGATCTGCGACCATGCGACGACGGGGACCATGCGACGATGGCGACCCAGCTCAATCTCTAGGAGCTTTTCTTTGGTGTTTTTACTATCTTTAGACCAGGTTGGCCAGCCATTGAACTGCGGTGAAGGGGGAAGGGGGCAAAAGTTTCGCTCTCAACGACACAATGTGCCATCATAAAAAGTTCCACTTTTGAATAAAATGAAATTAAAAAAAAAAACACTCCACTGCCTTTAGAACTCACACGATGAATAATAAAACACTTTCACATTAATATATTACTTGTAACATATTGTGCTAAATATCCAATGGAGCCCACACTTGTACTATAACTCAGTAGAATTGGCACTCTCCGAAATATAGTATCGCTGTAATGAACTGAAATACTGTTTGGCGAGTTGGCGAGGTAGGTTTTGGTTTTTTGGAGAATGAAGTTATTTCGAAACGCGCACTTGACTACACGCTGCACTGTAAAATTGTCCTCGTTGCAACCGCCAAGATCGCTAGCAGGGTGAAATGTGACGGTAGATGATGGGTGCCCGTCGATTTCGGCGGAAGTTTCGTCGACGGCACTTCGGTAGTGTCTCTGTCCCCAGGATCAGGATCACCTTCTTTATGGAAGCAAAGTCGCGCCATGTTCGTCTGAATCTTTTGACAGTCGTAATGTTTCCCAAAGTCTTCTCGGTCGTCGCACCGACATGTGTTCAGCTTGGCCGCTTTTTCCTGGCGCCTCAGAATTGATATGCTGTTGTGACATCGATATGAACATTTCTTACCTAAAAATAAACAAAAAACGGGACACCATTTAGGCAAAGTTGTTGATGTATTGAGATCAGACACGTTTCAGACATGTCATCTTGAAGTGCAATTTCTTTCCATGCTCTTGGCAAGTTGGCACAGAACTGGGTGTGTATGGCGCCAGGACTAACTTTATGAGCCAGTGTAAACAGTCATTAAGAACGACCGAAAAAGTGGTTCCTCACGATTTAAGTGAATACCTCATCCATATTACACATGGGGGTGAGAGTGAAAAACAGAAATGTCAGGTGACGGTTGACGGTTGATGGCGTACCTTTGAACATCGACTTGCAGAGCCGGTGGTAGTATTCTAATGCCGTCGAACAGAGAGCGTCGGCGGCGCAGATCCACTGAGCGACTTTGCACGAGACGACCGTCTCATTTCGCGTGGCCGTCAGCACGTGCGGCCGGCAAACCTCCACCCGCTGTTTGGTCTCCTCGCAGAACTCGTCGTTGCAGTTGCACTGAGAAATAGAATTCTTGGGGTCACGCTCGGTTGCATGGTTATGAATAGAGTTTCGTCAAAGAGTTTGTCGCGCCGCAAGATGAAAGGGGTCGGCTGAATTGGACGCCCGGTTTGTTTTTGTGCAAAAAAAAAAAATTCGTCAGATCTAAATCAGGGTCAGTCGAAAACGTATGAAAGCGCTCATTCAAAACGTGCGTCTGTTTTGAAAATTGACCTACGGTGGCTGAAGAGTCTACCACATGCGCACTAAAAAGAATAAGGATGCCTTAAAATAAAAAAATAATATGATTTCTTTACATGTGATACAAAAACAAAATCATATCGATGAAACGTAACCTTATGCTCGCTTGATAGAGTAATTATAGCTAATTGCATGGCATGTCCTAGCCATGCAAGGCACACAGAAAGCCAATAATTGTTCTGGTCTGGCAAAGCAAGAAAATGATATAGCTTAATTGAGTTTATTAGATCGGCATCTTGGCATCTGCTCGCTAGTTCAGAAAAACATACAAGCGTAACAGAGTGAAACTTGCTCCATCTACGGACTGGTATTCTCTACTGATTCAATACATAGGGAACGCGCGCGATATTTATTTCAATCTAAAAGGGCATATTTTACAATTAGCATCGCTTGAACTGAAACTAATTGATTTTCTTTCAGAGTCATCACAAATTGTATCAAAAATGATTGCCGCAATGTCTCGACGAAAGATTGATTAGACCTTTGACTTGAGATGATGTTCGGTTAGATATTTTCGAATGACAAGAGTTCAAAAGTCTATCATTCTGTGGATTAAGTGAATTCTGAGAAATCGATTATTATTTGATAAGTACAGGAAATTCATTGGTGCATTGGCTATAAATTAGGTATCTATCTACATAGATATCTGACAAAGTCTTCGAAATAGACCACCAAATTTGATCTCGGCCTATGAACTGAATCAAAATTACACCCTGTAAAAACATCGGTTTCTTGCCTTTGCTTTGACCCTTGACATTAGTTAAGTATTACATTCAAACAAGGTTCAGTTCTCTTAATACATAGACATCAGTGACAGCACCAGCCTAACAAGGCAGAACACACAATGAATTGCTACAAGTGGATTGTATGCATCTTCAATCTACATTTTCAATCCCTTTCAGCACCGATCGAAACTTCTGCACTGCACGTTGCAATACGACCTTTATTTGCCAATCTACCCTGAAACTGATTGTGCTCAGCAGAGTCTCTGTTTTCTCATTGGGATTGAGAAGTCCTATGTTAGAGACCTTCTTTTCTCCACAGCAAAACCTAACCAGTACCTTGAGTCACACATGCAACAATATTCCACAAGAACATCAAAGTTATTTGAGTTACTCAGGAGGAACATCAAAGTCCAGACATACTAATTAATGAGAACTCACGTTCATGAGATCCTTGCCCTCCTCGGTGGAGGTGAGGGCGATGAGGGCGTACTGACACTGCTCAGGACAGGACGCCGTGGGGCCGTAGATGACCGCAGAGCAGCCCACTATGTAGTTCTGAAGCGCCATCCCGCAACCGGTACGGTACGCGCACTTTAGTCGAGCCTCTTCGCATGACTTGGTAGACGTCGACGACGCTGACGCCGACGCCAACTGGAGCACTGTGCACATCGCCACCAGTAGCGGGAATATCACCTAGAACAAAGGGAACGGTCAGCTGCATAAGGGCATAGGCAGCGGGCTTGGGCATGTGCTTGGGCATTAGTATGGGATTGAGCAAAAAAAATACTGTTGCCACAAACACTGCAAATTAGGACTGCTTAAATTTATTTTGGATTTAAGAAAATAATAGTAAGTAAATCGAGCTCTATTACATGTGCTTTAAAATTTTACAGATATATAAAATAAATACAGAACGCAATAAGCGTAATGTGGTATTTTTTATCGCAAATTTGTAATCTCCCAGTTTAGTTTCTTAACTTTAAATTAGACTTTAAATTAATATTGGATATGACTGAGTACACCTGCGTGCACTAGAGAAACTGAGTACACTTTATCACTGAGTACTACTATATCAACATGAACATAGAGAAGTGGGATACGACTAGGATCAGCACAAAGACTCGTAAAATTACTAAAGCCATAGATATAACTTAAATTCAATTGCAGTTGTACAAACGTTAGTTTTCAAAGTTATTGGTCACTTTTCTGCACGCAAGATTAACAAAACATTAACTTTTAATTCAAAGTATCTGTTTAAATTGTGGTAATGGTTGCTGCGATTTACAAACTTCAAGGCGCGCAAGTACTTGTACTCCGTCATAACTCAAAAGCAGGCATAATGTAACGCTCAAGTGCGATAGGTTAAATGTGGTTTGGCACTTAACATCATACTTATTTATTGCAATAGCGCATGATTTTCTGAATAAAAGCGCTTTTATACCCATCTTCGGCCCACATACATGTAGTACGTTGGTGACCTGAACCGAACTTGGGATCCGCTGTAAATCAAAGTTTTCTGCAACGTTAGAAATAGCACGCTCTGTGCTTCCTTTCAGATGGTTTTTGGGCTCTTGTCACATGCTCTTCACCTAATAAATCATCTCTCTGCGCTTGTTGGCATCGTATTCGGGAATGCACCCATCCTCTTTATGTTTCTCTCAGATCATTATTCTTGCAGCTTCTGGCGTAGGGGGTGTGCCAGTTGGCAGCGTGAAATATGACGCAATAAAAGGGGTTAAAATACTGACAAAATGTCACCTGAGATGTTACTAAAAATCAACACACTCCAATTGAAAAACACATTAACAAAACATAATGAATGCACAATAATACAGTGTTTTCTGTGTCATTTTCTGCAGGTACATACAATTGTAACTGCGTACCGTGTCAAACGTTTAATGGCACGGCTCGGCACTTATATTTCTGCAAGCCAATGCGTCCGACTAAAGATTCTCGTCTTTCAATTTGAAAATGGGCTAAAGAAAATCGAGATTCGAAGAGTTTTTATAAAACGCGGCGTCTAACAATAACGTCGAGACGTTTTATATCTGGCCTTAGAAAAAAAGGGCTGCTGGTCACTTGTGACTGGCCATTCGCGGACTCAGCAATAAATCGTCCGAGCGCTCAAAAGAAAGGTTCTGCAGCAATTCTAAATATCCCCAAAAGTTACCGATTACTTTTATTACCAAATATAACTGGCTACAGTCGCCCACCGACGGACCGAAACTGCAGTTTTATATTGCACTCAGTTTGTGCTGTCAATAAAGCTAACTTTATGATTATTGATCGTGCTGGCCATTGGGGCACTTAAAGATAGTTACAGCTTTATTGTTAGTTTCTTCTGGCAGACTAAAATGTCGGCCATGTCGGTCATTTTAAGGAATGCAACAATGAAGCTTCCATTTCGCCTTTCAACATGACACAAGTGTGGATTTATGGGTTTCCATTATTGAGATGTCTGGCTTTGGTGACAATGCACTTTCGAAAAGTCGCGTCGTAAGCACTGCGTGATTGATTGGATAATTTAATGCATTGTCCACGCAAATTTCCCCCCCGATAGTAATCGGCAAATCTTTAGGTTCTACTCGGCAGAAAGAGGAGCGAAAAATCTTTTCTTATTCGCATCCCATTTAAATATGTGAATACAATTCGATTTACTTTTCAACACGTCATTCTGCGTTAGCTAGCTGTCGGCCAGCCAAATAAAACAAGCTCTATTCTTTTTTCGAAAATTTGGCAAAAAAATAGTTTTCGGATCTTTACATCCCAGTTGTTGCAAATCTGAGAACAAAAATAAGTTTACGTCTTTCCACTACCATATTTGTTCTCCTAAAAGCATTTAGGGGCGTTTATTGTATTAGGCATTTCAAATGGGTTTCTTGCAAATTGTCGATCAAATCTCCTTGCATAACAAGCTCTCTTAAATATTCATAATAGTTTAAACATGGTTTTATCGGCTTGAGACAATTACGAAGTTAATGAGGAGCTAATGCGTGTAGATACGTGGGTATTGATTGATTACGGGCACGCACTCAACATTCAAAGTGTACCTGCCTGCACCCCAGTGGCAGGTGTCGTTACACACCGTACCTCCGAAGCGCAGATGCGATCCTTATTATTCGCGGTCTAGTTTAGAAACTATTTTACATAAATTATTATTCAGTAGCTTTGTTTGACTTCTTATTTAGTTCGAAAAAAATCGTCCAATGCGCCACAACCATAACCATTTGGATTCACAATGTCAAAAAAATAAAATCGAGACTAAAAATACAGTATTTTTATGTAAATTGGAAATTTTGATGAAGCTGTTCCTAAATGGAGTTATCTGGCGCCAGGAAATTTGATCTGATGATTCCGTTCGACAGCCATCTGCCTCGACATAATGAAAGTTTTTTGCTCATGTTTTTGATGCATTTCTCGGCAAATGTTACCAAGGGGTGGCGTCAACTGCTACAAAATGTGCGGCTTCCAAAAAACACCGACTGCTTGGTTTCGTTGCCCAAACTATAATAACGAGGGATGGAAGCCGAAGAGGAAACATTGTAGCCACTGCTCTGCACGTTTCGTTCCTCTGGCTTGAATAATTTAACAATAAACCAGTAAGAAATAAGAATAAATTTCTTTTTAAATCGCCTTGCGCCTGGATTAAGTCGCGTCTTGATGGCATCATATTGTCCATGGCCTCTCGTTAGCAAAGGTTTTCAAAGCATCAAGTTCGTTTTCTCCAGCCAGCAGGCGAAGAAGTCGAAGAAGGCGCAAGACGTAGATTATCTTGACTCTTGGAGTGGTCGTTCGACCGCCGGTCGCAGTCGGAGGACGCGCGGGAGAAGAGGTTGTAGTGAGCTAGCTGATGGCAACGCCGTCGCCACATGGCGCTCGAGGACCCGGACCTTTCGTGGGTCCAGAGTCGTTAACTATAACGTAACTTATTACCCGGAGGGTGAAGGAAAGGCGACAGGCCTGGCGGCTGGGGCTGGCTTTACACCCAACGCGACGGATTAGGGAAAGAATGAAATCTTTTCACAATCATGGTCTGACCCAGGCTACTGGTAGTTCTTACACCTGCAAGCTGCACGGTGTATGGGCCTTTAGAAAAGCAAAGGTCTTTGAACAGAAGAAAGAAAAGGTTCTTTAGTGAAGCTTCATTAGCGTGGTTCCACGTTTGGTGATTTTTTTAAAAAGATTCTCTCAAGTCCGGCTGAATAAGATGTCTATTTCTTTGAAAGTTACGTATGGTCTGTTTTATATACGTTTCGTAGCTGAGTTTACCACGGAACAATGTCTTAAATTTTCCTTGTATCGTCGTTGTTGCTGTAGATTTGTATCTATACATTTTTGAAAATATCTTCACATTCTCTCTTATAATCGTAAGCGAATTAGGATTTGTCAATTCCACACGTCGTCCCTAATTTGTATCCACCTCTGAAACTAGAAGCGCGGCGTGCATTCACCCGCGATACAACCAACAAAAATGGAAAAACACGGTTTCTGGCATTGTTTCCAAAACTGTCTTCGCCCATCGGCTGACGGCGTCGCCGCCGACGGGCGAGAACTTCTAAAATAAATGCGATGCCGTCTAGTCATGTGTGCTCGCTCGTAGATAAGTGTCACCTAGCCTAGCTCCGCCGACGGCCACCCCTTCTCGCGTCCCGGCGAATGTATGGGACGCCGTCTTGCGAACCAGGAATAGACTGGTGTTCACCACTTCCTCCACTCATGTCCCATAATGCCAACCTTCCATCATTTACGGCCGCCTCCACCTCCTCCTCGGCAACTCGACTCCATCCCAAACAGATGGAAGCTCTTGGTCCTGTCAAGATTGTGCCCGCATTCATCACCGAACGAAATACCGGCTACGTTGATTGCATTAATGATCCCTGCACGTAGACAGTTTGCTTCTTTTTTACGCGTGGTGCCTTTCGCAGAATCGTAATCACTTCATTTGTTGATGGGCCGATTGTAAATTAACTTGGTTGAGCAATTAATTAAAATTTAACTGGTAGTTTATGAATATTTTTTCTGCGACGCTGAGCTTTAGAAATGGAGGATTTTGTTATACATTTTTAAAGAAGACTTCTACCTTTTTTTAACTTGTGAAAAGAAAAAAATTCAGCCGAAAAGGTATCACGAGGAGAACGATATTCTGCCGTTCAATAAACCTGCGTCGTAAATTGGAATGTTTTTCTCATTCCTACACATGGCATTCATTGGCTATGACTGTTGAAAAACATGGCAAGACTTGAAAACTTCTCTTATAACTGATATTTTGTACAAAAGAAGTTTCCACGACAATTAACACCCCCGATTGATATGCAATCACAGATTTAAAATTACAAGGGACGGACTTCAAGCAGCAAATATCGAATTTCCCTACAAACCAAACACAAACCCCTATTAAACTAATTCTCTTTGCTCACCTCCATCGATTAATCCTATGATTACATGATTTTCCAACACATGAACGGCCCTTTCCCAAAGTCCACAGCACTGGCACACCACACGGTTTCGAATCTTCCGCAACAACGCACTCTCGTCAACAGCACCACGCACGAGCCGAGGAAGAACACGCACCACCCAGATGCACGACCAGTCGAGTCTCTCACCGAAACTCGATTGAGTTGTGTACCGCTCGGATGACAGCCAAGCCAGCGTTCCCCAGCCCCGCCTTCGCTCCTTCGGCGCAGCAGATCCTTGCAACGTTGCCAACGCGAGCATCAGATCTTGCAGCATCTCAAATGTATCATTATCTTGTGGCTTCATACACCCGCAGGCTTGTGAAATCTTGACCAATCAGAGAGGGGTTGATACCAGGCGTGGGTGCTAGCGCCATCGCGGTTCCCGTGTCAACATGATAATTGGTGGCACGCGTGATCGAGAGTATTTACTATGGAACAAGTGTTTGCTCGACCCAACCACTTGTTTATTTTGGTTAAGAAGGATGATGTTTGTTTAGTTAGTTTGCAAGTTGTTTCGAGGCGTGCGCTTTTCACGCATTGAATCTATATTGCTTTTTATCGGTTTTTACTGTTGCCTTCAAAGAGAGGATGCAGCCAGTTTGGGAACTGATCTATTTGTTTATTTCCTCGAAAGTGGGTACTAGCGCGCAGGTGCGGCATTGCAGGGAGGTTTGACATAAATTAGACCAGCAGTCTTGTTTGAATCAATTAAGGAAAACATTGTTATTCATGGTGGACGGTCACTGGCGCTGAACCTGAGATTTTATTTCGCGATTAAATCAAAGATGCACCACCAGCACGGTGAGCCATCTTCCAAGACTTGCCATTTCTTGTGAGTAAGGATTCGTTTAAAACTGAGTCCTTAGGTTTAAGGACACCTGCCATCTAGTTGATGTCCTCAATCTGAGCTCTCACGAGCTTCATTCAACCACGTTTTGAGGGATTCAAAAACTAACATCGTTATAAATAAGTTAGACGACAAAACATGTGGTAGAGAATCTTTAATCTGTCAAGCCAAATCCGTCGATAACAACAAGGTGCGAACGATGATTCTTGAAAACCCTCGTCATCGGCGTCATTATGCACCTCCACTCACCTGTGTTAACTGAGCATAATTCAGCGTCCTTCATCCGCCCTTTCCGTTCCGACATCCTTCAAAATAGAAATAAAGGATTACTGCCATTGTGTTCCGGCTCAAATCGCTTCGGATCTATAAGCGAAACATCCAGTTGAAAACATCTTCATCTGATGCCTTATGAAGCGTGAACGCGGTGCTCGGATTTGAGTTCTTATCCCCTGCCTAATGAAGTCGGTAGTCTCCACCGAAAGCATCGGGGGGCCCAGAGGTTCCCTCCCCTGGTCACAGCTCCGCTCGGTCAGTTGCTTTTTGAAATATTATCGGTTTGGCATCTATTATGATCTTAGCCATTGAAAACGTCTTCGATCCTTTATGGTGGGATCTGAAAATTCTATGGTGATTTACAGCTGCTTTTTCCCAAAATCGTGTATGAAACAACGCAGCGAAGACTTGAAAAGCGTTAAGCTTATGCTTCCACGTTGTGCCTACTTCATTGTTATCGCTAGAAGAAATAGTTCCTTTCTTCTATCGCTAGGGATCACGGACATTACGTATTCAAATCTCGTAGGTACTCAGCCATCCCCAGGTCTGTTTCAAATAATCATTGTTCATAATTCTGGTTATGATTTCCATCAGAAAACACTGCAGGGGTTAGATTAGCTTTCCTCGTGTTCTCGTATTTATCCAGTCGAATCATTTTTTTACTCTCGTTTGACTTTTCAAGGGCCAAGAAGATTAATCTCGGAAGATATACCTGTAAGGTGCAATTAATTGGTTACGATTATTTAGTTTATATAATCACCGTGATGCGCGCGTAGCGTGGTAGGCACTGAAGCAAAACTCGTTTTTTTTTTTCTTTCCTGTGGAAATGAGAGTGGGTTTGTTTGAAGAAAATTAAGACTCATTTTTTTTACATTATCACTCATTCTTAGCGTTGTCATCACTGTGATTGTTGACAACCAGTTGTACGTGAGATTGTTACCTAAAAACAGCACCCAGCCCTAAACGGTTATTACTTCCCCAAAATCTCATTGACAACACCGGATCCGCGTTGTCGTCAACATATTTTCGTCGCACAAGATTTGAATACGTAAAACATTGAAGTCGACACTAGACGTGTTCCTGTGTCACGTCGATGGTGCCATCAGTAAAATAATTGATGCTTGTCAAAAACGCGATAGCGGTGAACATGAAAGAGAGCGGCGGAATTCGCTAGAATATACTCCGATCCGAACAGATTCACACACAATCGAGTAAATATCTGTATCGGCCGCGCATTCAATGGCGACGGAGGCAAGAGAGAGTGATGAACGACATGAGAAAAGCTGACCTGTTCTCTTGTTCTTTGTGTTACAATTCTCAGGTGACTTACAACGTCCTTAACACTGTGCTGCTATGTTCGCGACGACTTGGATTCGGAGGGTGGGTCGCCGGACATTCGTTATGTGTCCAGGGTGTTCGATAGATTATTTGTTCTCATCTGACAAAGTTGGTTTTTTGTTCGCTTTTCGTCTTGTCTAGCTTGCAGCGATCGGTGTGCAGCGGATAGTTTTCAGGTACCGGTCGAAGACAGGGGGCTGTGGCAGTGTATACATTATTTTAAATTAACGACCGTTGTATTTTTCATTCAACGAATTTTTCTTTTTCTCTGTTTCTTTTTGTCTGTTAAAAAAAATCGAAGAGCCTGTTTCGTTTGCCTCTTTTATTCTCCGACTGAATTCCGCCCATAAGTTTGATAAATGCCTACACACTTATTCGAATTGAAGTCAAATCTTACGCTTGTTTCATTATTGGCGTAAATTTACGAAGAAAAAAACCCATAAATATCTGATGCAGTTGGCTGGTTGGTTGTGGTTGGTTAGTCATTGCCAGCAGTAACAACATCGTGGTATCATCATTAAATTGTGTAACAAATCGTCGGTTCTATCAAATCGAAATCAGGGTCCATGACAGGGCTTAACATATTGGATACGAAAAAACAACTTCATCCAATCGATCGGTCAAAAGCACGATTTTCTCCAAGAAATCACATCATGATTTGTCTGTTTTAGGTCGATATATAGGTTGGGTTACCAAACGGGTTATCAAGGTCCATCTTACATTTGATAGTTGCCCCGTCGAACTAACATCTTCATCCCTGCATCCAAAAAAAATACTCTCACATGCCTAGAAACATTCTCTCTAAGCTGTAAATTATGATAATCTCGGTGCTTACCGAATATGGTCGAGGAATGGTGCATGTTCTTTCTGTGAGAAGACATCCCAGAGAGCGTGAGGATACATGCTTGTGATTGCGACCTGAGGATGATGGGGTGTAGGGGATAATAACGTAGAATAATTGCCACAATAGTACGCCATTCTTATTTTATATTGGACAGTGTGGGAATTTTTTGTGGATTACCAAATAGGAACACTAAAGCACTAAATAACACTTACGAAAAACCTTAATTGTTTTAAACAACCAGTGATACCTATCCAGTAACCAGTCACAGAAACAGAAACAAAGCATGCATACGTTTAAAAACATAGAGTCACGGAAACGAAGCATGAATTTCCAACAAACACTTAATATAGGCAATGCAGAAAACCCAATAAAAACAGCAGCAACGAACAAAAAGCTGATGAATTGAACGCCAACTAGTAAAAGAATGACCTCAGGAACGGTCAAAGACGCTAGAACTCTGACCTTCACGTTCTGCCCTGACTCTTCGGCTTCTGGTAAATTGGTCCATCCAATTCCCTACTCGAATCTCTTCGTGCCTCGCTCCTCTACACACATTCGAGACAAACATTTCTCACACCGTTAGTACCAATGAATTCTAGATCTCGCGCATGCTTTCTGTAACTGCCTTCTCCAGCGAACATGTAACAGATCTGCTACAATAAAGACATCCGCTGTCAGAAACGTGTTGTCTTCTTCTTGTTTCTCGGTTCATGGCGAGTCCGCCGTGCTGGCGTATAGTGCCTTGAGCCAGGCCACGGCAATTCATCTGGACCCCTGTGCCCCCTGCAACTCGCACCTTGGCGGCCCTAGACTCCATCAAGCTCCGCCCCTAACTGCCATAATCTCTCACTCGCAGCCCCAAATTTGATTTTTAACAGCACTTATAAACCGTAAACGTAAATCAACGCTATTATTATGTTCAATCCCGTAGCAAAAGTGTTGGGATCGCCGACTGAATCTATAATCTATAAAATACTTTTTTTACGAACATGTTTCTGACGATTTATGGAACGGGGTAGTTTCATTTTATGTAGCATTAACATCCTTCGTATAAATCCGATTTTTTTCACCATTACAAACACATCTCTTCGCGAAGAAACTAAAGCGAACACTCAATCTGTGTCGATAGGATTTCAATAATTCATACAGTTTGAGTAAATATGCAAATAAATGCAGAGATCTAGTCTGCACACGAACCATTGCAAACAGTCCTCGAGGAGCAATCATCTTCTTGTCTTGACCACCTCGGGGCTGCCATGCTCGACTTTACGAGCACGTCCGCCGTGAGGCATACTTACCGGATATGTGTCTTTATTATAATTACTTAATCAGTGATCTCTGGATAAAAAAAAAGGCAAACTCCAACAATCAAAAGAGTATTTTTTGGGACGTCCCACCTAGTGGTACGTGTATGCTGTTTGTGATGAAGTTGTTCTAGCACTGTTGGCAGCTCTCATAGCAGGAGACAGCATTCTTGGATAGACGGTCATCGGGAATATGGTACCCATCGCTTCGGCCACGAAATAACCGATCAGAAACACACCTCTGCAGCCATAAATATACGGTGAAGACAGCTTTGATGCCGCATTGCGATTACATATGCTCCTCCTTGCCTCCTCCCCCCTCCCCACCCTCCTCCGCCACAGACCAACACACCATTATAAAACTTGTGCCCGAAAGAAACTTACTTTAACAGAGATGTCGAAAATTATCTCACAAAACCTGCTAACGTTCCGTCCTGTTGCTTTTATTTAAATTTATTGTTAACGTTTAAGTTGAACTGAAATGTATTTTGTTATCTTTAAATCTGAATTAATGAGAGTCTGAAGATTTGACTTGGTCGCTGCGTCCAGGTGTTGTAGATTACTACAGCGAGTTGACAGCGAGTTTTGTTATTTTAAAAATTGCATCTCATCTAGACGTCATATGCTTGGGCACGGCGAGTGGAGTGGAGCGCTTGACACGAGTGTGAAACTAGTGGGCAATACAAGCGTTGTTGTTTCGGATGGCGTTTCATTCGTGAGATATGTTGAGGATGAAGCAAGGAGGCGATCAATAATCTAGGTGCATAATCTGTCAGTCGATAAATCTTTCTTTGTGTTGTGAAGGGTATGATTAATCACGTACGAAAGAAAACTTTTAAAAATCTGGAATTAAAAAACAGTGCCCGATATAAATATCAAAAATGTACTGTCAATTCGTATAGCATGAAAAACCAAAACTGTATCAATATTATCTATGATCCCAATTATTGTGTGGTACCGAACGGTTTGACATGTTGGAAACACCGGTTCTCGTGAGCAACTCTGCGCTGAGTCAGGTATTGGATGGGTGACTATCAACACATGACCAGTTCTATTCGGGAGAGAGGTTAAGAGGTTGAAAGTTAGTACAGCAATTTCATTCGCCTTGCTTATCAACCTCTTGACGGCATGTATTTGTAAAGGAATCCTGCTGTTCGAGTTGTGCCGTCCTTCGGAAGGGACGTTAAGTTAGTCTTCCTCCCTTCTAGGGTATGTTAGGTTCATCATCATCCTTATCATCATCCACTCATTCAGCGACGCCATTAGACCAGTGCCGCATGGCCAGTTGGCAAAACATTGCGTCGTTAATCACCACAAAACAATCAGTCAATCAATATCGCGTTGTGGTTGCTATAATTGTGTTGATTTTACATTAATTTCTGACTGGCCTGGTAAATTATCTCGATTTGTTATGTCATTTAGAAATGACAAATCTTAATGGCAATGTTCCAAACCAGGTTTACATGTTACATTTGAAAGATTCGACAATGGCGTACTCGGTAACTGTTGAAAAGCCTAAGAGAAAGATCTTGTAAATGTAAAGGTTCAGATTCCCATCTAAGCCCATGTTTTATAAATGGCCCCCATAAGCATCGTACTTAGATGCTACAGGCAACTAACAACTAACGAGATTGTTCAAGCAGTCTTCTCAAAATGGGCAGTGCCACAAAAACCAACGCTGCCCAGCGGTTGGTTGCATGGTTTGTCTTCCGAAAGAACCTTCAGGCCGCTCCATGTGGTTTTTACGTTCATCATGATTGCCCAAATCCACGACGAGATGGAACCTATAATTTCCTAGGGTTTCGCCGTTTACGGGTGCGCTACCCACTTTTCCGCTGTCCGGATAGCTAATTGAGATGGTTACGACAAAATGAGCAACGGAAATCTCCATATGGTTTCTAGGAATTTCTGAATAAACAAAAAAGCTTACAAATATATTTTGGATCGAACGTCAAGGCATATCAAACATGGCGTCGTTTTACTTCTAAACGCAGGATATAGGTGGAAAACCTAAGTATGCTAAAAAATACAGATATGTGGGTTATTTTTTTTCTTCTGGAAAATTGTGCCAACCGCTAACGGGAAATAAATGGGTTTTCGGTAGTTTAGGGTAACACATCTGTCACAGTCTGCCTAAAAATGTTCGATTATTTAATAATTATACAATTAAAACAGTGCTCTCATAAACTTTACAAGTAATACGTTCAATAATAAGTATTCTCAACTTCGAATCGCCACATAAACTTTCAAAATATTTCATTAACGTTATCTATTTGGGATACCTATATTAATGATGACATTGACAGGTTTTTATATAATCTACATTTTTCTATGGTTTGTATAAATATTGTTACGTTTGTGATGAGGCTATGTGTCACCTTCGACCGACGGGGCGGGTGCTGTTGGGGCTGCTGCCCTTGTTTTGTTGCCCAATTCACGTGCCCTTTACTTCAAGTCGAACTTCCAAACCTTGTTGGGCCCGATTTCTGCTACGTACAGCGTGGTACCGTCCGGCGATATGGCGATGTCGTGTGGGTTGCGGAAGCCCTGGGAACATAAGGTTACATTGTTCATATTTTAGCTATGTTCTAAGCATTTCATAGATTGAAGGTCCAGAATGTGTTTGTGTCATTTGATGCTAGAACAACAATCATTCTCGACAATAACTATTTGAACTGGGTTTTGAATGCTAAGTAAAGAACAACTAGGTTTCCCAACGTTTCATAACTTGTACCTGTTACTTTATCAAGGGTAAGTGCAGTCCTGACAATTTTCCGATAACAAAAGAACCACACAAAATTATAAAAATTACCTAGTACAAGCTTCCTAAATGCATCTAAATTAAATGATCAGGGTCAACAACTAAAAAACTAACGTATTTTGTATTTTATGAAATAAAATCCCGAACAAATTGGCGTTTTTTACTTACTTACCAAATATGTCAATGGAAAAAAAACTAAAATTTTTCTAGGTTGTCCTTACGTTATGTGATGTAATAAAAATGTCCTTATTCATTACCTTTAGTTCTTAATCTACCTATCCAAATATTTTCTTCTAGATCCTTTGTGCTACCTCCTCACTGTTACTCTCTATTCCATTTTTTCTGTTGTAAAATTGTTCCCCATGCTCTATCTAGTTGAAAACTAATCATCTCTATTGAAGTTGTTCTTTACTTAACATTCAAAACCCAGTTCAAATAGCTTTTGTCAAAACTAGTGCAAAGGCTACATAAGTAGACATGAGTCTAAAAACAATCATAACAATCATTCTCAATTATGGTTTACCCGCGTCATAAGTCTGATAGCAGCTGGTCGGACTCACCAGAATTAGAATTGGTCGTGCAAAGCGGGACAAGCGGCGATTTTATGTCCAAAAGAATATCGTTCTGGGTTTGTTTGGTTTGTACATTAGAAAAAGTCTAGTTAAAGCACATGCGTTTTCAAAAAATACATTTATATGAAAGTAAATTCTCTTCTAGCTCAATTTTAGTTTATCTGTAAAGACAAGAAAGTTCGGGATTCTTGTAAGATATTCTTCTATAACCGTTGGTAAAGTAACTGCTTCGAAATTAGTCCGAACTAGCCTTCCTCTCGACGCTTTCTGCAATGGACACATCCTCATAATTTTCCGGTGAATTTCAGGACAACGGGAATGGCTATAAGTAGAAGTGAAAGGATAATAGCTCACAGCGTCGGGCGCCCAGTGATCGACAATGGTCTCCGCGGTGGGGTCCAGGGTGAACCCGCGGACTGGGAACATCCTTGACGTGGGGCCGTTGACAGCGTACACCACTTCACCTGAAACACACGAGTCCATGGTCAGTATATAGTCTACAATATTTAGGGACACCTGTGTTCCGTCTTTAGGACAAAACACAAGAGAAAACCAGCTAGAGTTTTCGATTACAGGAAATTTAAACCCCAACGAAATTAAATGGGAGAATATTATTCGTAGGGAAAACACGGTATCGAGGTTTCAGCAACAATGAATGCTCAGACGCAGTGGTTGGGCTACCGGTCCACATCGTTTAAGACTCATTTCCACTAAAATGAATCTTAAGCGTTGTCAACTCATTGTCACTTGGCCCCTACCACTCCCTTGAGACAGCGCAACGCCAGACTCACCCAGCGCCGCGACGGCGAACACTCTGCCCAAGTCTGGTTCCTGAATGGTGACCGGCGGACTGGCCACGTGTCCCTGGGCCTCGCTGCCTCCCAGACCCGCCTTCGGGCACGTCACGCGCATGTTTTCGCGATCGGCGATGCAAATCAAGTCGAGGCTCTCAACCAGTGCGAGGCTGTGTGGCACTTGCAGCGACAGGAACTCTGTAAAAATCGCGCGAACCACGTCAACTTGGGGAAGAATTTCTCATCGGGACAGGAAACCTCTAAAAGATACTTTCTCATAGTTTCCTGATTATCATTCAATGCCCTATACTTAATGTAATTCACTGCCTTCAAGCGAAATTAGTTGCTGACCCCATGCACGCATCTCGTGCATCTCCTATAGCTTAGGTCTACGAGAAGACCGCTCTTTCATTTAAATTGCATGTGCATGTTATTTCTACGTACTGCACGCGTGTACCGTCAGTGTACCTGGAGGTTGCGGGAACATCCTGAGCAGCTCGCCGTTGGCGTCGAACTTGAGCACGCGCGAGTTGCAGTATCCGTCGGCGATGAACACTTCGCCTGAGGAGGCGACGGCCACCGCAGACGGCTTGCAGAGGTGGCTGCTGCTGGATCCGGGCACGAAGCGCACCCCAAACACTAGGGCGGGGCTGGTGAAGCCTGGGGGGAACTGCAAAATAGGGCAAGGGTTAGTTGCAGGATCAGGGAAGATTTGGTGCCTATGACACTAGGAATATAGTTTTTGAAAGATGATGCGAGACTCTTTCCATTCTACGGAAATGATGGACAAAATCTGAACAAACTCCATTTAAGACAGCCGTTCCAGAAATCCAATTTTCTTTAGTTGGTCAACAGTAACACTTTTGCAAGACAACTAAGTACTTGTGTACGGATTTAGACATCGCTCCAACTAAGAATTTCCAAATAAATGTACTCGAAATTCAGGTACCACGTCGAGCAACATTGATGTATCCACGCAGGGAGGGGGTCACAGTGTTTATCCAATAAATATCACAGACCAGCAAAGCTTAGAGCGATGACTTATCGCCGACGATTGACGACCCGTCCGAAAGCACCAAGATATTGATTTGCGGTGACCGACGACTCGCGGAACCCCCTCGAAGATCTCCCAAACTCCGAGCGTTCCCTTGTGATGGCAATGGACTACGACTGATAACCGCATGCACATATTGCGCGTGTGTCGTACCTTGAAAACTTGATGCAGAGCGACGTCAGTCAACCAGATGTTGTTGTCGGGGTCAATGGTTATCCCGTGAGGCAGGTAGAACAGGTCCTTGCCCCAGCTGTGGATGATATCGCCTGTCGCGGCGTCGAGAGTCAGAACAGTGTCCACCGAGATCGGGCCCTGCGATTCTTGGAGGAAGACGTTGGACTCGTTGAAAGAACTGCGAAAAGAAGCGGAGATAAGTAAGTCACCTTACTTGTGTCTGTAACACATTTAAAATCTTCTAGGTTCTTGAACAAGCTAAAAGAATTGCGGCTCACGTACAGCGCTCATTTTTGTTATTAATTAGCTTGAATTGATCTGTATGAAGCTTATCAATTGGATTGAAAATACGCCATATTGACATACGTTTGTTTTTTCTTATCTAAGGGCACTCATTTATACACATAAACCATTTTAATACATATGGTTACATATGTAAAGCTAAACACATAAAACGTTGACAGTAATTATTGTACATAACAAATTCAGGTATGATTGTTCAAAGCACGGTCATGGGCTTAGAAACCGTACATTTCCGTGAAATATGCGCTGCAATAGGGGCTCTGAGGTTATTGCCATTGAAATTGTAATGCAGGTAAATAATCGCAAGGAGCGCTCCTGAACGAATTCTACGATCCTATTTAAAGATATTCTACTTGCTCGGGTACGACATTGGTCAATGAAAAAAAATTAAAAATAGGAAAATTTATGTCGACGTGCTTACTGCGCGTTCCAGATCCTGTCCCCTCGATGGAAGACAACAGGCTCCCCTCGGGGGTTGACGGCCACCCCATTCACCTGGCCGAGGTGAGTCAAGTGTGCCCCCCAACCGGCGATCTCTCGAGGTCGACGTAGCCGTACAGGAGCCACGGGCACGGGGTGCTCCTGCCGGGAAAATAATACAAGAGTGTTTATTAAACGCTCATTGGTGAATTCAGGCCATCGTTTGACTTTGATGACTCTGTATTTGATTGTGGGTCCATGTCTTGATGCTTCTAAGGCTTTCATTGGGATAGAATTCAGGATTGGGGATATTTTGTTGTAGAAAAATTGCCAGTGAGCTAGCAACAGTAGAAACATGTCTCGGAATATGGATGTGTGCGACATTATCTTATTTTCCCTAAAAAATATAGGTCCAACGGTTCTACAGAGCAGATAGACAGACAGATCTATAGATAGATTGATTCTATGCAGAAAGCATAGAAGCGTTCTGCGGTCTAACTTATAATGAGCCAAATTTGTGTAACAATCTAAAAATGCACCCATAACCCAAGTGCATCACGAGTGATGCTTAGCAGCTTGTTTAGCGCGCCTTTATCTTGAGATCAAGACTTTGCTTGAACAAAGCAACACCTACTAGGCATGTTATATGCACCACACGCTGCTGCACTTTTGCAACGCCGAGTTTGCAGCGTCACGATTTGCAGAACACGTTTCCACGGGTGAACTAGATCGGAACCGCTCGGCGGACACTTTATAGACATTGTCTCCCTGGTGCTGGAAGCGTTGACCGCTGCGAGGTGGAGGCGTCTAACGACGAGGAGATATTGTGCACGGGACACGAACGGAACTTTACGACGTTGTCATCACTCGAAAAACACGACCGATGCTACTCTATATTCCTGGAGACTTTTTTTATTGTCAACTCATTTTCACGCTTTTGACTGTATTGGCTTTATCTTTGAAATGAATGTTTTCATTGCGGGAGCTAGTAGAAATATTAAAAAACATATTTTCGTTCATACCATATGGAAAATCAGTGGCGACTGGGCGAGTATTTTAAATTGCTATGCGACATCTCAAATAAGAAACATATTTACATAAATTCTCCTTGGAAATAGAGAGAAACAGCGGCTCCGTGTTGTCATAAACATTTTCGTCATGAAATCTCAATTTCGGTCTGGATTTATTACCAAGTTTTCAAGAAATCGATCAGATTCCCACACACATTCGGAGACGACCAGCACGAGCGTATGGCCACGAAATCATACCACACACACCAACACTCACCGCGACTTTCAGCTTGGCATTCCTGCTCAGGATGTCCTGCAGCTCCTCGTAGAAGACGTCGCTGAGTTGGTGAGGAGGCTCGTCTAGAGATCTGGCGTCGCAGAGCGTCGCGACGACGACGGCCAGCCAACCCACCAGCATTGTCATTAGCAGCGCCATCTTGGCTGGCTCGAACGACGGATGCCAATGGACGTCAGGTGCGATCGGCGTCGACGCGCGAGCGCCGAGCGTCGAGATCAATAACGCGGGAGACGGCGATTGGGCGCAAAGGGTTGGAACGGTTCTTGGTTTTTTCGACTGCGATGGTTTGAATGTTTGAATTATGCCTGCATTCTGCAGGTACTTTTGGTAACCAGCATTTGGAGGGCTTGTGATAACGGTTATCGTGAAGTTAACCAGCTGCTTCTCCTTATCAGGAACAATTACCTGTTGCGCATATATTTACAGGACTCAAATAATGACGCATTGACTGGAGTTTATGGTTAAGGTGTTTATTATTGCTCATTATTTGTGCGTGATTGAACATGTCTACATTTCCTTATTTATTTATAACATTTACGTTATTTTTTAAGAAGTTATTGAAGAACATTTTTTTATGTAGTACTACATCGAGTAAATGTATATATTTAATTTTTTCAGTATTTTTAATATTAAGTAGGTTATTAATATCATATGTTTTCTATTCTAAAAGGCAGTGCGTATTCGTTGTTTACTTGCAATTGTGATTGAGAAAAGCATTATACAGTAACTTTTACATTTCGTCGACGACCAAACTTTCATCTGAAGCCCAACCTGAACTCCATGAGACAACAATTATTTATTTTTGTCTTACAAAACATGCGTACTACAGTCAGCAAAAGTTTGTTGGGACACAAAAATAAATTCCCTGGAGAGTGCTTGATCATAGCTCTCCTCTGTTTTAGTAAACAACTAATCATTTTATAAATAGTTCACTTTTTGCCAAAGCCAAAAATAAGACCGCTCAACTACAGCCGGAGCATTGCGATTTGATTTTGCAGGAACTTTAATCACCAAAAACTTCAACCAAATATATGATAACAATTGATCCGATCTGAATCGGTTGTGTTGTAACAATGAAGCATCAGAGGTGTCACTTCCAAACACAGAATCAAAGATGGCTCAGACTTGGAAGCTACAGCAAAACAAGAGCTCGTGCACGAGAACCACCGAGGCAAATGGGCTGCACTAGAATAGATCAAGTTCTTGTTTCCCAATAGTATGGGCTATATTTGCATGGGTTCCGCAACAAAAACACGATCCCTAGCATCGATGGTCTCCCATAAACCCAGGAAATTTCAAAAAAATCCCTTTAAGTCTGAGTAGCTACAGTATTTTCAGGACAAGAGCCACCAGATAATATGGCCGATCACATAGTATTCTTGGGACATTAACCTATAAGCACTCATGGGTTACTGTTGAATGGTCGGTCATTTTAACTGGTGGTTCATATCCTGAATACGCTATAGGTAGTTGTATGAAATTCGCAGAGAAAATTTATATCTATTCGAAGATATCGACGACCCTCATCAAATTCACATCTCTTGTACAGCTTTGTCGACGACCTGAGAAGCCGCAGTCGCGTTCACAGCAGCGACCATCGCTGCGCTTGTCGCTGTCTCGGAGGTAGCGTTCGTGGCGGCGTCCAGCGTCGCTACGTCGGCGTGGTGGCGGGGCGTCCGAGCGCCCCGCTTTTGCTATGTGCCCCAACTGCGATCGGGCTGGGTCCAGATGTACCCGGTTCCCGTCATCGTACAGAACGCATTGTAGTACCTCCCTGGGCTGCGGCAGTACGACCACATCGGGCACTTGCATCGGAATAGCGTTTGGAACTCTTCCTTGCAGATCTCGTTCCACCAGCACGTTCGCTGTGAATGGGGTAGGTTTTAGGGTTGGCAGGTCGGCGATATACCTTAACAGGATTACTACAATCACTTTTCACCCTAATTTCTCCCCATTGCAAGGTGCGATTGCAAACGCACTCACGATAAATTCAGCCGATTTGAAACCAGCACAAGACTACGTGCCATTTAAGCTCTCTAAGTTTTCCAAATAAGTTATGTCCTAAAGTTACATTTTTCAATATTTTATAAAAAAAACTTTGCCGACTGTAATGTTAAATTGTATTCTTGTGTCTGCAATGCAATATGACTGCACCTGGTGGCTGTTGAACGCATTTGATCTACGACTATAAGTGCTCTTCAGCAATGCAATGCTTTACATTGTTTTGCCTAGAGACACGTAAGTATTTATGAAGACCAATAACTGTCTGCAGTATTATTTATAGCAGCTTTCTGCAGCACCACTATTATTTTGCGGTGCTAAGTCACCTCTCTACATGACAAATATTGATTGCGTTGCCAAGGAAATGTAAGAATTCCAGTGTCTTAATTCATTACTGTGCATTCTGTAGAAGAAAATCTGAGACCAAGAGCGTCGTATAAATCTTAGCTGCATTGCAAGCAGAAACCCCTGACTTACCTCTGTCAAATAGTCTTTAATAGACAAATCGTTGAAGCTCCTTTTCTCGATAATCGATCTCGATTCGGCGTGAATCAGCAATCCGACGACGAAATACAAATGCCAACATTTTACCTGCAACACACAGATTTCGATTTCATGTACACCATCATATTACTGGAGATATTTAAATCTTCACATCACTCAGTTAACGAGCCTACTTTTCACTGACAAAACTTTTTTAAAATGACTTTTATTGACTTAAATTAGCATTGGTTAGGATACTGTAGCTTTTTTAGATGCAGACAAAGAAAAGAAAAGAGCTCAGTTGGTGCAAGATGTACTCATGTGCTTCCGAGAGGGAGAGTGTTGCCTCCCAATTTGCTCACACTGCGTTTTGAAAAAGCAGACAGTGACTTCCACCCAGAAATCGATCTGTCTCCGCCTCACGTACCTGGAGCACCATCTCCAGGGTCAGGGTTCAGCTCCTGGCTCGGGGAGGACAGGATCTTCCTTCTCAAGTCGGCCAAAGCGAAGCCATTGCAGAGACTCTAGCCAATTACTTTGTCGAGTAAAACTGCAGGGATGTATCCACCAAGTGTTCTCTTTGCTCCTGTCGTGAGGCTGTGGACTCCAGAGCAGACTCTAGGCGCGCGTGTGTGTTTAGACAAGAGCTAACGGCCGTGAGCGTCGGCGCCGGCGTCGTCGTCGCGTCGTCATAGGGCGGGGGAAAGGGCGGGGGAAAGGGCGGGGGTCAGAGGTTTTTGTAAATAGAAGTCCTTGGACTATGGATTGCGATGCCCCTGAAATCACAACATGCAATTGAATATGTACTTATTTAATCGTTGGATTGCTCGTTATTATATATGAATCGTTGATAGAGCGTTTGATTAAATGTGCATGGCCAAGTTATTTTAGGACATAATAAAAATTTGGTGTGAATAGGTAGTTTTACCCTTTCCTAGAGGTCATAAAAAACAATCAAAATAAAAGAAAATTCAATCGTTGTTTATGTATAGACTTGTGGACTTTCTTGTTGCTAATTATATTGATAAACTGGGTTTTTCTCAAACGCCGAGGAATATTTGCGACTGTGTGTGATATTCCTACAACTCCCCGAAATACTTACTTAATTGTGAACGTTTGCTTTTAAATCACCTTTCCCTATGCCTTACTTGTATTAGTGGTATCTTGTGCTAATTTGCCATTTTATTTCTTCTAGATGATCTCGCCGGCCAACTACAGGGTGATACCGTGTCTTTTGTGCCATGATCTGGCGCTGAGGCATAGGTACAGCTCGGTGGTCAACAAACCAGTCTCAATTTGGCAAATTGATAATTTAAGTCATTGAAGTAAAGTATTGTAAATAAATCGTGTACGCCAGACTGGAAAGATTAGAACAAAATTTAGATTATCCCTAAAAATAACGCTTGGACCTTGGATATGATTACGTATAGCAGAGTAATTTGATAAAGTGATTGGTAGGTAGGTACTGCTTAAAGGTTGTTATGCTACTGTTATACTAGAATCAAAATTCAGCAACGAAACAATCTGTCTTTTACTTACTTACTTACTTATTAAGAAGTACGAAACAAAACTAGAAATATCACAGTAGTAGTAAACAAGCCAAATGCGGCGTATTAAATGATGTCACTTTATTATTTTATACATTTTACATTTTGACTTTTCATCGTAGGTTAAAACTGAGGTAGTCACGGTCCATTTGACGCGTGAAATAAGATGTTAACACCTCTTTTTTAAATCTTACATACTTTATTATTATTTATATTATTATATTATTGGTTATTATTATGTTATTTATTATATTTATAGTAAACCATTTTTTACTATGAACACCACTGTATGTACCAAAATAAAATGATATGTAAAATTATAGCCAGGGTAAAATTGAAAGCAATTAAAATGTGAGTTGGTGGTGTTTATTGAGGTTTATTTGATCGATTGTTTGTAAAATGTTTTGTTAGTAAATATATGCTCGAATTTCCTTTCTCAAATATTTCTAGTTTGTTGGCGGTTATCCTATTATTATTATTATTATTTGTGGTGTTTAACGACGCACTGTTTTGACAACTGGCCCTGCGGCACTGGTCTAATGGCGTCGGTGAATGAGTGGATGATGATGAACCTAACCTAGCCTAGAAGGGAGAAGGGGAAACCCGGTGCCGGCACGTAGCCTACTCCTGTCGAAAAGCACCAAGGGGACCACCGGCTGCACGTCCCTTCCGAAGGACGGTACAACTCGAACAGCAGGATTCCTCCACAAATCCATGCTGTCGAGAGGTTGATAAGCAAGGCGAATGAAGTTGCTGTACTAACTTTCATCCCTCCAACCTCTCTCCCGAACAGAACTGGTCATGTGTATAATGGTCACCCATTCAATACCTGACTCAGCGCAGTGTTGCTTAACTTCGGTGATCTAACGAGAACCGGTGTTTCCAACACGCCAAACCGTTCGGTCGGTTATCCTACAGGTATCGTCAAAACCAAGGCGGTCCCGCAAATACACTTTGAGGACCCTGGTTAAAGGTAACCAAATTCCCAATTCCTGATGGTATCGTTTTCCTTGTACGAGTGCGTTGATGTACGAGCGAACGTATTAGAAATTTGTAACTTTGTAAGGCGTTTGAAATTGAAACACCAAACGGTTTTTGTACTCTTACGCTATAGGCTTTTTAATTACACCGCGCTTTTATTCGTTTACGGCGCATTAGTTTTCACGTTTGATTTTAGAGGGCAGACCAATTGTGGGTAGGTACATGATCTCAGCGATTGAGACCAATATCCATATTGTCATTTGTAGACTTTCTGAAGCGCGATGCTCACAGCTGATTTTAGATTTCACCACGCTTTTATTCAAATATGGTGCATTAGTTTGCATGTTCAGATCCAGAGGGCAGATCAATCGAGAGTAGGTACATGATCTCAGCGATTGAGACCAATATCCATATTGGCATTTGTAGACTTTATGAAGCGCGATGCTCACAGCTGAATTTAGATTTCACCGCGCTTTTATTCAAATATGGTGCATTAGTTTGCATGTTCAGATCCAGAGGGCAGATCAATCGAGGGTAGGTACATGATCTCAGCGATTGAGACCAATATCCATATTGTCATTTGTAGACTTTCTGAAGCGCGATGCTCACAGCTGATTTTAGATTTCACCGCGCTCTTATTCAAATATGGTGCATTAGTTTGCATGTTCAGATCCAGAGGGCAGATCAATCGAGGGTAGGTATATAATGCAAAAAGTGCTATCTTTAGATCTATTGCTATGTTAACGTTTTATATTTCCCAAAAATTCACCATGCAGGATGGCGGTGTCCGCGATCGAGTGGGTAGAGAATCGGGTGTATCAATATCCAGGTTACCGACCGAAGTCCAGCATTGATTAAACGAGTGCATTTAATGTCCAACAGATTGCGCTGGGGGTCACTGAGCGTCTTAACACGACTGCGTGCTCGGTGAAACGTAACAAATAAACGTAAATAGGGGCTCCATGGTCGAGCACCGGGGTTGCATTGGCGTTCCACTAGCCGGCCTGCGTTCTCACGGTAGCTTTTTGCAAATGGTGAAAGTACTTTTTTTTGAGTCGTTGAGTGCTTCTGCACGGCTAGGTGTGGTGGTAGCTCAATTGCTTGCGAGGGTGAATAATATCTGTTTGTGATATTTTAATAATTTTGAGAGATAAATTCCCGGACTGCCCATTCTAAAATGAACAAAACAGACGGTGTGGTCAATGTCATGTAGCTATTCAATAAGTCGGGTTTTTTAAACATGAAATTCAAATAGGTTCGTCTTTTTACTAATTGTATGGCCGTCTGCGTGGCTCATCGGCATTGTCACTGCTTCGGCTACGTCAATAGTATCCGATACCTGGATCTAATCCACTCGACGGAGGAAAATTTTTACCTTTGGAATACGACATCCAACATCCACCAGTGGTTGCTGGAATTGGGTGACTCAAATATCTCAAAAATGGAGTATAAAATATTTGTCCGCTGGGACGTGCGGTTTGAGGCATGAGGTTTATCACTCACAGGTTTGACGAAAATCTGGGTTCGAATCACGTATGTGCCGAGACGCAGTGTTAGACTTTTGCTATTTTTTTTTTGCGTGTGATTAAGACAGTAGCAAAACTGCCGGGCGCTCCTGGCGCTCCGCGCCAGTCACGCCCGCCAGTTTCGCGGGCCGTTCCCACGACCCCAAGCCCCACCTATACCCCGTGTGCAGCTCCTACGTCTAGCAACAAGTATATAGGAACATGAGAACTAGAGTTAAGTACAAAACTAGCATTAGCGCCACCTGTTGGTATAAATGGGTACCTCTCTCTGGACTTATAATTATTTTTCATGTTTGGTCAAGTTTTGTCTTGTTCGATGGCTAGAAACCAAAAAGCAGCTTCTCCGGTGATCGAACGCTTTACCTCCGCGACACGAAGCACAGCGATTACCACAGAGCTACGCTCACCAGGTTATGAACGAGAGTAATAAACCAACTAAACTGCTAACGATGTAATTCTCGGCCTAAGTAACCAATATAAATTAATAGTTACACAAAAACTTACCAACTCATCACCTGCTCTCGTGGTCGAGCGCTTGCAGTGTCCGATTGCAATGCGGCAAGGCGCGCGTTCGATTACCACCGCCTTTTTTTTCTTCGTTATAAGAAGAATGGTTAAATATCTAAACGCCATCAAGCGATTAGAGTATTTCTCGTTACAGCACCGAGAATAACGGACTCGACCCAGCATAGTTGCATATATTGGCCCCTCACCCCATCACTCCAAGCGGCGCAGCGGCGCTCAGCCACTACGTCCATAAAGGCATTCACCATTAACTTAGAACTACCGCGATGATGCAAGCATTACACCCCGACGGGAGGAAAGCCAGGCGAACTCCGTTGCCTATGAACAGGGCCTACAGGTTCTTTTACTTGTAAATGTTTCACCGAACACGCAGTTGTGTTAAGTCGCACTGTGACCCCCAGCGCAACCTGTTGGTTATTAAGTTTAATATATTGGATATTGTAATATAATTGGACATTATATTAGATATGAGTATTTAATATTAAATATTGACTATACGTAAACAAAAATATTTTACTCGGAAAATATCGTGGTACATTTGATATCCACCAGATTTCGCTGGGGGTCACGGTGCGTCTTAACACGACTGCGCGTTCGTTGAAACTTAACAAATAAGAGAAAATATGGACATTGTTATCGTACATCGAGCTTAGACAGGCGTTCCTCTAGTCAGCCTCTAAAGATTACGTACTCACGTTAGCTTGTTGCAAATGGTGAAGGCCTATTTATTGGAGTTGCCGAGGTCAACTGTGCTGCTATTTGTGGCGGCCGGGTCTAGCTCAAGTTTGCGAGGGGGAGTAATAATTGTTTGTCCTTTTAAAAGGAAAATTCCTAGACTGCCAACGGGACAGCGGTTCTAAAACAAACTAAACGAGGGTGTGGTCAATCCAGTGGTCAATGCGATCCAGTAAGTCGGGTTTTCAAATATGAAATTAAAGTAGCTTCATCTTTTTAGTAATTGTATGGCAGTCCGCGTAGCACATCGGCATTGTCACTGCTACGGCTACGTCAATAATGTCCGATACCTGGATCTAATCCACACGACGGAGGAACATTTTTACCGTTGGAATACGACATCTAACATCTACCAGTAGTTGCTGGAGTCGGGTGACTCAAATATCTCAAAAATGGAAAATGAAACATATGTCCGCTGGGGCGTGCGGTTTGAGGCATAAAGGTTTATTAGTCACATATTTGACGATGTATTGGGTTCGAATCACGTATGTGCAAGACGCAGTGTTAGACATTTTGCTATTTTTTTTTTGCGTGTGATTCAGACAGTAGCAAAACTGCCGGGCGCTCCTGGCGCTCCGCGCCAGTCACGCCCGCCAGTTTTGCGGGCCGTTCCCACGACCCCAAGCCCCACCTATACCCCGTGTGCAGCTCCTACGTCTACCAACAAGTATATAGGAACATGAGAACTAGAGTTAAGTACAAAACTAGCAGTAGAGCCACCTGTTGGTAGAAATTGGTACCTCTCTCTTGACTTATAATTATTTTTCATATTTGGTCAAGTTTTGTCTAGTTCGATGGTTAGAAACCAAAAAGCAGCTTCTCCGGTGATCGAACGCTTCACCTCCGCGCCACGAAGCACAGCGATTACCACAGAGCTACGCTCACCAGGTTATGGATGAGAGTAATAAACCAACTAAACTGCTAACGATGTAATTCTCGGCCTAAGTAACCAATATCTATTTATAGTTACACAAAAACTTATCAACTAATCACCTGCTCTCGTGGTTGAATGCTTGCAGTATCCGATTGCAATGCGGCAAGGCGCGCGTTCGATACTCATCGCCTTTTTTTTCTTCGTTATAAGAAGAATGGTTAAATATCTAAACGCCATCAAGCGATTAGAGTATTTCTCGTAACAGCACCGAGAAAAGAGGACATGCGAAAAGAGGTCTTAGCGATTGAGACCAATATCCATATTGTCATTTGTAGACTTTAAAAAGCGCGATTGCTCACAGCTGATTTTTTATTTCATCGCGCTTGTATTCAAATGTATTAGTTTGCATATTCATATCCAGGGGGCAGATCAATCGCGGGTAGGTACATGATCTTAGCGATTGAGACCAATATCCATATTGACATTAGTAGACTTTCTGAAGAGCGATGGCTCACAGCTGATTTTAAATTTCACCGCGATTTTATTCAAATGCGTTAGTTTACATGTTCGAATCCAGAGGGCAGATCAATCGCGGGTAGGTACATAATCTCAGCGATTGAGACCAATATCCATATTGTCATTTGCAGCCTTTCTGAACCACGATGCTCACAGTTAAAACCTTTACGCATAGGCAGTCCCGTGGCACTCAGAAGTAACACGGGTTGCGTCAAAGGTTTTACAGGAATATTTAAGATATCCGTTTCCGGACTCGTTCCTGGAATGACCTTTCCGTTCATGTTTTTTAAATAAAATGCTAAAATATACTTCATTATTTATTTTAAGAAAATAAACTACAATAAATCACACTGAAAATAAATCAAGAGACAAAAAAAACTGTGATGGTGCTGGCGATGCAATTTGGCCTCGGTGCCTCACCCCAAGATTGCTTCACAATCAGAGTGATTACACCGTAACCACTCGGCAACCTGTACATTAAACATTCAAGAATGAACTACAATGAACCATATGACTTATTATAAGGCAGCTGGATACCCAAAGATTACATTCGTTTTTTGAGCACACATCCAATAACAAAATTCAAACCCTTTAGCAACCTAGATTCGAACTCGGGACACCATGGCTGGAAGCCCGTAGTTCTACCTACTCGACTAAAAATGTAACTGTAAGCGATAATGTTTTTTTGGGGTATTGTGACGCTTTAATTTGGGTCCCGTCTTGCTTGGCTTATTGAGAGCTACAGCGTCACCTTGGGATCTTCTTGGAGGTCCTACCGGCACTCACACCCGTGAGTGGGTCCCTCTAGATGTTGTGTGGAACTCCTCATTCCTAGCCCAGCTACCATTTTATAGGTACCGACCTGCCACACCCTTACTGATGTTTCGACAGTGACTTTACAGCTAAAAAATGGACACGACAAAGAAGTGTGAAACTGCATGAGTGAGATGTGCCAATAATTTACATAATGATGGTATCCAGCAAGAAAATTCACTCAAGACTAACTGAAGAATAACTATTGACACTATATTGTTTAGCCTGTGCTGGTGTGTCTCGAGAGAATGATCAGGAAACAAAAACTGCCGTGTAGTCGGGGTAATACTGCAAAAGGCTTGGTACCAGAAGTGGTAACCACCACAAATTTTCTATTTCTAGTATTTTAATTTAATCCATTTCTTTACAACAGTCTACCACTTATGAGTAAATGACACAAACTTTTGAGTCATGTTTTAATTAGCAGTCTTCTCAAGCCCAACCGCGATGTCATCTTTCTCCGATATCTTCTCCAACGTTCCAGTTGCTGCGACGAGCAAGACAGTATCCCCTGAAAGCAAAATAATCATGAGCAACTTCGAAGGATTTTTTTCCGAAGTTGCACTGTAAAATTGTTAGTACCTGTTTGGAAGATGCTAGTTGCAGATTGGGCCCCAACAATGCACGGAAGTCCGTACTCGCGAGCTACCACGGCCCCTAGAAAAGAAATCAGAACATGAGACTTGAGATCTTATTACTGAAGGTTATAAACGAAAATCTTTGGTTTTTCTCATCATAAATTTGGTGACACAGAAATCTTAAAAAGAGATACAATCATAGAGGATGAAAGTAATAATTCAACTATTTTCTTATCTGAATACATTTCCAAATTTCCACTATGCCCTAAGTGGTCAATATAGGGTCAAGATCCACATTTTAACATACTTAAGATACACCAGTTTCTAGACCATATGGTAGTTGAAGTTGAATAAAAAATAATAATAACTAAAGACCTTTTGTTAATTTGGAGACCAGAAGCTGAACTTCACACTGTTTTTATCAAACAGAGTGGCAAAAAAGTACAGCATTAAAGCCTCTTTTGGGCATCGTCATGTGACAAAAGTTGGACCATGCTGAAGTCAAAAATATCTGTGACACAATTTCACAAACACAAAGTCTTGCATGCGGGGAGAGACTTCGATTGATACAGATCCAATTTTCATGACACCATGAGAATGAAATAGTATGTAAACCAGCTTTACCGTGCGAGATCAGTCCCCCGAGCTCGGTGACGACACCGCCGAGCAGAGGGAAGTACGGGCTCCAGCCGATGTCGGTGCTGCGGGTGATGAGCACATCACCAGCGCGGAGAATTCCAATGTCGTCCAGACGGAGCACAACGCATGCACGGCCTAGCACCGAGCCGGTGCTGACTGGAGTACCCTGAACGCGTAGGGCCCCCTCCCGCGAAACTGCATCTGACGGCTGAAAAGTGCAAACTTTGTTACGTTGTTGCTCATATTGATTTGAGTGCCACAAAGCACCCACTTTACTGGCTCTATTGTAAGAATTTAGGGATTAACCCTAAAAAGTATACTGGACTTTCAAAATTCTACCACGTCGCTATTTTAGAACGTAAAAATTATTGCAATATTAAAAATAATAATAATAATAATCTTAATAACTTAGGATTATACACAAAAAGTAAATTGCACTGTCCAGTGGTTACTATACAGTATCTGATACAAGGAATTATTTTACACCTCTGGAAATATATTTTTGTCAAGTTCCTTGAATGGCAAGCTATTCCATAGCCTAGTTCCTCTGCCAAGGAGTGCGTGGCGTCGTATGTTTTTACGGTAGAACTTCAAAAATAGTTTATGTCCATTATCAACCCGAACCACTGCCTTGCTCTGGTGAGTTTCTACATATTTGGCCAGGTCCTGCCAGGCGTCGAGTCCACATACAGCCTCGTAGATGTAGCGTAGACTGACTTTGAAGCAGTGCACTTCGAGGCTATCCCACTTCAGTTCTCTGACCTGGTTTTGTGTCTAATTTTGATTGTGTAATAGAAATTAAAATGTCTGCAGGGGTTTTAAACCATTAATGTTATTGTTTTTCGTAACTGATAACACAAACTATAAAAAAAAAAATCACGGCCCCATTTAACTAATTTCTTAACATGTATTTTGTTAGAACAGTGCGTACTAGTACTGTTACATGAGTATGACACGTGTAGGCCTGCATCACAGTGCAGGTGAAAAATATTATAAGAAATAAAAAAATAAAAAATTGAAATTTATAAAAAATTTCCACTCCTCTAAATCACATTGTTTATTACCTTTCACCTACCAGATTGGCAAAATGGTAGATGGCATAATCATGGACTTACGTTGCTCGTGGATGGCACGCCTCTAAGTATTTCTGGGAACTCCAACCGATCCCACTGCGGCCACAACCTCTTCCTTCGATTCACTCTGCGGAAACGACCATTAAATATAGTTTATTTAATGGAGGAGAAAAATAAACTTATATTATATACCTTATAACTGCCATGATGGCACAGCTTAAACAAACCATGACACTTTAAATAAGAACACAGCCACTTTCAATTTTATGTGTGCAGTTCACTTTAACTTCCCTTTTGTTAGAAGCCAACATCAATGTTAAAAAAAAACATAAAATTATTAGAAAAAGACTGACACAGTTTAGCTAGTTTTGTACATTTTTAAGTTACATTTCATATACAGTTTTTTTTTTCCGGTTCACGAGTCACGCAAGTACCAACTTACTTGGATAGCAGCACAGGGTCCCGTGTTCGAATGAGCAGACCTAATTCGTAGTAGGTGAAGAGGAAAACGAGGTCGGCGTCGGGAATGCGCCCCTCCTCGACGAGGAGCCGGCCAAGAGTACGGAATGCCATGCGGCATTTGTGCACCATAAGCGTCAGGCTGGACTTGGTGTCCTCGCGCCGTGCCACAGACTTCTGGCACCACGACAGCAGCCACTTCAACGCCATCCTAGAGCAAGGCAAGAAACGGGCATCATTTAGGGTTATTTAGGAAATCCACTCCTTGAATGTTGTACCAGAGCACAAAAAAGGGTGTTAGTATTCTTCCGTAGAGTAAGATGAGATGAGATAACTTCAGTATAATTGGTAGATATATCAGTGCAGGTGCCTCATCATTACATTTTATTATCTGTGGTTTTATGTTTAAGAAATATGTAACGCAATTTAAAATGAAAGAGATATCGAGACTTAGGTGTGCTTCTGAGGCAATTAACTGCTAAAAAGGAAATAAGTGTTAGGCAAATGTGATTCTGCCAACTCCTCGCATACTCACTTGGTTCCTGCCTTCTTGTGAGCCAGAAGCTCTATTGGTGATTTGATAATTGCTTGCTTCTTTGCCTTCTGGTTGGCTTTGACAGTAGTTTGCAGAGTCTTGATTAGTGACTCGGGGTTGAGGCCCCACGGCACGGACATGAGGTCCAGCTAGACATAAATGATGCTTACTTTATTTTAATCACCAGCCTATAGGGCAGCTATTACAATATCACTTTTGCAACAAGGATCTGACCAATTTAAGCTCTATGCTAGTTTTGCTTCCAGCTTGCAATTAGTATTAATGTTCACAAGCGGTATGCATGAACACAGGCTCTAAAAAGAGATTGAATGGCAAAAACGGAAGTTGAACGGAAGAGATAATTCCACAATAATGCAACGCTTTAATTTGAGTCCCGTCTTGCTTGGCTTATTGAGAGGTACAGCGTCACCTAGGGATCTTCCTGGAAGCCTTCTCGACTAGGGTTCACAACTGTCAACAACAAGCACTCCGGTACAACTGCTCCTTTATTATTACAACGGCCAGATGTCAAAACAGTGCGCCGTCAAGCCCCGATAATCAATCAGTTCCCTTGGCACACACTGCACTTCCAAATCCTCACAGCACTCACACTCCTATCGGCGCTCGCGGCCCTACCGGCACTCATACCCGTGAGTGGGTCCCTCCAGATGTTGTGTAAAACTCTTCATTCCTAGTATGGCTACCAATTTATATGTACCCACCTGCTACGCCCTTACTGACATTTCGACAGGACTACGACCGGCCAAGAATGCCATTTACAGCAATGGCTCTATGCGCAAACTAGCTGACACACCATGCGCTATTGACAATCGAATCATTGCTCAGTACAAGGTATGTCCTGAATCTACACTCTAAGCAAAAGCTGCGCATCCGCGACTACATAATCCTCCAAAACCAGCAGGCTCCGAAGTGTCTTAAAGAACTTGTAACAATATTCCATAAGGCTCTGTGTATTCAAAAGGAAGAGGCTACACCTACTTTTCTGAATTGCAACTAGATTTGCAGAAACGCTTTTTGCAAAAGAAGACAGAAATTACGTTTACAAGACTACCGGACAAAGAAAGTTAATAGTGAAAAATAATTGTAAATATATGTATGTATCTGGACAATGTCTATATGATATTGTGAAATAATACACAGACAATAAAAGACTGTAACTTGAACTTGAGTCTGCTGACTGACCTCTTTGATCCCACGGTGTTGGTGCTTGGCAAGGAAACGTCTAAGCTGCACCGCGGTAGAAGGCGAGTTCTTATCGAGCCACTTGGTTACATTATCCGGGCTGATGGCGGCAAACTCCTCACCACGACCTGTGTTCAGGATGGACTGCGACAGATCCTGGAAACCGTTTCCGGATGAAGTAGGATGCCGGCCGGGAAAAGTATTTGACACTTGTCAGGTATCCATTGAGTTTGTACCTATAAGGCACTAACTCAAGGATCAGCTCAGTTGGGTTTTGTTCAGATTCAAATGACCTAAACTTCCTTACTTGATTTTTTAAGTTAAAATTTACTGTAACTGTAAAATTACTGTGAAATTTGATTGTAATGCTTGTAATGGGCAGAGTATTTAATCATTAGAAACACGGAACACCAATGACAAACAACATGACAAACACAAATGTAAAATTAATCACGCATTTCTTCTTATTTTTAGTCAAGTCACAGGTCAAGTCAAATAATTCCCAAGTCACTAAAACTGTAATACAACTGATAAACATAGACTCATTTTGTAAATTGCTTGAGAAAACATGGTGAAACCAGTTGAAATATAACAAAAAATCATTTTAAACGGTTTTTGTAAATGTCTCTTAAATATCATAGCCTATTTAGATGTTATTAGTTACTCATTTATATCATTAGTGCCAATGATTTAATTGGGAAAAAATTCCCAGTTATTCATGTGATATTTTCAAAATATCCAGCTCGGTTGGTGTCTGTTTTATTCAAAAAAAAAATGGATGGGAAATTATTCTTCATACCTGAAGGCCTGTAGGAATCTCGGCAGAAACGACATTCGAGCACGACGAGAGAAGGGCTGAGATTTCACTCTGATGCTCAGCGGTTATGTCTGTTTAATGGGACAGACACATTTCAATTACTGTATCCAAGAAATATTTCCTAGCGTTTGTGACAAAACGTACCTTCTTTTCCTTCCATGAGCACCGACATTGCCACTAACTGCGAGAAGCTGCTCACGCCAGAGGTGTTGCTGTGACACTCACTGAGGTCGAAAAGAGCTGCATACACAGTATCCATCTTGCTGTACAGTTCTGCAGCAGATTTGAAGCTGCCAGTCTCGATGTCAAACTCTGTGGCGACTTTCCTACCTCGCAGGACGAGCGTCTCGTTAATGTAGGATTTCTGAAACAAAAGTTTCTATTAAGAAAATCTAACAAATGGCACCATGCATTCAAGATTTTCACTGAAACAAATCAGAACGACGTAAGTTGTTCCTAAGAAGTTTTAACAAACCTGAACCATATCGATCAAAGTCATGTATTTATCAACGAATCCCATCAGGCCGTTTCGCTCCACTGATAGTCGATGAATTTCGTCAGTTGTCGCCATATGGCCGTAGATTGACAGGTCCATGATCTTGTTTGAAAGTGAAATAGTGCTCTCCACTTTGCTCAACATCGTCTGTAAATTTAAACGGATTCGATAAATGGACATGATGAACGGCAAACTGATGAAGAGAAACAGATTATCAAACTGAGACATACATTAAGCACGTTGAGCATAAGGTGGTTGTGGGACACGACACATGTAGACTCGTAATATAGGTGACCGTTGGTTAGCGCAGCTGCAAATTTGGAGCTCTCTGACACTGACTGGTCCAATGATCTCACAACAAGCGAAGTTGTCATAGGTGCAATAACCCCTGGCAAAACTTCCCTATGAAAAAAAAAGCATGTTGAATATGAAAAAAATTTGAAACTAAATGTAAGTGGCAAGTTGAGAAGAGGAAATGTTCCTCACCCTGTGTTGGCCGTTGTGAGTACTTCCGTGTCTGAAACGATTGGTCCATCAAACTCATGAAGTAGATCAAAGTCTGACCATGAGTCCAGAGAAGTGACAGGCCGAGCTTGAAGAAGATGAATTTTCCCCTGGAAAAATAAGACAAATACTCCGTGTTGGACTAATACTTCAATAGGATCAAGAAAAACTTATTTTGTTTGGTCTCTGAGATTCAAGTCATAGAGCAGTATGCATGCATAGTTGTCACAAAGACTAACGCTTAGCGTACTTGGTATAACTTATACCAAGTTATTTGAAGTAACTATATGTATAATGAACACTGCAAGATGTACAAGATGAAACCAAATCTTATTTTTAGATAGAATGACAAATCATTATACATTTTTTTTTTCTAGAACTTTCTAGTCTAGCGAAAAGTGCTCACGTTTTCGATGGCCCACTCAATGTCCCTAGCAGCTCCAAAGACACTCTCGACCTGAAGCCCCAGCGCACCCAGCGAAAGTGCTTCGGCCGGGGTGATGCACATTCGCGCGGTTTCCGTGCTGCGTACCTCCGTTGTTTCCACGCCCCAATCCGCTGAAACAAAGAATTTGATGCACTTGGCTCCATTGAGTACAAAAACATTGGTGACCAGAGTAGGCAATATTAAAAATGACCAAGTGTATATATGAGCAAGATTTTACTTAACAGATTTGTTGATTAAGCTTAAGTGACTTATCAAGAGCTTATGTTTCAGCTCTCACGGCATTTAAATTGATACTGTAGTTGGCCACACTTCTGATTTCACTTTAAATTGTATAGCTCGTAAAACAACATACCTGACATTGTGACCTTCTGGCTTTTGGTGCCGCATTGCATCTCTTTGACGCTGAGCTTGTTGTTCAAATCTCGTTCGAGTATCACGGTGTCGGGCTCGACAAGAGCAGAGACGACGCTCTGCAAAGTATCAGCCTTTTTACAACACAACTTAAAGTTTTTAATAATCGCGTAAGCCCTTTTCAGCTTTGCTATGTACTTATTAACCAGTACATATTGCAAAAAGATCATGCCACTGATTTACCAATCCTGTAATCCAAATGAAATATATTTTCAAGCTTGACCAAGGACACCCAGGATGTCCTGTCACTGACTTTCTCATAAAAACCACATCTGATTGTTTATTATGTTGAGGGGCTGGGGTCATGGTTACCTCTCCGAGTCCGTAGTTGGCGGTGATGAGGATTTGGCCCGGGTCGCCCGTGACAGGATGCCGGGTAAACATCACGCCGGCAGTTTCGGCTGGGACCATCACTTGGACGACAACTCCCATGCCTGCACGACCACAAACATTTACAAGACCCCATCAGAAATGAAATATTCCTCCTAAGACTTCACTTACAAAGCATACACACTTGACCTACATAAAACATGAAATTAACTTTGAACTGCAGAGAGTTTACACCCACACCAACGCTTTAATTCTCATCTGATCGGCTCCAATGTAATCCTGGTATACCTTTCTAGTATTCATTTAATCCATCTTTCTAGTTAGACATTCTCGCAAATTCTACTTTTCTACTAAGCGTAAAATTCCCAATTGGTATCTTGCAAGCAAGTTTTAAAACTGTGTTCTTGAGCAATTCCCACAAAACTGTGAAAACTGAGTTCTTGAGCAATTTCCGTGGAACGCAACTAATTTATTTGATTGCATTGTTTTTATAAAATTTCACTGCCTACATACAATATACTGTCGGGGTCAAACAAAGTAAAAACACAAACTTAACAAACCGTACTAAATCCCAAAGCTAAAGCAACCCAAATCTTGATGCATGCGCCTGGCTTACCACAGTCCACTTCCTGGCCATGCTGCCTGCGATACTGCACGGATTGGAACGCATACAGCGATGCCCAGCATCGAGCGACAGAACCCATCACCTCGGCCTGGTGTTGTCCGAGGATGGTGGCGTTCTGCCCAGCTGCTGACAGGTCCTCTGAGTCCTCGCCAACGCCCGATGAACGCACAGCCAGAGGCGACGACGAGTCGATACTTCGAAGATGTTCAGAAACTGCAGTGGAGACAGCATCGCACACTTCCGTAGACTGGATTAGGGCCACCGTTCTGAGAGATGGGAAATGACATCGAGAAGTTGGTCAAAGAGAAGATTAAGAAATGAAGTAACATTTATCAGAGAAAATGTTTGATTAATTTTGACAGCAAGCAAGTGTACCATCTCCATTGAATTTCCAGTTTTTTTCCTGCTTGTTCTGTCGTCCACATTAACTAAAAAAAAGTTAAAATTAAAACCTACCTTGAAAGAATGATTACCTACCTCTTCAGAATGAAATGGTATAGATTTATGAGCAATTGGCTCAATGTTCTTTCATCATTTAAAATTCTAAACAACCTGAACATACCTTTCACACTGCTCTTGAAGGTCCCCAGGAATCAGTTGACAGCTGATCTTCTCCAGCTTTGACACTGCCTCCCTGAGATCAACGTTTTCTGCCAGCTGTCTTCGCAGAGCAAAGACGGTGAGGCAGAATCCTGTAGGCACGTTCAGCTGAAAAAGTTAGATGGCTTAGACCTTGATATAAAACTGTACATGACAAACCACTGGGAAATAATTGATAGATCTGTGTGAAAGCAGATTTACTGACAATTTACATATTTCAACAAATGGTTGAACCCTAAATTTGAGTTTGAAGCTAGGAGACACTTGTCATACCTGGTTGTCGTTGAACGCTGTCATGGTGGCTAGCGAGGCGCCCTTCCCACCTACGATAGCGCTGTCCTGGCAGCATCCGTCACCAAAACCGAGTGTAAGCGCTCCCGGTGCTGATTTCACCAGACGGCGCTGCACAACGAGCGCCGGCGCCTCCACCGGGTAGGGCCCGGAGTATCTGCAGATAGAGCAAGTACCGCATATGTTGATAACGAGCAAGTTGTGATATTTTATGCCTACATTTTACATGGAGGTTGTTAAAAACTTGTGAACTCATTAGAATTCTAGTACAGCTGATCACTCATTTAGACTGACTGACCTGTACCAAAACTCGGCTACGCCTGTGGCTTGCTTGGAATTGATAGCGCATTGGAAGGGCTTGACTCGGACCTCCTGGTCCCATGGATGTCCCCCGTAGAGAGTGGACTCCAGGTGAGACTGCACGTCAATCAGGACGTCGTAGTCGTTCTTCCCGGCCTTGAAGCGCACGGTGAAATGCTTGGGAATACTGTCAGGATGCTCGCCCAGATGCGGCAGCGAAAGATCGCACGAGTCGACGACCAACTCTCGACCGTTGGGCTCTCGCACATGGCCGAATGTAGCACTGAAACGAGCAGATTTTGTGTTGCATAAGACGTTTTTTTGAGTATGAGTAGCCTGTAACATTTCTCATGGTGGAACTAATAGGTATTGATCATATTTTGTTCCTTTGTTGAAATTGAAGATGTGTCACTTCAATGTGCAAAATCTTTATCCAATTAATTAAAAAATAAGCAAGTGGACGTTACAACATTACGTTAAAGGGTCAGACCAGGATTGAGATACTAGTATCATTGGGCTTGACTACAAGATATATACTGACAGAACTTTAATTTTTCACTTATTTAAGGTACATTAAGCTAAGATTTGTAAATCAGTAGAATTATTTTTGTTTACATTTTATTTTAAAAGGACGCAAAACGTGATTTAAACCGATTTCATTTCTGCATCCTCGTATGTTAACTCGTATGTTTATATAGAAATACTCATATTAAAAGTGAACTCACTGCGTTAGTCCGTGTCGGCTAGAGAAGGCCACTAGGCTGAAAAACAGGCCATGGCCTGTAACCCCGACGATGGACACTCGCCGATGTTGCCACACAGACATATCGTCGCCCCACAACCGCTGTCGCAGACCACGGAGGTGTAACACTTTGGCAACGTTGTCTGCGTCAGTCCACGTGCCGTAGAGGGTGCCCCATTGCTCATAGCCCTCGCCCATTTCTTTGCTGAATAAGAGCAAAGCGGCATCTTTGTTATTTTCTATCGACATGACAGGAGCATGACTTCTTCCATTGCTATCTATGAAGAGCTTGTCAACGGTTCTCCTAATACTTTAGTCAAATCAGTCCAATGCTTGTTCATTATAATTATCCTCAATCTTATGCTGCCAGTAATATTCATAGATAATATAGAATAATATACAGATAATATTAATAATATAGATTTTATCAAAGAATACTTAGTAGACTTAGTAGACGAAAATCATGTTGTGATATTATGAGACATTTCTTACAGGTTTCTATGAACTGGTTTCTCAGCTAGCCTTTTTTCTTGCCAATATTGAAAACATGAAACCCTAACAAGCATTGAAAATTCAAGGGTAGATGAAAAGTTTGTAGACGTGGAGATGCTGAGATAAGTAGTCTGAAAGAGATTCTTAATTCTAATTTCTTATGTAGCACATGTTATAATTAGAAATTAGAAAGTGTATTCAAAAAGGTCAACAAATTATGTTTGTTGTCCTTAAACAGGCCATGAGTTGGTATTAGATTAATCCTCATCTAGATCCTGACAGCTATGCATGGCTTGAAAATAAAAGTAGTGGATGGACATAGCAGCTCACGTTAGGCTGCGCCAGTCCCCATCGTGCCAAGGTTCTCGCGCCAAAGCTTCGCTGCGTAGCGCCGGGCTCCAGTCTGCTTGCACGTCAGTTGGTCCACTGCACGCAGTCCAGCTAGGGAAACAATGCTCGGCTTAGGCTAATACTCGGCATTCGTTTAATTATGGATCCATTTATAATTCTATTTCACAGTAGCTCTATAAAAGCAAATCATAAGGTTTGGCACAAAGTCACCTATCCTATCAGGTGGAAGCAGAGCTTTTACCAAGTGAACAGGAGATTGGATTTGATTTGAATTGAATAACAATAAAAAAATAAAAAATAAGAAACTCACATAAAACTGAATCGAATGTGTTCCTTATCACCTTCATTGTCAACTGCACTCCAGACTTGTCGAGATCCACACCTGAAAAAAGATAAGCGATCGATGAATTAATTACCTTTCATTTAACCACGCAGTTTTATTATTTCTTGTCACAGTGGGATTTCCATATTTTCAGTGGCTGTTACCTAAGGACGCCGTTGAATGAAATCCTCCACTTGCGCATTGGTTCGCACATTTGGAGCTTCAGTCCGCCAACAGTCCACGACTGAGCAACATTGTTGTACGTCACGGTGTCAGGATGACCTGGGACAAGAATTGACATTATAGGACCATCAAATATAGGAAAAATTGCCCTCAGATTGATAAGGTTTCGCCAATTTAAAAAATGCTCGGCTAATTGAAAAAATGTATAAGTTGGGCTTTTTAAAAATCTTCATCAGTTTTATACTTTTTTTACTACTTATTTTAATCTAAGGCTTACGCTTGACTTGTCTAGTTATATCAACTCAACTCACTTTGCAAGTAGCTTGGATGTTTGCAAAAACGATTAAAAAAAGTCAAAACAAGCCCTTACTCGGAAGCTGGTAGATTTTTCCATTTTCTAATCCGACAAGCAGCCAAACTTCAATCATTCGATGCCGCTTAAAAGTAATCTTCAGCTGCACGCGGTTTCCTTTCTGATCGACACCAATTATAGATATTCCGTCTACATGCTGAGTAAGAAAACAATGAGTAGAAATATTTCATTACAAAAATTGCTTAGTCAATTGATTTCAGCTCTTGTCAGCACATTTTTTTTCATTCAGAAAATTTTATAAAAAGATTTTGCTGTAAAAGCTTACTAACATATAATTATATTTCAAGGGTACTCTTTACTTAATGTAATTCTTCAAATAGAAGTAATTTATAATGATTTATGATAAGCACAAGATTTTCTTGGTAGGGTAAATCATGAACACTATACAGAGAATAAAGAAAAGAAATACCTCTTCCTCAACCAATTTCTGGGGCTTCTCCAAATCTTCTTCAGCCTGTGTTGGTAAACCATTTGATTTTTTGGTCCGTTTGGCATTTTCTTTTCTTATTTGGTGGTATGCATACCATTTCTTCAGATAGAAATTCCAGTCTGTTCATTAATAAGAAAAAAATATATTTCTTGAATCATTTCTTAATATATCATATCATAAGCAAATCATGATAAAAAGTTATTATTGTATTACAATGAATCTGTCATTCATTCTTAGTCTTTATTTCTATGGTCTATTTTAACAGAACCACACTTCTTGTCCTTGAATGACTAGTGTGAGATTCAAAAAAATCTAGATTACATATCCAGCATGTTCAATGTTATTGCTTAAATCAAGACAATCCCACAGCATATCATTTACCAGGAAGTGTTTCATCGACTTTTTTATCTGTTGATAGCTCTTGCCAATACATATTCATATAACCTTATTTAAAATTGTGTACTAATGCAATGATATAGTTGTAAATAAAATACTCACATGTTTCAGTGTAGTGTCTGCTATTCCTTCGATTTGCATTACCTTCTTTAAAAAAGAGTATGTACACTACTATAGGGCAGGCAAATAATGCCATTCCCTGCATCCAATCGACTACATCCATCGCTGTACCTAGCTCTGTAGCTGCTTCTTCTATCACATCCAAACACACTACTGGCTTATACTTCCTCTCTAGTCATTCTTGCCAAGTAATTATAAAATTACGCAACGACACATTACTTGATCATTGGTCAAGGTGATATAACAATCCAAAATACCACAGCTGCATTCTCAATGCTATGATGTGGTACATACTTCATTATTATGCTTATCATTTAATATCTTACTAAAGGTGTTAATAGGGTGCTATCTATTCAGCACTATTCAGTGATAAAACAATAACAAGATTAATTTCAACGTAATCTTTATAAGTCAATGATGAGTTGATATACAAAACATATAGTATCTGAGCAGAGAATAAATATAAAAAAGCTTGTTTAATGGAACAGAAGTTAACAATCGACATCTTAATACTTAACTAGGTCATTCATCTCTGATTGAGACTAGAAAGGACCTCATTGCATTTGCACTTTGACCCTATTAAATAAATAAATTAGAAACATTCATTCTTGAGTGGTATGTTTGCAGACAGCAATGCACAATATTCAATTTTTTCGTTGGCCATGAATATTTTCATGTAATGGAACCAATTTTGGACAATATCTATAACTGGTAGTTTTTAAAGAATGATTATAATTTAGTGGTACCTAGCTTCAAACCAGGTCAACCATGAAATTATACTAGTGACACCGTAATTTCCTTGTTCATGTTTTGTTGCAACGAACAAATGATCTTTAAACAGTACAGAGTATGTTATGTGATGTGATTCAGAATATTTCAAAACGCCAGAAAATATGCCTAGCATCGTTAGAAAAAATTTCAATTCTTTACAAACTTGAAAACAACAAAAAAAAAATTCCTACTCAGCCAGTAATGCGCTTGAATCATCCAAACAGGGCATTTTTTTATAGGTTGGCATTTAAGTTCTGTGCATGGGTAATCACTTTTGATGAAACCCGATTTCAAACTTTCCAGTCAGTGCAGCCACAATTAGCAGGAAGAACCAAAATAATATCCGTTAAAGAATCCTTACCCACTAAATTCAACACGACCACTATCATAACCATCTTACCTTCATCATGACCCGCTACAAGTTAATAATAAAACATGCTCAACCACGCGCAGAAGACCACGACACTGGCAAGAACCTTAGCAGTGCGAGGAATGTCGAATAGCTTTGAAGTTTTTGCAATCAGTCATTTTTCTTGTCAGGCACGTCCTCCATGAGCCTTGCATCGGCATCCTGTCGCGTTTTGTCGACTGGATACAACCACCGTTGGTACAAGTAGACCAAGAACACAATGTCATCGCGGAAGCAAGCCACGCGGTGTGCCGTTGGCATGGTGATAATGAACGCAAATAGGTCGTCAATGAAAGTGTTAAAGGCCTGGAAAGAAGAAGCATGGCAATTAAAATTGAAGGTATTGAGATTTATGTTCGTATTCTTCGAGCCTTTTCCTGACGTGTTTTGCTAAGAAATAAGATTCATGGCAGAGCAGAACCACACATACCTTGTACATGAATGCCCTCCAGGGCAGATGTGCAACCGACTTGAGCTTGTAGTTGACAAACAACTGCGGCAACATGAAAAGGAAGCCAAATGCATAGACACCATTTACCAGGCTGTGAACGCTCCACGAATACCAACTGAAACAAAGAAATTAAAGCTTAAGATTTACACAAACGTATTTTCTCAACACTTTAATTTTTTTTAATTTAGGTTAATTACCTAGGAATAGCGTACACATGGAGTACCTACACATGGGGTAAAGAAAATCTGCCAAACACGTTTCTGCCGATGCTCTTTCATGCTAATTCTCATTCTTAAAAGTTGTCCATTTATTCATCCCCCATTATCCAAATTAAGAAGGGTAAATTGAGAACTTGGAAAGATTGAGGTGAAGAAGGAAAGATAGAGAAAGTGCTTTTTACCGGAGAAGAAAATTAGCGTTGCAAAGGGCACTTCATCTTTAACAATGACAAAGGCAACACGCCAAAATGTCTAAATTCTCCGAAATTCCACAAGTTTCTGACAAGTGCACCACCCAATGTCAATTTTCTTCTCCAGTAGTTGCACTTCCTCTCACCTTCTTTCTTCACGACAGTCAATATCCATTCAGCCTACGAGATCAAGAAGCAAGTCTTACCAGGGATCAGATTGTTTTACAATATCAAATGAGTTTTCTCTCGTTATCGATACTACTGGTTTGAAACCCAATAATAACCATAGGAGGTGAAAATTTAGCATGCAACTATTTAAAAAATTCCCAAAGTTTAGACGGTCACCTCTCTGAAGGTAGTTTTTTAATAATCCAAATAAATCTTAATATAATGTTGACAAAGCATAAGCAATCTCCACAAAAGCAACAAACCTCTTGTGAGGCTCGTAGAGCAGAGAATAGATGGCGCCCGCCACACAGAGCGGATACAGCAGGTAGGACAAGTATCTCATGCTCTCGGCGTCAAACTCCTCGGTCCGCTTCTCCGCTTGCGTCGACCCTTTCGGTACGAGTTTCACTCTTGGCACATAGCCCTGGCAAGTCACCTCAACCCGTACAAGCTTCTGCACCTTCCACACCTGCAAAACACCACACAATGCATCTTGTGTTACATATAAGTTGCAAAGGGATATCCTAATGAACAAATGCAGATAAGTAATGAATCCTTTCAAAACAAAGATATACTTGGTTTCTAGTTATAAACAGCTGTCGGCTATTTTCTACCTTTTTCTGCAACATTATCATCCATTATTATCCATATTTGCAGTAAGCCTGTCATAAATATTTGATCATAAAAGTGAGCCAAGTTCTTGCATTTTTAATTCCAACAACGACAAGATAAAAAAAATTGTATTATCATGAAATGGTAAAATGGTAAAGAAATGTTGGGGAAAATTCAAGCAATCAGCACAAACATTTTCTAAAATCATTTGGTTGTGTTATGTAAGATGGGCTTTACCTCGATGAGGGTGCCAATGGCAGTGGGTACGATGATAAGCATCGAAGAATTCTCATCCCAGAGGTAGAGCAGCACGACAAACTGGCTGAACGCACGCCACAGCACGGTGCGCGTTGAAAGCCCGGCAAGGTTTTGTGTGCCACGCCAGAAGCTAATGTCGTGCTTGAATGCCAGAAAGTCAAACAGCATCTGCAAGTAGGTAATTAAGACAATAATTATTTATTTTGTGGTGTTTAACGACGCACTGTTCTGATAGGAATTTAACCTCAAAACTGTCTTTTATTTTTCACTTGCTTCTTGTGTGTTGCAACTATTTCCTACAGATTTGGCAAAAAACAGGACTTCATCTGGTCAACCCAATTTTTCTTGCATCTTCCACGAGCTTGGTAGCATGGTAGTTGATGGCAGTATTTGTGCAAAATTATCCAGAGCCCCAAGTTAATTTAACTTGTACAATAAGTCAATAAAGTGTGCTAGAGTTCTCGGTGTGATCCTTTTTGATAACGGTACCTATTTGTCCAGCTTGATATCACTCATGTTACCAGCCAAATGGTTAGCATTGCAAAAATTACCCAAACTAGGTGTCATAGACTCACGTGAATTGTTGAAATAAATATGGTGATGCACAGGAGATAAACGTTGGTGTCTGCAAATATTCCTTTCACTTCGTCTGTGTCTTTCTGGCT